>OX453272.1:28591129-29026129 GCA_949710005.1 Ricordea florida
AAGGTTACATTCTTCGTTGACATTTTTTTCCTAATTTGCATAGGAACAAAAAAAATTTCCCCTGGAAATTCCAGTGTAAGAATAATTGGAGTATCGCCGTATAAAGGTGTCTTTTGAACTTTTCTTATTGTCTTTATGGGTTTTAAGTGTATCATAAAGGATATCCCTTATTGCATAGAAGATTAGATAAACCTACTTGAGCTGAATTCACGTGAAAAGATAACTAGACTTACGAGTGATATTTGGTTAATTAAGTCTATTTATTTGCTGAAACAGCAAATACAGGAACTCATGATGAACTCCTGGCAAGTAACGTAAATAAAGTTAGTGTTCTTGAAAAGTTATAATTTACAGACCCAGGTTGTAACTTTTTTTTTGTTACATTCATTATTTTAAACCAGCGTAGCACCAAACTGTTTTATTGTCCACCTGGTTGCAATGTGGACTTTTCCTTTAAGGTCTACTTGTTTTCTTAAAAAAATATTGCCTTTCCAACTTTTCTGATCTCAACGTTTTATTCACTAACTGAAGTACTACTACTACATTTTAAGTGATAACGGTTTTTAGAAGTACACATTTAAAAGTGTAGTCCACTTTACTTAGGCCGTTTTTCGACTTTCTGAACTCTGATCCTCTGCGTTAATCCCAAAATACACGGACATCCTTTTGCGCAAATATTGCAAAATCATTGATTTTTTTTGATCCTGTAAGTCAAACCGACATTTTTACCTCCAAAATATCAAAGATCCAAGAAAAACATAAGTTGTTCGAAGTTCGAACATTGAACTAAGAAATAACTAAAATTTTTTCTACCAGAAAATTCAGCTGACAGCTTTACCCCGAAAAGTGAACTTCGATGGACGTTTTTCTCGAGATGTCGGTCGGGAAAATTAAACAGAAAAAAAAATATTTTACCGGAAGAAATCGCTTAACTCTGAAAGTCAACATGAGAGTAAATTCGCTGGTCAATACGAAATAAGTTTACTTTGAACTGCACGGCGCTGTTTCCTCAAGATGGCTTTCCGCTTGTATTACAACGATACCGGCGTTCGATGTTTTCTTTCTCGTTTTAAATTCGCAAATTGACAATCTTTGGCCACGATTCTTAGACAGCATTGATTTCTGCTGTCCTTCCGTGGTTTGGTTAGTCCGCTCTGTCAAAATACCATCGTCTCTAGATCTTTGAAGACAACGGAAGCTGCTCCCTATTTTCGTTTTAATGTTTCTGTCGAACGTGCAATATATTATGGGGTTTAACATCTCGTTTATGTAGGCTCCGAACATGGACACCTCGTACAAAACGTGTCCTCGATATACAACTTCGGTTCCTGCTACGATACGAGCGACGCTTAAGATGCCTGTTGGGAGTAAGCAGACGATGAAGGCCCCTGCGACCAAACAGGCAGTGCGTGTAACACTCTTCCTTGACCTCACTATAATGGACTGGGTGGTTGAAAACGATACGGTGGAAATCCTTGGACTTCTACCCCACATTATCAATGTCACATGAGAATAACACCAACACAATACACAAAAGGGTATCAACAGGACGACAGCGAATTCCACGGCCTCGTACAGTTTGTCCAACCATTTCATAGGTATTGCCGTAGGTGTGCAGATAAGCTTCGTATCGACTTCTAGGACATGAAACATGTACAAATATGGACAGGATACGGTAGCTGGAATTATCCATGACAACGCTATCAATTGTTTTACAAGTTTTTCTTTTAACCTTGGAAGATGTGGACGAGCAAGACTTCGATATCTATCGACCGCAACAAGGGCGTGAGTAAATACGGCTGTCCCTGTGACCGCGATTTCTATAAAATCGACTATTTTACATAGCGCCGAACCAAAGATCCAAGAATCTAAAAGCTCTCGAACGAATTCAAATGGGATTGTGAATACTCCGACTACTAAATCCGAAAAGATAATGTTCAAGATGAACTGATAAGTGGGCCGTTGCGAGAGAAGCAGCAGCCGATGTTTGATCAAGATGTAGGCAACAAGCACATTTCCAGCGAAACTGATCACAAATATGACGCCAAGGAAAAAGGCTTTCGTTATTCCCGAGGCAGAATACGCCATGACACGTCTAAATGTCCCGAGTTCACCGCTTATCAACAAATCCTTGCAAAACTCGAGAAACTGTTAATAATGCATACATATTGCGTAGATCTTAAAGAAATAATTTGTTACCAAGACAAACATCACAGCACCTGCATTACAAATCACCATGTATTCAAGAAAGGTTCTATTATGGCACCTAGCAATTAATGTACCAGACCACAACCCTGTGTGCCCTCTACATGTTCTAGCTAAGAGGTGTTTAAAAAATCGCTTTCCTTGTGGTCACGTTTGTGGGAAAGTCAAACTAGGTGAGTGGGAGCCAAATTAAAGAAAGTCCGAACAAGCATGCCGAATATCATTATTCAAGCTAAACTCGCCTTCTCAGACACAATCAAAACCCAAAAAACGCGCCCTTTGTCGGAAACTCTTGATATTTTATGATCACGTGCAAAACTATGTACGTACATTACTGACTTAGCCAATTGAAGCTCCACTGTAATTTAGCCAGCGTCCTTTATTTAACTATACACCTTTTATCTATGCAAGGTAAGCAATTTATGTATTGTAAACAGGTAGTATTTTTAAGTGTACCCATTACGCTGTATTAACATTGTATTCAATCAAAACTGTGAATATAAAAGATAGCAAAAAACAGGTGCAAAAACCTCAAATTAAGTGTATACTATAAAAAACCTCCAATCGAACGGCATATGGAAGACGTTCCCCAAAGAATTTTTTAATTAAGCAGGTCATTATATTGTGGGCGTAGAATGAGGAGATATTAACCATATCAAAGATCGCTACCTGAGGAAGTCGAAATTGATTCTTGTCGTTTTCGAGAGTTTTACACTTGGAGGGTCGAGGCAAAATCTAAGTTTCCTGCGGTATAAATTCTGTCAAAATTAACGAGTTTTTATGGGAAAGCTGGTATCTTACATCGTATTGGAACTGAAAAATGTTTAAAAATGAACACAATGTAAATTTATTGTGGTAGACTAATAATTACAAACAATTTCAATCACCAATACAAAACTAATCTTTGTCATTCAGCGTTGAATGGACGGCAAAATACAACGATTGTGGTAAATGTTCTGCATTCAATTTCCAGCGGCATTTTTTCCAATATACGTACTTTGATATTCTTTGCAAACCCTCTTATTTCAACTATATGTATACGATCGGTAGAAAACACTGATTTTCTGGGCTCCCTTTCGTTGCATAAAGAAAGTCTGTGCATGGTTCCTTATAAAAAACCATATTTTTGTTTGATGTTTTCTGGAAACTAATTTTAAAACAGTTTCCTAGCCCGTCCATTTCAGTTGTTCGATTGTCTAGAATGGCTATAATTTTACTGTGACGAATCAGAAAGCTTGTTATCTCCTTTGGCACAAGAACGTCATTGAATTTTACGTAAAAGAATATCACTTCGCTTTGGCCAACTACCAGACCTCGAGTTTTGCTCGTATATGAAATCCAAGTGTGACTGGTTGCGAATGTCTCAATGGGGTGATGACTTTTACGGCTAACGGTTAATATTTTTGACTGTTTTACGGCTAACGGTTTATATTTTTTACGTCTAACGGCTAAAATTTTTCAATATTTACGCCTAACGGCTAATTTTTTTGCCCGTTTTACGGCTAACGGTTTACTCCATTGAGACCCTCTCTGGGGCGAAACCAGGATTTGACGAAGGGGGGTTGGGATAAACGCCCGCCGAAGGCGGTAGCCCCTAGGGGGGTCCGGGGACATGCTCCCCCGGAAATTTTTTTAATTTTAGGGCCTCTGAAATGCGATTTCCAGCGTTTTCAGGGGCAATTTGAAGTGGCTTAATTGCTCTAAAGTCACCTCCATTTTTGGATTTGGCCAGACGTATAAGCGTTAATAAGCAGTAATTCTATAGCTCAGGCGGACGTACTAGAGGCCATTTTCAACAAGGCACAAATTTGTCTTGTTTTTATTGCTGTTTTCGCGTACAAAGACACAAAGAAATATAATTTTCAAAAGATATATTTATTAGCTGAGTTGGTTCACTTTCTTTTAACACACGTTTGTTATTCGTTTTTACGTTCAGTTTAGGGGGTTCGACCGAACCACCCGAACCACCCCTAGATCCACGCCAGCCTCTGGTTGTGGATGGCAAGAGAGAATATGGAGCGTTGGACGTGGACTGAAGGAAGGGATCTAGGGAGGAGTCATTGGGAAACACATATTTCTTTTACGGGGCCCAGGAGTTTCACGTTAACGGACAAGCTTCTTATCTAAGATAAACGTAAGATAAAAGTAGTTGATTTAGATTGTATAAATTGGCGTTGCCTTTTATTACTGATTGTTGCTTCCAAAGAAGCTGTTTTTTCTTTTAAATTCCTTGCAAACCTCGACCTTTGTGAGCGAGTATTTCGTTATCAAAGTATGGGATATGTTGACAGATTTTCCGAGAAAAAAACACTTCTGCTGTGATTGTTTAAATTCCACTCCAGTGTTTTTCTATGAGGCACAATGAAAGCCTATCTCGAATTCCTCAAAGCATCACTTCTGCTGCAAATTAACGAGACTTCGTCACAGGGATTGTAATTTGAGATCTAATTAGCATTTATTGTAAACATATTTCGCTATACGTCCTTATTTAGGAAGCTACGTTGTAACACACCACAATTTGAGTGTAATTTATAGAAATAAATAATAGAAATTTTATGCACTCTTAAGCGATCGGTTGTAGACGTATTTGTACATATTTACCTGGCGCGGGTCTTTGACTGCACATTAAGTTCGTTCCACTGACCTGGTCATGCATTGGATTGGTCTCCTTGTGGAGCCTTCAATTTCTGGAATGCGCATAGAGGTAGTAAGTATAGTATTTAGTTTTTCCCACACTTGTGATGCTTTTTATATATTGTGTGTTTTCTTTTTGCGGTGACCCTCCTGGGGAGGAATGCTTGTTGGGCATTGCCCAGCATAACCCAGGGTAAGCCGCTTGCCTTGCTGGCCGTCTTGGTCCGTGGCCTGGTGTCAGGTTGCGGCCGGACGGTCTGTGGGTTTTTTTCCCGGCCGGGGTTATATTTGACCTTTTCGCCGGCTGTATATATATTATCTTTGCTATTTAAGTTAGTTACTTAGTTAGTTAGTTAGTTAGTTAGTTAGTTAGTTAGCCTTTCTACTTTTCTCTTCATTTTTTTTTGTGTGTGCTGCCGTTTGGTTCTCCTGCCATGGTTTGAGAGAACTCTTTTGTTCCCACAATTGTTAAAAGATAAGGGGCGGGAAGAAACTATTCCCGCTATATATGAAGTGTTTAGGGCCCCTTAGAGGACATTGAAGTTACGTTCTCCTCTGCTGAGGAGAAGAAGACTGTTGAGTCTAGCACCGGGGCGCGTATCCTGGGTATGTGGTGCCCTATTGTGGGTGGTGGACCCCTCCCGACCAACGTTCAGGTCCACTGCTTCCCTTTTAGGCTCCTAACAACATCATTAAAGGGGCTCTCTCTTCCTAAGCCAAAGTATTGTGTTTCCCATCCGCATTACGTTGCCCTCCCGGAAATTTGTACTGGTTCCCGGGTAGTAAAAATGGTAAGAGACGGACCATTAGAAAAGTTATGGGGGGGGGGGGGGGTGGGGAAAAAAAACAAAAAAAATCATGCAAGGGAAAATGCCAAGAAAAAAAATTCATGCAAAGAAGAAGGTAAAAAAAAATTCATGCAGAAGGAAGGTCCAATTGTGAATTTTTTACACGTAGTGAAAAAAAATTCGTGCAGAGGGATTCACCTGAAAAAAATAATTCCTGCACAAGCAGAGAGCGAAAAAAAAAATTCGTGCAAGCTGAAAATTCCCCACCCCCCACCCATCACTTTTCTAATGGTCCGTCCCTAATAGAAAAGGAAATCGGCCGGGACCTCATTATACAGGAACACCCGGTGAAGGTCTGGTATAGGGGTAAGCCCCTTCAATGTGCATTTGCCGTGAGAAGAGGCACAAGGGCTCCTCTTGCCCCCTTAAGGGTTTGTGTCTCCGGTGTCACAAGCTGGGGCACTCGGTCAAAAATTGTAAAAATGTGTGGGGTACGGTCGTGGCCCCCCTCCGGGAGGAGGTTGCTCCTCTCCAGGAGGATGTGGCGGCGCCCGACTCCCCCGACATTTCTGCCTCGCCCAAGGTCCCTTCTTCTCCTTCGGCTCCGATGGATGAAGAAGATGGTCTTTCCGCGGCGTCTGATTCGCCACCGCCTCTGTTTCCGGGGGATCCAGCCACGCTTCCCGACATCTCGGTGGGCTACTCCCTGGAATTCTACACTCCGGAGCTTTTCTATGAAGACTTGGAAGTCCCTGCTACGGCTACTCCCGGCACCGATGCCTCGTCGGATTTGTCTCCTGTGTCCGAGCCTTTTGGCCTGTTTTTTGACGGCTCTCTTCCGGAGGAAATTAATGCTATAGACACCCCTCAAAAAAAAAGGTTAACTGTAATTTCTTCCCCCCCCCCCAAAAAAAAAAGAAGGGGGACTCTAATTTAGTTAATGGCGCCACCCTAAAGACGGGGGGCTAATGTAATTTCTTCCCCCCAAGAGAAGGGGACTAACGTAACTGCTTCCTCAAAAAAATAAGGGGGTTAAGAGTAGTTCTTCCCCCAAAAAAGGGGCGAGTACTTCACGAGATAAAGGGGAGATCGGAGGTTCTCCGGCGATCGCCGAGACCCTATCTTCCAAAAGTCAAAGCCAGAGTCAGTCTTTCAAAACAGTCTCTCAACATGTTGCTCTGCCTCGCAGATCGAGACCGCTGGAAAGGACCGCCTCTGGGAGGATGTTAGATGTTAGCCCCTCCCCTGCTTCGCTTCGAAGTCAGTCCCGTGAGGGCTTGCGCTCCACCTCTAGATCACAGAACCTTTCTACATCGTCGGGCTCTCGCTCCCCTAGTCCTGGGAGTGGTTGTCTGCCAGGTGTGGACTAAACTCTTCTCTTGAAATGGCTGGATTTTTCCATCTCTTCCTCATGGCCATCTCTATAGCCACGCTCAATGTCAACGGACTGAGGGACCCGAAAGAACGTTTGGGTACCCTCCAATGGCTGAACAATTTAAATGTTCAAATTGTATGTCTTCACGAGGTACATATTGTCCTCCCCCATGAATGCCAGGCTTGGTTCGCTCCTTTTGGCTTCGAGGCGATTGCTTCCTTCGGGTCGCACAAATCTAGAGATGTTGTCATTCTGCATCGTCCTTCTGTCTCTCTTATCCAACACTGGGTTGACGAGGATGGTCACCTCGCCTTGTGCGAGTTTCAAGCGACTAACCAAATCTTTCGTGTGGCGTCAGTGTACGCTTGCTTTCTGTCTCAGAGTCAATAGACCCCAGTGTTCCAACATTTCTCTGTGGCGTTTTTAATACGGTTTTTGACCGTCCCTGGGACAGGCGTGGTTCGTCCCCTGACGAGTCCAACAGAGAGAGTTCTGCCACCCTTAAGGGTCTTTTTCAGTCCTGTTGTGTGGTGGACATCTGGAGGTCTCTTCATCCTCGAGACAAAGCTTTCACTTGGACCAAGTCAGATGGGTCGCGGACTTCCCGTATTGACATCATTGGGTACAAGGCTTGGCTCCGTATCATCTTGCTCCATCGCTCCATGTCCTTTTACGGACCACGTTGCCGTCGTTTTTTCGGGGAGTATCCCTGATACACCGGCTCGTGGCCCAGAGCGTGGAAGCTGAATTTTCAAATTTTATCTGACTCCGGCTTTGTTGCTGATCTTCATAGTCTCTAGCATGGTTGGTGTTTGAAAATTAATTCTTTTAGTTCCATCCAGAAATGGTGGGACGATGGTAAATTAACATTGTAAACTCAGGGCGTCTCTTCGTAGGTCCAATCGTGACACTAAAAATCTCAAGTTGATGCGGGCCGGGTTTCCTGTTTGGAGCCTTACCGCAATGTCTTGGCATCCCTCGGTCGTATGGACCTTGAGATGGCCAAAGGGGCTCAGGTCCGCTCCCGGATTCAGTGGACGGAGGAAGATGAATTTTGTGCTTTCTTTTTTCAGTTGGAGAAGCGTCGGGCGACGGATAACACCATCGTCTCCATAATATCCTGGGACGACGCTCTACTAACATCCTTCTGAACATGGACTCTGGTCGTCTTACAGGAGCTGTTTCCTTGGATCTCTCGAAAGCGTTTGACACAGTTGACCACAACCTTTTACTTCATAAGCTTAAATCGGTTGGACTCACAGATGACACTCTAAAATTGGTTCCAGTCATATCTCACGAACAGAAAACAAAGGACGTCTGTCGGAGATGCACTCTCTGTTGCTGCGCCAATAACTGTTGGGGTCCCACAAGGAAGTATATTAGGACCGCTTCTTTTTCTTATTTACGTAAATGATTTACCATCATGTCAGCTTGCCAGTGAAATTATTCTTTACGCTGATGACACTGTGATTTATTACTCATCGACTAATCTGTCTGACCTTGAAAGTAAGTTAAATTCAGATTTGGCTTCAATTTCCAACTGGTTTTCGAGAAATCTGTTGACCTTAAATATTTCTAAATGTAATTTCGTTATTTTTGGTAACTCACGGAAGCTTAAACTAGTTAGTGACGTCTCTCTTAAAGTAAATTCCTCTGCTATTGATAGGTCTAACTCGTTTAAGTACTTGAGAGTGGTTATAAAC
This sequence comes from Ricordea florida, assembly GCA_949710005.1. Lineage (NCBI taxonomy): Eukaryota > Metazoa > Cnidaria > Anthozoa > Corallimorpharia > Ricordeidae > Ricordea > Ricordea florida. The sequence continues at coordinate 28,599,835 of OX453272.1, forward strand.
CAAACTATGTCTTGATCCGAGCACATTGACACTATCAGTACAAAGATCAATCAAAGGATTGGAATGATAAAGAGAATACGACATCTTTTGCCTCTACATGCTAAGCTAACACTATACAATTGCTTAATCATCCCACTGTTTGACTATGGAGATACAGTCTGGGGTGATAAAAATAACGACACGCTTATGGGTCAGCTGCAAGTTCTTCAAAACAAGGCAGCCAAGGTCCTGCTTAATTTACCACCAAGAAGTTCATCAACCGAGGCACTAGATCGTCTAGGCCTAAAGACCCTCTCAAAGAGACGACACTTCCATCGCTGTGTTATGATGCAAAAATATCTGTTGGGGGAAATCGATTTTGAATTTGACGTTAGACGCAATGGTAGTTTTCATTCTTATCCAACTCGTAGAAGTAATGATTTACACCTTCCTCGCGTGCGTACCAATTGGGGCAAGCAAACTTTTATTTATCAAGTCTCTAAGGACTGGAACAACTTAGACAATGACATTAAAAACTGCAAATCATTGTCCCTTTTTAAAGCAAAGCTTAAATGTTTGTGAATGATGCACTCTCTGATTGTTTAGCTATTTTTAAATTTGTTTGATATTGTGAAAGCATTTTTTAGGTAAATTTGTTTTATTTTTAATTTGCAGGGCCCCACTGAAAACCGCCAAGGCGAGTGGGCTCCCTGGATAAATATCATTATTATTATTATTATTATTATTATACTAATTGATCCTCTTGCCATTCGTCAGGACCTCTTTACTGCTGAATATCTGGATGTGCCCACTCAAGACTCCTTGCTGGATGGTCTTAGCGCCAAGCTGCCAGATGACGCTTCCCTTTCCTATGAGGGCCCATTACCCTCCGGGAATGTCATACTGCTCTGCAGGGTATGGCCAGGAACAAGTCCCCTGGCCTTGATGGCCTCCCTGCAGAGTTCTATCTTGCTTTCTTGGGATTTGTTGGGGCCGGACTTAGTCCGTGTTCTCAACCTTGTCTACCCCTCTCCATGCGGAGTGGGGTAATTTCCTTGTTGTTTAAAAAGGGAGATAGGCTGGACTGCCGTAATTGGAGACCTATTAGTCTTCTGAACTCTGACTACAAGCTATGTTCCGGTGTCCTGGCCGGCCACCTTCTTAAGGTCCTACATCATGTCATCGGCAGTGATCGGCAGTGGATCTCCTGATCTCCTTAATTGGTTGTACTGGGGCTCATTCGCCCTCTTTGTTGTGTCCGTTTTTCGGCTTGTTTTTGGTTCTCCCAGTCTCCTTCATTGGCTGCACTGGGTTCCCTTTGGTTTTGTGCTGTTTATGTTTTTGTCCTTTACCTAGTAGCGGACTGTTGTTTCATGCATTACCGCCTTTCCATCAGGTAATGTATTAGTTGGAGGTGAGGTTCGATTCCTCATCGAGCTTAGAGCAGTGGTCTGCCCTCCACGGCAATGTCTTTGGGCTTGCACCCCTCCCCCATAGACGGGGTTAGAGTCCGGCAAGCGTTGCACTCCATTAGGGGGCTTTGCCGGCGCCTCAAAAAAAAAAAAAAGAAAAAAACGTACCAGACACGGGATGGTGACACGAACATTGCACCTACCGCTCGTAATCGTTCCCGTTGGGCCGGTTACACCTCCGCCAGAAAAATCTGAGGGGGTTTGGCTTACGGCCATGAGGCTTGTTCGTTTTCCTCCTGCAGGGTGTACTTGGTCTCGTCCATTGTACTTCGGACCCTTCTAAGTATCACCATGTCGCTCTGCCATATGCACAACACCCGCTCATTGCACTACCAGACCCTGGCAGAGGGCGCCGAAAAAAAATTCTAGCATCTTTTTGCGAGAAATAGTAAATCTTCGTCATCTTATATTTGCTTCATGTACAAACACAAACGGATGGGTTATCTGGGTTATACTTACCTATGGTGGCTATACGTGTGGAATTTGGAAGATCTTGTACTCGAGACCAAGGGCACAGTGGATCCCCATACGGACCGAACTAGCCTAGTAAATAACTTATTTTTTTTGGAAAGTCTTCTTTTTTAAGTGGGAAAAGAGATATATAGGAATAAAGGACGACGTAACTTCCAGCGTGCTTACAAAGCACCAAAGACAAAAGAAAACAACGTGAGCATGATTTTCAGCGGTTGACTTTTTATTTGACTTTTCTTTTTCTTAACAGTTATATTTCGGTAGATTCGAGGATTTAGGATTCCGGCCCGCTCGGATACTTGAGAATAAAATAACTTCAATGTATGAAGACATGGCCGTATAGTGGTTAGCATACCTGACTTCCGCCTCAAGAGTGTAAAGATTAATATATAGTTGGCCGAGCAAAGCATTTAAATCTAAGGAAAAATTGAACGTGAAAGTTTCTGTGAATGACTGTGAAATGGTAAGTGTTATTTAGTTTCTTTGGGTATAAAACAATATCACTGCAATCTACTGGTACACTCAGCTGTAAAACGCGATCGGCAATTCAATTTGTCGCCAGAATGAGCAAGATTAAGACGACTCTTAGGGTATCAAACAGAGAAATTTCTAGTATTAACCAACACGAAGTACGAACAGATAAGTATATAATACTGTATAGACTAGTGCACACCCAAGTCCTTTGGTTATATACTGCAAGATACTAATTTGCACACTCCATTTTAATTTAACACAATAATAAAAAAAAATAATAATTTGTCTATACCACGGCAAAGATAAACCCACTCTTTCCCATTTTCTTCCTTCCTCTAAATGATTTTTTTCTTCAATTAACGTCAAAAAGTGAAAATTGTAAGAATTTCGTTTTGCCTTATTCCATTGTGCTCAAGCCAAAATATGTTACCAATACAGTTGAGCATCACCAGCGAATAGTTTTCGCAACTTTTTTCAATTTTCCTGCATCTGTAGCAAGGGAACAATAATTTAAGATTTTCTTGCTGTTTTGTCATGCCTTTGTTATTTTCTTAAGGATCATTACTCTGACGTGTCCTTGGCAGAGTTAGTTTTCCTCTTTCATGCTACATTATAGGGTAGTTGGCTGTAACGCCAAAACAAACCAGCGCCATCATGATTATACATGTTACCCATAATAATATTGACATCAACGTAAGTATATAAACTCTTTGACGCAAGCAAGACTTCTCAAGGCAACGAAACAAGATTATTAGATGCATAAAACAATATCACTGCAATCTACTGGTACACTCAGCTGTAAAACGCGATCGGCAATTCAATTTCCCTGCATCTGTAGCAAGGGAACAATAATTTAAGATTTTCTTGCTGTTTTGTCATGCCTTTGTTATTTTCTTAAGGATCATTACTCTGACGTGTCCTTGGCAGAGTTAGTTTTCCTCTTTCATGCTACATTATAGGGTAGTTGGCTGTAACGCCAAAACAAACCAGCGCCATTATACATGTTACCCATAATAATATTGACATCAACGTAAGTATATAAACTCTTTGACGCAAGCAAGACTTCTCAAGGCAACGAAACAAGATTATTTGTTGACTTTTATACAACTGCTGTATTTTTTGGAAACCAGTGTTGCAAAGTATTTTGCCTCGTTAGTTGTTTTAGCCTCCTTGTACTTAAACTTTGCCTTCATCTCTTCATAATTCGGTTGCGTGCTGAATTCACTTCTCCCTTTAATATAATGACCCATATTTACTATATTTATTCATTTTGCGGTTGATGTTGACTGCTCGAGATTCTTTAATGTCAATTCTTGTAGCCTACGTGCTTTATCTGCAGTATTTTGACCGCGGTCCTCATGACTGCACGAATTTTGGCATGAAGGAAAGCGAATTGTTTGTCTGATGTTCCTGTCAAAAGCGCAGTAAATAAATGGATTGATTGCCTCATTGGTGAACGCTCCAAACATGGATATCTCGTGTAAAGTGTGCCCTCCGTGGGTGATGTCATCACCAGAGGCAATATGTAAAATTCTCAACACAAAAGTTGGAAGCCAGCAGACGAAAAATGCGCATGCCACAAGACACGCAGTTCGAGTTACGCGTTTTCTACTTTTCAAAATAACGGATTGTGTGGACGAGAACGACCCCGCGGAAATATGAGGATTTCTGCCTGACATTAACAATGTCACTTGAAAATAGCACCAACATAAAATACAGAACGGTAGAAGCAACATAACGGTAAATTCCACGGCTTTGTACAGTTTGTCCAGCCATCTTACAGGAATGGTCTTAGGTGTACAGATAAGCTTAGTATCGACTTCTAGAACATGAAACATGTACAGATATGGACTGGACATGACACCTGGAATTATCCATGACAATGCTATCAATTGTTTTACAACTTGTCTTTTCATCCTTGGAAGATGCGGATGAGCGAGGCTTCGATATCGATCCATAGCAATCAAAGCGTGAGTTAAAACTGCTGTTCCTGAAACAGCGATTTCAATAATTTCAATTATCTTACACAGTGTTGTTCCGAAGATCCAAGCGTCGAGGAGTTCACGAACAAGCTCAAATGGAATCGTTAGCACGCCGACAGCCAAATCGGAAAGAATAATATTAAGGATGAACTGATAGGTTGGACGATTTTTCAGCAGGAGAACTCGATGTTTTATCAAGATGTAAGCAACGAATAGATTTCCCAGTAGAGCGACAGTAAAGATTAACGCAAGAAACGACCCCTTTAAGATGCTGGACATCGCGTATGCCATGATATCTATGCTGTGACACTAACAGGCCAGTAGAGAAGAAGCAAATAAACACATGTTCTCGTGAATAATATATGTGGTAAGACAACGCCCCTAACAATTAAACTCATCACTACAAAAGGCCATCTGTATTACCTCATTTGGGTTCTATTTATGAGCTCTCAAATCTTGATTAACGAGTCGGCGAAAAAAAAATGATCGAGTAGTGAGAATACACCGATTTTGCCTCTATTTGTAAATACTTTTTAACTTCAAAAAGGAAAGCGGTGAAGTGTATTTCTTCATTTGTCGCGAGACTTCAATGAAAGAAAGCTGTCATTGAAAGACAAATATGATTTGTTATCATTTTCACCATATCTTTTGCAGCAACACTAATGAATCTGAAGTAAATCAATTTTGAAAGAAGCGTTCTTACGACTTCAGTGGTAAAAAAAATCATTTAACGTAAAAACCAAGTTAATTATGAGTTGTACCGTTGAAAAAAGCTTTTGGCAATACAATCCCATTTGATGTTTCGATAAAAAATAATAAATATCGAGAAACTTAAGCGTGACAAAGAGTTCAAATTTGTCAAAGGATTACGAACGCGTCATTCTTAAAAACATGTTATCGTGATAGAAAAGCATTTATTTTACTCACAAGCACTCGGCCTTGAAGCTTAAAGCTTAATGAACAAATTTTTTTTGCAATATTGAAATATTGTTTGGAGTTCATTACCAGGGCAATACTCTCACTAACCCGATGACAATAAAAGAATCCTTTAGAAAAATTAAATGGTGTATTTTTTAACCAGAATTACTCATAGCTTCTGCAGAGAAGTTATCTTTTATTGAGTCGCACGTCAGAGTCTTTCTTGTCATCTACGTTGCGAAAGTTGACAGTGTCCACGATATTACTGATCAGCAGGTGTTATGAGAAAAAGAAAGGAAAAGTTTACTTTTTTGTGACCTGCAATTCTCTTTATGTAAATGTTGGAGGGGTGTTATTTGCAGAAACGTTTCTTCGTCAAATCTATTTGTTGGTGCTTTGAATGCATCAAAACATTGCAGAACAAAGCTTTTCATCGGGAGGAGAAATGAAAAAAAAAGTAATTGTAAGTTCTTTAGTCTCACGAAGCCCCGAGGACCGGTCTGTAGTTTTCATGTTTGGAAGTTCTCTTTTAACACTTTATCTATATTGTTTACCTTCTCAGATTTCACACAAAGCCTTAAAAATGTCATTTCTGAGTACAACAAACTAAAGAAGTACAACGTAGCCAAGCTTTTCATCGAAAAGAAAAAAAGAAAAAAAGTTTATTCATGACTATAATTGCAACTGCTGCAGCCTTGAAAGGCCCCAAGGGTCTGTAGTTTTCGTTCATTGAAGTTCTTTTAACCATTTTCTTTTACTTTTATTGTTTGCATTTCATATGTTGCAGCCTGAGCAAGATTGAATGTCATTTCTGACAAAGTTAGCAGAGTCCAAATAAAGTGAAGTACAACGCATTTTATGTAAACAGGATGAACCCGTCCTGGCAGCGTAACTCTGTGACTGTGTTTATCCTGCCACCTGACCTCTACTAAAGTAATTACTGTTTTTTGTTGTTGTTGATGATAATATTGTTGTTCCACACCCTCCGACTACGTGCAGTCAGCAATGAACGTGAGGATCTAACACAAATTGTGTTTTCAACTTTGGAGGGAACAAATAATTAAATCTTATTTGTCATTGCTGGAGCCTGAAATTCCCCCTGCACGTATTCTACAGTATTGAAAATAATTTGTTTGACCTTTGTAGGAATTGTGCCCATAACATACGGAAAAGATCTAATATTGCTTAGGTTACCGAGTGAGATCAAGACAGACTTCAGAAAGTGGTCTGTAATTATGGTGCTAACTAGCGGCGAAGGGAAAATAAAAGTTACACATTAAAATACTGTGCCGGTAATTTTATGTCATAATGTCCTGTCAGTTCTGAGGGATGTGTTAGCTTTGATCCCAAAAACGTCACTGGTTATTTCCGCAAAGGAAATCACGACCAGCCAAAGCTGAAAGTAATTCCCAACCAACCAAAAAGGTTGGGAAGGTTTTATGTGACCATTTGATTCACTGTCAACGTATAGCTCAGTTTTCGTCGCTGATTCTAAGTCACTTGCATCTGACGGAAAAATATATACTTCCGTCATGTGATAAATACTTCCGTCATGTCATAAATATATACTTCCGCCATGTGGATATACGACTGTCAACGGTCGTGATAAATGCTATGCTAGTTGATGTATTTGGTCTATACCGTCAGTTTCAGAATGCCATTTACAATCTTTGAGGGGTGATTTAGAGTATCAGACCCACTGAAGCCCGAGTTGACCAGCATTAGGCGTCGCAGTCAGCAATTTCGACTTGATAAAAATACATTTGCAATAATTAAATCACTAGTTAATGGCTCCCTCTCGATTCACGAGTTTTCATAAGAGGCAAAAGACAGAAATTAGAGCAAACTATGTTTTTCAGTAAAAACTTTAATTATATCCACTTATTCATTTTTAAATTCGTTCACCTTTCTCAGTCTCAATTATATATATTTGCATTCTATGTATATTTTTTCGCATTTGACAACGATGAAATGAAGTCTACTAAACGTCATCTAACGCATTTTCCCATGATTTTCCTTATAACGTTTATTTTAACTTATAGCCAAAATGTTTTCTTAATGGTGGCAAAGCTTAGAGCAGTTGGTCGCAGTTCTAACAGGAAAACATTATAAGTAGAGGTAATAGCATGACTTGTAGTGGTATTTGGCAATAATACCGCGAGTGACATTTCAAAATTTTCCAAAATACCACGAACCGCGAAGAATTTTGAAATATTACGAGCCGGTATCATTGCCAAATACCACGTACAGGTCATGCTATTATTTGTTTATAATAGAAGCCGAGAAAGTTTCGCTTCGTATCTGACAATGTCGTCGTTGAGTTGAGGCCGTTGCTTTCTGTCCACGACTTCCAAACATTCATCCACGTCTTAATAGTTTTGACTTTAAGTTTTGACTTTATTTCCATTTACTGCTTTTTCGGCGAGATTTTGTATTTCCTCAACCAATATTTCCGCCACTTTCAGTAAAAAACAAAAGTAAAAATGTAATCGTGTTCAGTGTTGTCATGGTAACGTTATACCATCCAAGTTTGCTGTTATACCACTATTACGTGGAAATACTGATACTATCATCCAATCAAATATCCGAAATTTCTCGGCTTACATTATAATTCCTGTTACACTGTCGACGTATAGTTTGAATTCGTATTAACTTTGTTAGATATTGTCTGATCTATTGATTTTCTAATCTCTACAGTAAACGATTATTTGCGTCTTGCGTTTTATTTAAGTCCTTATCTCCATCCTAAAAAAACTTTGAAAACGGTCATTTCACATTGTCGATTTTCAGACCACAAAACTGCCAGAAAGAAGCCTACAAGTGCATTTTTCCTGTCAGGTTGTGCTCATTGTTTAGTGGTGCACCAGGTAACGTTTGCTTAAACTGCCTGAAAAGACCTCTACTGCACGTTTCGCATATTTATAACAACGGCAAAATTTACGAATCAGTACTCCAATTTATGCGCTAGTGTCACTGCAAGTTTGGGCTGCCTGTGGTTTTTCCTAACAACTCCACTGAGTGTTGCATGTCATGTGGTAGCGGTCCTTTTACCACTGCTTTCCTACATGCCCTCCGTGCACAGAAATGTTGCTGTTCCCTGACGTAATCAATGACACAAATGTTCCGGCCTTTTGTACCTTTTGACTTGTTGACACAAATTGTTCGTTAGTGATTGGCTTTTGCCAAAGGAACTCAGGCATACGTTGCTGAAGTTTACTCTGTGCGTACACGGCAAAGTTGCTCAGTGGGCTGTCGGCGGTTACACCAGACAACTTGGCTTGGATTCAAAGTGGGGTACCTTATTAGCCAGGGCGTCCCTTTCTTTTCTTGTCTGCAGAAAAAGTCTAGTAATTAGCATAGCAAGAACTGAAAAAGAATTGTGTAAAATAAATAGGTGTATCTAGGCGATTATCGACACAGTCGGGGATTGAAGAGATCTAACGATGCAGAATACGTGCATAAAATCCCAAATGAAGAAGAGCTCAGAGAACAAAGGGTATCCACTATGTCACAGGGTGCTCAGAAGTAGATAACACTAAGTCTTGCTACTGTTTCTAAGGCTTCCGTTAAACGATGTCTTGACGTACATTTTGGTAAATGAGATGCTGCTAATTAATAAGCATAGACCACTGTTGAACACTCAAACAGACTCCATTCCAGCAAACTCCGAAGTTTTGTTTGACGTCTAAACATTTCGTTTTTGTCCTCTTTTCATTTGCAGTTGACAGCGGTGACATATCGTCGCGGAAACGTCATGTTTTAATAACGCTATTTTTTATCCTTAACTGTTTCAAAAATTCTTTCGTTATTGGAGTAAACTTGACTGGTTATCCCTATCGTATTACCAAAAACATCTAGGCTCTTGATTTCCTTTGGCTTTCGCTTATGCATAATCAATGAGTTTCAGGGATACATTTGTAAAATAGATCATTTATTACAGAGTGGTCATATATCTGGTTTTACCCAGGAACTTACCTCTTCTAACAGCCTCCTGAGTTTCTGTACTTCCGCCTCAACGTTATTGAATTCTTTGCTATCATAAGGGCCTTTTAAATTTCCGTTGCTGTATTTAAATTGTGAACCATATCCTTTTGCTGTTTCCTCGTTGTTTCTCTTGTAAAGGCCTGCTATCTAGGACACGTTAGAAAAAAATGTGGGTTATTAGTGACTACCAAAATTGAACTAGCAATCTTCATTAGTGAAAGCTATAAACGTACCTAAAATTACGTGGTTTAGAGAATTTGGAACCAGATCAATTCAAAATCCAAGAGTTGGTTAGGAATTTTCTCCATTTATTTGACTGTATTGGACAGGATAAAAATGACTTTCGGGAAATTAAAGGAGAACACGTACAGGAAATGGGCCATGCTGGGTAGAAATAAGACCAACTGTGACAACCCAAACAGTAAATATCACATTTTTATGATGCAAGCTGTTATACTGCTTCCTCCTCAGCATAGCGGTTTCCCATCACGTGTATCGATGGGCCGGCCGCATAAGGCCTACTTGGTGAAAGTAGATTGATATCCGATTCAGGTAGTCTACTTGTTTCATAATTTTAACGGTGATAGAGCTTCAAATGAATTGAAACACAGTTTTTTCCAAATTTAAAATCCAAAAGTTGCCTACGATCGTGATCGCTTGCTGATTACTTTTATCGGAAGATATTTTAACTTCAGTTTCTGATAGAAATTACTGGATCAATGTGGATCAACAGTGGATCAATCTGGACAACTGTGCAACTACCCCTCCTCTAACCCAACAAGTTATTTAACAATTATTCGCCGAAGGCGAAGTGATTATATTATAAGCCTGTGGTGAATAATTTTTTTAGTATAAATACACAGGTGATTATTTCAAAAAAGGAAAGAAAAAGCATTTATTTCATCAACAGTTCGCGAACGACTGGTAGCCATTTTGTTCGTCGAGGTGATTATCGGCTGATAATCCGAGATAGCGAACCAATCAGAGCGCGCGATTTTGTATAATCACCTGAGTATTTATACTAAAACAAGTTATAAAGTTAGTGTTAATGTTGGGTTAGGGGAGGGGTAGGTGCGCAGTTGCCCAGATACGTACATTAATCTGAAGTAGTCACCGTAAGCGCATATTTTGCAGAACCGCACTTTTGCAAAATGTGGAGGTAAAAAAAAATGGAAAACTTAATGTAAAAGGTCTTTAGCGTGAATGCATTTCAATCAAACTTCGACCCATTCTCCAGCGCAACCTATTCTTGTAGGTTTTTCTTTCCAATACATTCTTTTTTTTTCTCAGCATCATTACAATGTGACAACCTCAACAACAGTAAAATACAATGGTGCGAAAACAATGTTGCGATTTCAACAAAATCACTCGGGCTCCGTTCAGATACGTTTCCCGTGCCCGGTTCTCTGGAACGGGCACTACCTCCAAGGGCACCGTTCCTGGGCACTTGCACTACTCCCAAGGGTAGTACTCGGGCACCGTTCCTGGGCACTTGCACTACCCCCAAGGGTTGTAGTCGGGCACCGTTCCTGGGCACTTGCACTACCCCCAAGGGTAGTACTCGGGCACCGTTCCCGGGCACTTGCACTACCCCTAAGGGTAGTACTCGGGCACCGTTCCCGGGCACGGGAACATGTCTGAACACGTTTTCGTCAGTTCCCGTGCTTTTTCCCATGCTTGCCTGGGATGCAGTCACGATAATGGCGGCCGGTGCAATGTGAACAAAAAGAAAAAAACGTGTTGTTAGATGCCTACAGCGAGAGAAGTGTGCAAGACTGAGTGCCTGTACTCTGCGAACAAGGTGCCTCACTGGCATGAAAAGATGGAATTTGTATCTTGTTTCAATAAATATTGTTCGTATTACGTCGCTCAAAACTAGCTGATCTTGAAGCTCTTGAGCAGAAATTGAGCTGCTATAGAAAAAAGCAATCAGCAAAAGGTAGCATGCCGCTAAACATGTACACATTTGATTACAGTAATAATAATAATAATAATAATAATAATAATAATAATAATAATAACTTTATTTCAGCATTTCCACAACGAAGTGGCTCTTCATCCGAAACAATTCAAATCAAATCAAATTTTGGTTTTTGTGGAGAGGGGAAAACCGGAGTAACCGGAGAAAAACCTCTCGGAGCAGAGTAGAGAACCAACAAACTCAGCCCACATATGACGCCGAGCCGCGGATCGAACCCGGGACACATTGGTGGAAGGCGAACGCTCTCACCACTGCGCCAACCCTGCTCCCCAGTAAACAACGACACATATATTTCCCATGGCAACCTCTAAAAAGAGGTGTTGGGCACTGAGCCTTCTGCGCGAATGTGAACGCACTCGTTCCAAGGAACTAGGCACGGTGCTTCGGAACGCGCACCTAGTTTGAACGGGGCCTCAGATTACAAAATTATCTAAGCACGGGATAAATACTACACAAGCTCAACCTTGAAATGAAGGATTGTTTGCTCCCAGTTTTCAGGCTACAAGGTCCTGCTTTTTCATATATTTAATATGATCACTATTCAAGAAGTTAAGGAAAAGTGCTTATATCCCCAAGCAGTTTCATAACACTAGGTCAAGTCAGTAAACAAACCTTTGGTACGAAGACGAGGCATAGCGTCAGGGTGGTGCAGAATACGATGCTAACTATGGTTACTACAAACGAGACTTCGTGCTGATCTGAATCAGTCAACTCGATGACCGGTACTGCGATCATGCATATTGTAAACACATTATACACTGCAAGACCTAAGCAAAAAGAGCAATATCAGATTTAGTCCATATGAACCCTGCTCTCTGACTTTCCCCTATATATGCATATTAATGGTTTGGAGAAATCGTCTTCTTAAAGTCAATAATAATAGTCATAATCATAATAATAATAATTATGTAAGCAAAAGACAAAGGAAATCAAACACCGCGACGTGTTTGCATATCGGATGAAATGCAACATCGAAAAGTAAAATACGACGCATTACGGGGTATTTTTAGCGAAAGTCGAGGTGTCTGATTCGTGATGAAACACATGCATTTAGTAGGAGAAATTAACGAGCCGTGTTTCATCAGATATCCAAACATGTCTTGGTGCTTGATTTCCTGTCTTTCTCTCATGTATTATGAATGATTTGAGAATCCTCATAACAAATCTTTTTTTTTTGAGAAACTACTAACACTCGTCAATAGCTAGATGAGTTTTATCAAAGTGTGTTATATGTGAAGAAACACCCTTCCGCGTCCCGGTATTTGATCGTAGTAGTTAACTCTAGAATACGGGACAATGATAAACTTACCGATGTGTTGCGAGTCGTTGAGGGCTGCTATCTTAACTTTACGAGTTTCCCAAGCCAGGAATAATCCGAACATAAGAAGTATTGCTTTGAAGCCATATATAAGGGTCAACCACACTGGTGGGTGATTCGTGGAACAGTAGTAAAACATCGGCTTCAAAATTACGTCCGTGTTTTGTTCACTGACCTGCAAAGATTTCAGTCGATTGTTAACCTCACGTAAACTATTAAATTTCAATTTAAAAAGTTAAAAATTCGCTACAAAAAAGGCTCCTGATGTTCTTAAATTTTTCAAATTTAATTATTCTACCTTCTACACTTCAACAAAATATCCGCGGCTGGCGCAATTAGGATGCGCAATAGAAGACGACTCTTCAGTTAACGATCGTTTCCATTTTTAGAACGACACTGCTTCGTGCCCAATCTCCGGATCCTTGAGAAAACGTTCTTCTCCCCAGGTTGCAAAGCAATCAGATGTGTCGTAGGTAAAAGGTACAATTATTTTCCCCTTTATTTTAGATTTTAATTCATTCGTTTAGTGAGAAGGATCGAGACTTTTGACTAGGGACTTTTGCACTGCCCCATAACTGAATAACGCAACACATTAAACTCTCTCTTACTGACCACTCTATTACGTGACCACTTGTCTTAAGCGACCACCTTGTAAAGAACAGTTTTGATTTTCAGTCAAACACTGTTTCAAAAACTCTCTCACGAGCAGCCACTTTTCAAATTTCTTCAGCGACCGCAACCACTTTCGAGGCCTGAAACTTAACAAATCCCATTGATTTGTTTCTGTTAAGCGATAAACCAAAATCCTTGCGTTACTCAAATGTCACAAAGCTGCACTGACGGGTATTGTTCACAACTGAAAGAATACTGCTAGATCACGGTCACATTGCCTTGAAAATTCAACAGTTGCAATGTATGAGATACACCAGAGTTTCTAATCTTTTCCTTAAGCCATGGAATAAGAATAAGGATTGTTCTTTTTCTCAGAGGAGCTTTGTATATTTGTTTCATTTTTATTGATAAGATATAATAAAGAGTAATAATCAGTGGATCCATGCAGGTTTTGGCGTTTTTCTTGACATTTCTATTAAGCGACCACTTTTTCGTGCACCAAGAGTGGTCGCTAAAGAAAGACTTGACTGTACATGTATCTGACAGCGTCGTATCACCATGACGTAGCCAAAAAAATGCCGTATAACCATTTGCCAGAACAACGGGCTAACGGTCGAGACATCTGCTTTCCCTCTAATCTTACGGTGGATGGTACAATACATTTATAAATTACTTTATGAATTAATTTACTTTTGCGAAAGTAAAGATTACATTGAAAAATACCTCAGAGTGAAGATACTTTTTGTCTTTATGCAAAGGATCCACCACTGTCCACACCACAATGGTTATCACATCGACAAATAGAAAAACAAACATCATGCCAAACAAGTGAATGTCCTTGATAACCTGAAACGTGATGGAATAACCTGTTTTATAGTAAATACGAACTCAGCAACCATTTTAAGGAATCTGATTGGCTCTCCACCTCGGGATATTTAACTCAATCCACCTCTAATGATTTTGTTGCCAAAGAAATAATTATACGCTTGCAAAAACATCAGAAAGAAACCAAAAATAAATAAATTCTTAAGTTAATTATTTGAACAGTACAGTATTGAAAATGGTGGCAAATCATATCAAAAATGATTGACGACAAACAGGCTTATATCTATATATTTTTATTGTTTTTTTTCTTCATCTCTATATTTAGTAGTAAAAAAAAACTCTATCCATCTCTTAGCTTGGAGGTGAATAGTGTCAGAGTAATCCTTGTGTAAGTGAGTTTTAATTGAAGACAAAAAAATAGCATCGAAGTAAAAAAAAATAAAACTGCTGGCTTCAATTCTCGCCCCCTAGGTGTCACTAGGGAGGATAAGCAAACCACGACGAAGATGTCGACCAGGAGGGCTCCAAATAATAACGCTAATAAATGACATTATAAAACTGCATTTGTAGAATATTCTGCCAATATTCAGCTCGATTTCTGAGAAAAATTGTGAAATTTCGAGGAAAACGTACTGACACATCCACAAATCTTTTCAAACGTCGCTGTAATTTGCCGAAAAAAGAGGTCAAATTCAGTTAAGGAATGTCAAACAGTCTTTGATCTGTTGTCATTGAATAAGAATACGATTCCAGGTTCGAAAGGAATGATGATTGTTCGATGCAACTGAAACTGACGAGAAATTCAACTAGAAAATTTGACTATGTTTTTGGAATTTCTTGTTTTATGTAATCGATGTCTTGTATACTATCAGCATAAACAGATTGGACCAGTTAATGCTGATTTGAACGGTGTCCAACTGGAGCCGTGGTTTAAGTAAATAGGAAGGGATCTTAACTGACCAATTTGTGATTAATGTAATGAAACTAATCATTTTGAGCGGGCAGTTATTGATTTCTGTTTCTGGTGTGCTACAAAGGATATCGAAAGGTTCAGTTGGAGCAGCTCAAATTCAATTTATACAACCGTTCAAATAAGCGGCCCACAGAATAAAGCAATTTAATTACGGGTTAGAGACTGAAATGAGTGGTTTGTTTACAAATACACGCACGCGCTGGCTGTAAAATGAACGAGAAATTGTCAATACTGCACGAAGCGAAGCTGAGTGCAGTATTGACAATTTCGAGTTCACTTTACAGCCAGCAAGTGCGTGTATTTGTAAACAAACCACGAATTTCAAGTCTCTAACCTTTTTAATATTCAATCTGAGTTCAATGAAATACAAAACTTGCCATTTTGATGCCAGCCGTTGTGTGATGGCATGATGTATTCTGATTAGTGCACGGTTACTAGGTGATGACGTGACGTATCACAAAATCACGTGATTGAGTTTAGCCAATCACGCGCATGGATTTAGTACATTGAATGAAGGTTAAATATTAAATTTTGATATGTGATGAACCATAGGGCTTTTAACGGTAAATGGCCGGAACAAACGGAAGCATATTTGTTTTTTAAAAGTACTTTTTTACCCATTTAGTAATTCTGTCACATTATATTCTCGGTATTGCTCAATTCCCACCTTCCTCTTTGCCGTAAGGTTTGTGGTTATTCTGTAAACTCTCCATGTTTTGGAAAACAAAGACCCGAAAACAATAGTGAAGGCAATGTCCAATGTATACACTTTCACCTGGTAAGAGAGAAATGATATTAAAGTGTATCACTTGACTTAAGTTAGGGCGGGGGAGGGGGGAAGGGGGGGGGGGTGGCAAATATTACAGGGACAGAAGTAAAAATACCTCAATACCGCATCGAGATGTACCAAAATACCGAAACCGCTTGGTCTTGCAATACCGTAGTTTCAAATAAAAATTACCGCAATACCGCATTACCGCCGTGTGTGCGTAGGAAATGGTTCGTACCTTACATATGAGACTTGTCAACATGTCCCCATCAACGGAAAATAAAATGACGGAAACATATGCCAGGAGACAGCCAACAATGATAGCATTGTTCATGTTTGGACTAGACATCTTAATAAACCTATAGAGTATCAAGAAATGGAAAACGTTAAGATGTTAAAACCGTTTGCAAAAACAGCTATGACTCTGTAATTTCTCATGAGTACTACCAAGAGAAAATGAGGTAAGAGAACGCATCTTCCATACTGGGTTCTCTTACTATGATAAGGGGACAGAATCTATTTTTAGATCCGGAAACTATTTTAACTGACTAATGGCTGATGTCCTTCTCGTCACGTGGTTGTAATTTCAATGCGCCATGGGGATCTCAGTTATTTCGTGTGACCTCAACTTTCCACTTGCGGTATTGGGAAACCGCGCAGCCATGGAACGAGATATAAATAGGTTCCGCACCAAAAATAGATTCTGTTCCCTTATCATATCAGACGGGGTTATGTTCTCTTTCCTCATTTTCTCTTGGTACTACTGAATAAAAATAATCTAAGATGTGTTCCTTGAGGTGAATCCAAAAACGCATTTTTGATCTAAGATCTACCAGATTTCGTGACGAAGAAGAAACGCGAAATTCGAAATTGGATCTGTAACCTTGGTAACCTTTTTATTTATACGTTCAATATGGTGGCCGCAAAAGAAATGTCTTTTATCTTGCTTGAAAAAGGATGCAATGATACCATGGAGAATTTTCTGATCAGCGATTCAAATAGTGATACCAGAGTCTTGGCACTAGTACCACAAAAAAAAAAAAAAAAACAGGAAGAAGCAGAAAAGTACGCAGAGATTATCATTCCTATGTATAGCTTAGTACGTTTCGTAGCCACTTTCGTGCGTCGAGACGTGCACTCGAGTTCCTCGAAGACTTGTTGGCTGTGCTACCCGGCTTGCCATATGAGCCGAAACAAGGTGGAAGACCCTCTATACCACTTAGCCAACAAATCCTCCTTACTTTGTTGGTATTAGGCAATCAATAGAGTCTAAGATCTAGATCTGTCGCAGATCGATTTGATCAGTTGATTTAACAGGATCTAGTAACTATTGTGTTTATAGACGTATTTCAAAGCCATTGAAGTCCATCTGTCTCAGCGAATTATCCAGTTTCCTAGTGGGGCAAGGGCGAGAGAGGTAAGCGAAAAACTTGAAGAAATAAGAGGTTTTCCTGGAGTGATGGGAGCGATCGACGGCTGTCGTTTTGTGACATTCCTAACAAGACGCCAAGGAAATACCGCTGGATCGATTGACTAATTTCGGATCCATTGTGAATGAAGCGGTGCAGATCTCGAATTCGTTAATCTGGATTTGGATTCACTGGATTTGAAATCCAGTGGATCCGTTTTGAAAAAGGATTCACCACATCAAAAATCTGGATTTGATTTGAGCGAAAGGAACGCGAAATCCGTTTTAAGATCGAAAATCTGTTCTTGGATTCACCGAAATTAACACACCCTCGGACATCTAAATCCGCTTACGACCATATGCAAAAACAGTTGAGACTTTGTTTCTTCTTAAAGTTAAATTAAAATCATGTGCCGAGTCTCCCGCGTATGCAGGCCGGCTTTCTCTTTATCTAACCTGGAAACTTGAACATGCGGTCGCGATTTGCTACTTAGAACTCCCAAGGAGAAAAAGAAGTTTGCAGAAGCAGTAGTTAGAGAAAAAAAGAGCAAGGAAAAGTGTTTCAGTTCGAGACAACTGGATTTCAAGCAGGTCAAATTCAAGATGAGGCGGTCGGACTGCATGGCTTTAAAAGGGAGATGGGGAGGAACGTGATGGTTCAGGAAGACTAAAAGCTAACAATGAGTTTAAGAGAGAAAAGATGTTTCTATTCAAAATGTGTCGACGATTCTTTGAAACTGATGTGCCTATTGATGACTTGTTTTCCATATCTCGACCGATCGCGAGGAAGGCTTGTGATCTCGATCCCATTCCTGGAAGTCTTCTTATTACAAATCTTGATGTTTTAATGCCCGTCATCACTGGAATTGTTAATTTGTCATTGAAATCTGGATCTATGCCGGCAAAACTTAAAGAGGCCAGTTTAAAGCCATTATTAAAGAAACCAAATCTTGATCAGACGGAGTTTAAGAACTACCGCCCTGTCTCCAATTTGAGTTTTCTGTCAAAAGTAATTGAGAAAGCTGTGGCTCTTCAATTAACCAGCTATCTTGAAGATAATCACCTTTATGAACCCTTACAGTCTGCCTACAAGAAATTCCATAGCACTGAGACCGCATTAATAAAAGTTCATAATGATATTGCTACCGCGATTGACAGTGGTCATTCAGTCATCCTTGTTCTTCTTGATTTATCTGCAGCATTTGACACTGTAGACCATACGATTTTAATACGGAGGCTTTCTACTCGTTTTGGGATTCGTGGTAGAGCGCTAGACTGGTTTGTCTCATATTTGTCTGACCGCAAACAATATGTGAAAGGTAATAACACCTCATCGAATTCACTATGCGTCACTCAAGGTGTCCCTCAGGGTTCAATTTTAGCACCGATTTTGTATTCTTTATACACTTCTCCACTGGGTGACATAGCCAAACAACATCAAATGAATTACCATTTTTATGCTGATGACTCGCAATTGTATATATCATTTAAATCATCCTGTACAAATGATGCGGATCGGGGCAAGACATCGATGGAGGCCTGTGTACGTGATATTGATCTTTGGATGGTGCATAATCGACTCAAGCTAAACCAGGATAAAACGGAGGTGCTGGTCTTTTCCTCTTGTTATCGTCCAAGACCAAACATTGGTAATCTGACCATTGTTGATAAGATGGTTAACTGCTCCTCCACTGTAAAAGACATTGGTGTCACTCTCGATAATTCTCTGTCAATGGTTCCCCACATAACAGCGGTGTGTAAATCTGCCTTCTTTCACCTGCGTAACATCTCCAAGATTAGGGGGTTTCTCAACACCGAAACTACGAAGACCCTCGTACATGCCTTTCTTACTTCAAAGGTTGATTATTGCATCTCCTTGCTGTATGGCGTTCCGAAATATTTACTGCAAAGGCTTCAACGAGTACTAAACTGTGCTGCGAGGATAGTGTTTAAATCTAATAAATATGATCACATAACGCCTCTCCTCAGGGAACTCCATTGGCTACCCATCCAACAGCGGATAGAATTTAAGATTCTTCTAATTACATTTAAAGCACTCAAGAAGCAGGCTCCAACTTATTTAACAGATCTTCTTATATCCTATACGCCCTCAAGATCACTTCGTTCTTCTTCCAAAAATCTCTTGAAAACACCGGGGTACAATCTCAAGTCTTATGGTGGTCGGTCGTTTGCCCTGGCTTCAGCAGTGTTGTGGAACTCCCTTCCTCAGTCATTGAGAGACTTGCAATCAGTCGAAACTTTTAAACCGAAACTTAAGAAACATTTATTTTTACGGGCTTACATGGAACATTGAATTTAAATTGTTGTTGTACTTTTTTTTATGAATTATATCTTATTTCTTTCTTATTTCTTATTTTAATTTGACATAGTTAGGCAATTTGTAATTATAATTTTCCTTCAATTTGTGAAGCGTCTTTGGACCACTGGGAAAAGACGCTATATAAATGTATTATATTATTATTATTATTAACTCGCAGTAGTGCAGCTAGATCATTAAATAATTACCACGGTCAAGAAAGCCTTGTATGTGAACAAACAAATTGAAAGTTTCTATGGCATACCAAAGCCACGACCACAATAATAACAAACGTTACCGCAAGAAAATATACGGGGCAAACTTTGCATTGTTGACAATAAAAATCTTAAAAGGAACACACCATCTTACCTTCTTTTCCTGTTAACAACATTAAATAGAAGGAACGCGAAACAGAGCAGAATCCCGATAGAGGCTACTATGCATATGGCAATGAAGAGCCCGTCAGACACTTGTACAAGGGTGTCTCTGTATACCACGTGATCTCGAGGGGCCTTCCTTCCTGCCAAACAAAACGGACTGTGTCAATAGTACAAAAAGGGACAGCGTTGGCACGAACTTCCCGTGTGCAGCAGGTGGTAAAATATACATATCTAATGACACAGGTTAAATTATCGGCAACTATTTACATTTAGGAGTAGATTTTAACATGTGAAAGATCATCGTAGCTATGTCCGCAATTTACACTGATGCGAAAATATGGCGTGAAAAGATTTTCAGGCTTGAATGACATTCAAAGCCATAACCTTGCAATACAAAAGCAATGCTCAAACCAATGAGCTATCACGCCAACTGGGAGCTGGTCATTTTGTGAGTTATTACTGTACCCGTAGAAGATGAAGATAAAAATGCGTTTATATAAAATGTCATAACTTAATGAAACACACATGCACGCATGTGTTGACTTCTAGTAAATACAAATGGGTTTATCAACGAGTTGTCGCAAGTTATATTTCGGGGTGAGCTGTTTAACAAACGCACCCCGAAATATAACTTGCGACAGAAGATGTGCGTTTCGCTGCCCCATCCAAGGACTGAATTCTTAAAGAAATCTATCGCGTATCGTGGCGCCATCTTATGGAACTTTTTAAGTAATGATATTAGGGCAGAAGATAATGTAAATAGTTTTAAACGTAAAGTAACCAAAGTAATGTTTTAGACAATTTTACTTTATTCGATTATTTTTTTTTTATAATTTGTAATTTTAACGTTTTAGATTGTACACGACCACACCAGCAACGCTGTATTTTTAACTATCGTGTATAAATAAATGCTTTCATTATTATTATTATTATTATTATTATTATTGACGAGGCAAGCTATCGCATCGTAGGATAACAGAGAAGCGTCTATTAGGAACCAGGGTCCACCCATAAAGCCGTAAATCTTTCCTTAAAAGTCTTAAATAGAATTGAGATACAAGGGCAGTAACTATAGTATGAAAGGCAATAATGCAAGGTATAGAGCCTTTTCGCTCTCTTGATCAGCGGCCATGTTTTTAACGGAACAAAAGAAGATGTTTGCGTAAGAATATAATTTAATTTCCTGGAGGATCAGTTTGGGACAACAACATGGCCGCCTTTTCTTTGTTTGGGGACACCAACATGGCTGCCGTGACGTCAAGTACAAACGCTCTATTCATATGTAATAACAACAGGAGCAGTCCTCTTGCAACAGTTACGTTTTATACACAAACCTCTCCACATGAAATCATTATTACTGTAGAAGCTCAAGTTGTCTGGTCGAGTAGCCTCGTGAAACGCAATTAGATTCAAATTACTGTCTGAGAAAGAGAAAGAATAATGATAATAATAACTATAATAATTATAATAATAATAATAATAATAATAAGAAGAAGAATACAATAATAAGAATAATAAAAATAAGTAATAATAATAATAATAATAATAATAATAATAATAAGCCACAATTGTGAAAAAAAGTTTTGCATTGCTAAGATGATTGGCTAATAAATTTCACGACACAGACACGACAAATCAAACCAACTGCGATTAGCTCAGACGCGTTTTCACACGTCCTATAAAAACGACTTGCAATTGCTTATAATAAACTATTATTCTCAGAAATCGAGGTGAATAGTGACAGAATATATCAAAATCCGCTATTCACCGAGATTGAAGACAATTATTATTACTATAATATAATATAATGGCAGTTGAAAACTGAATTACTGCAAATTACAAAATTGAATACTAATGACTAAATCTATTTACAATAATAATAATAATAATAATAATAATAATAATAATAATGAGAGTAAGTACTATACTAATAATTGGAATCACAAGAACCTAAAGATGAAAAAGTCATCTGTTCTCTTTGCCCTTTTCAATGTTGTAGTGGCTTTAGTGTTTCCTGATCTTAACTGATATGGGATAGACCTTTTCTTAACTGATATGGGATAAACCTTGTCGTAACTTGCGGAGCCAAGAAAGGTATAGGGTGACTGTCATTCCTCATATGCGCCATCGACGTTTTGCATAAGAATATCCTGCGATTTACTAACGATGTCAGATTTACTTGATCTAGGGCTTGCGGATAACTAAAGTTAGGAAATATTTTTCCCAAGGCTCTTCTTTGTATAGATTTAATGGCGTCCGAAAGGTATGCAGGAATATCCTGCCACAATTGCTCAGCGTACTCTAAAACTGATCTTACATTACATATATATACCTTCAACATATCCTTTGGCATGACTCTGGCGCGCTTCAACAACCTAAGGTCAATTATAGCGGGCAACAACTGCGCAATTGTATCCCGGTCGGAATACATTTGAAGTTGATCAAGGGCACGTGACTAAGAATCAACCAATAACAGTGCTCGCTTTGTATGTTGAATATTTCGAGGTGGAGAGCCAATCATATTGCTCAAAATGCCAAGGTTGCTGAGTTGTTATGTACCATTTGTTGTAACTGGCCAAATTAATAACTTTGCTTTTGGTTCTGTTCTAGAAAGCTCTAAATGCACAATTGATGATAAAAATAAGCTACAAATTCTACAGGGTTCCTGTGAATGGCTATTGAGGAGAACATAATTTTCTTATTGGGAATAATGCGCAAGGAGTTGAAAGGACGTCAGCATTTTTGTAGCCCTTCCTAGTTACCACAAAAATGTTGGCATATTATGTTAGGTAAATAAAACAATTATCAAGACATCTTAGTTATACCTCTGAGTTGAAAAATTTCGAATTTGCCAGATCTGTCTCCATTATCCTCAAGGCACACATCACCCTAAACAGAGATTATCAAAAGGCTTTATATTGATAAGTCGATTCCAATTTAATTAATGAGATGCATAGTTAGAATCCTGAGAAACTTAGATGAGTCGGCTGATTAGTGTCGAGAGGTCCAACAATAAATAAATTTATTATATGGCTGTTTTCGTAGGCGAACAAAGGGAAGGCGAATCCTGAGTTCTGATTGCGTACTCGTGCGGGAAAGACGGGTCAATCTTGCCCGCTCGGGATTGCCCGCTTTGTCCCGCGAAACAAAATGGCCATATAGTGAATCGTTTATTGACCAAGATTGTTCGGTCAAGATGACTGGATATTGCCCTCGTTCTTTTTTGCGTTTTTATTGACCGCCACTGCGTGTGGGTCAATATCAAGAACTTAGATAATATCCAACAATCTTATATATATTTCATCTGTATATTTATTTATAACATTGATAGGACCTTGCGCGCGCTCTGATTGGTCAAAAACCCATGTTTTATAAGAGTTTATAATATAACTAAGTTCTTACGCGCGCTCTGATTGGTCAAAAACTCATGTTTTATCAGAGTATAAAACATAGAAAAAGCGTATTTTACTGTTTTTCGCCCCATTACCTCTGATCGACATTTTTGTTAGAAATGGCGAAAGACATTTTGTTTGAAGAAATTCATGATAGAATTCTCTGCGAAGCAGCAGAAAGTTTTGAAGCGGAGATTAATACAACAAATAAAGAAGAAGAAGCGAAAACAACCGAGAAGTTGGTATTTAATGGCGTCAGATTATCGATCTGTGTGCTTTTTTCCACTCGCGGTGTGTAAAATCTATATCATGAAGTAAATAAAGAAGCCTAAGCCGTGTATTACACTGTGTAGAGAGAAGTGTGAGAATTATAAATATATACTTCTCCGTGGTTCATCTACATTATCAACATTATTTTATTGGATGTTGTTACATAGTTGCATGCTAATGTCACTAACTTGTCATCAATCATTTTCACCAGTTCATTAGATCTCCATTCTTTCTTTGCCACCTCGTTCCATAGCAATCATTTGTAATTGTTTAGAATAACTTTATCACAAGTCATTTCAGAATATATTACGTATATAAATACTCGCTGTAATTTTCAAGACACACCCTCCCTCTCCCTTTCACTTCATTTAGTTTTATACGTCTTGTGTAGTTGATCGTAAGTCTGTTCCGTTATTGCTGTTAGTAGAAATAATTTATCCTTAGTGAATAAAAGCACTCGAAGGAGAAGTAGTTAACATGGTGTCAGGAGCCTACAAACCCAGCCAGTGTTGACGCCGTGGATCAATTTAAGCTTTCCAGTGGAAGATGTCTGAGCTTGGACATTTACCATCGCCGCAACCAGATTTTACTCCGGGTCCCGACTGTTACCAGAAATGTATCGACTGGGTTGAGGAGTGCGAACTTCTTTTAAACGGTCCGTTAGCGTCAAAGAGCAAAGCTGTCAAGGCGAACTACGTTCTTATATGGGCAGGCAAAACTGGACGGATGCACATAAAGTCGTTAAATCTTTCCACAGAACAAAAAGGAGACCCAAGCGTTCTTCTAAGAAAGTTCGTTGAGTGGACAAAGCCGAAATCAAACGCACTAGCAGCCGCAGCAAATTTTCGTCGCCTGGAGCAAGGTGATTTAAGCCTTTCAGAGTACATTGACAAGGCCACTATTCTGTGTGACCAATGTGAGTACCCACCAGAAGCCCGTAACAGACTACTTCGAGATGCAATAGTGATGGGATTACGTTCGAAAGATGCCTATTACAAGTGTATTGAGAGAGGATCATCTTTGACCTTAGAAGAAGCAATAACAATTACACAGAGTCAGGACGCCACTGCCAACCAGGTTAGCTATATGCGACCGGAATTTAAAAGCAATCCTGCACAAATGGAAGTCCACAAGCTTCACACTAAGGATGGAACGCGAACCGTAGGAGCCAAGAAAGGCAAAGTACATTTGCAGAAAAACTTTACAGACGACAAACAAAAGAAATCAAGACGAGAATCCTGCTTCAATTGTGGAGCCAAGCCTTCACACCCCCGTAGTGAATGCCCTGCGAAGAAAGCGAAATGCTTCAGATGTGGCAAAGAAGGTCATTTTTCCTCCGTATGCAAGTCAAAGACAAGAGATGCTCGTGTTAACGAAGTACACGCCCAAGCTGCAACAGCGTCCCCATTGGTTGATTGTGTGCCAGATGAATATGTGCCAATTTATTTCAATGCGCCTATCCATCACCTCATGACAGTAGCAGTAAAAAGCCTCAATCATCCAGCCTCAGAGTCTCACATTCGCCCGCTATGGATCAGCCAGGAATCTACTTCACAAGTCTACCAAATCTCCTGTGAGGTTGATACTGGAGCAAGTTGTAATATTTTACCACTTTATAAGGCCAAGGCTCTCTTTGGAGACGATCTTAAACTCGGAAAGCCAACAGTAAACCTTAGAGGCTACAATGACAGTCCGGTCGAGAACCTCGGATCTTGTGTTGTCTATCTTCACCATGGTGCCAAGAAGTACAGAGGTCTAACCCAGGTTGCAGATCGCAAAGGTCATATGATACTTGGAAGGAACCAGGCACTACTTATGGGATACGTCACTTTCCCTAGAATCCAAGAACCAGCTGTTCAAGCGAAAGTAGACATGACTGTTAAGAAGGTCACAGATGAAACACCAAAGATCCAAAAGCAGATCAACCCTATTGTTCCAGTAATTCAAGAATGTACTGATGACAAGATAACAATCAATGGCAAAACACATCGATTGCCCACAACTAAGGAGTACCTGTTGCAGGAGTATTCAGATGTATTCCAAGGCATAGGAACTTTACCGGGTGAACCATATCACATTCAGCTGAAAGATGACTACAAGCCTGTGCAACACCCACCCCGCCAAATTGCAGTTAGCTTAAAAGAAGCGTATAAAGCAGAATTAGAGAAATTAGTACAGCTTAGAGTTATTCAAGAAGTAAAAGAGCACACAGAATGGATCAATTCAATTGTCCCAGTGAAGAAACCAGAGGGCTCTCTTAGGCTATGTCTCGATCCCAAAGACCTCAATAAAGCCATTAAAAGAAATCGTTGGTACAGCAGAACAATCGACGATATCTTACCAGAGCTAACAGGTTCAAAGTATTTCAGTTTACTAGACGCAAAGTCAGGGTATTGGCATGTTCCTTTGGACAGAGACAGCAGTTTTCTCACAACCTTTAACACCCCATGGGGAAAATACAGATGGCTACGTTTACCTTTTGGCTTAAAGGTGGCAGCTGATGTTTTCCAGGAGAGAGTTGATAGAGTGCCGAGGAGCGTCTCAAACACAACCGGAATTGCTGATGATGTCCTTTGCCATGGCAGTAAAGAAACTACCCATGATGCCACAGTCATAACGCTTCTAGAAACAGCTAGAGCTAATAGCCTCACATTCAATGCAAAGAAATTCGTATTCAAGTCCCAGGACTGCAGATTCTTTGGAGGAAATCTCACACCTTCTGGGTACAAGGTGGATCCCGAGAAAATACAAGCTATCACGGAGATGAAACCACCTCAAAATCTCCAGGAGTTACAAAGTTTCCTTGGTTTGGTGAATTACCTCAATCGCTTTAGTCCTACTCTAGCAGAGTTAACAGCACCTCTTAGAGCGCTATGCAAAAAGGCAACTCTTTTTGCTTGGGAGAGTGCACAACAGGCAGCATTCGAAGCTATCAAAAAAGAAATTACAAGCGCACCCGTGTTGGCGTACTTTGATAAGTCCAAGACCAGTATCATCCAGTCAGATGCATCCAAGAAAGGATTAGGTGCAGTTATCCTTCAAGATGGCAAACCTGTGGTCTACTCGTCAAGAAGTCTCACAGAAACGGAACAACGCTATTCAAATATTGAGCGAGAATTGCTGAGTGTCGTTTTTGCTCTTGAAAGATTTCATCATTATGTGTATGGGTACACAGTGACTGTACAAACAGATCACAAGCCCTTGGTCAGCGTATGGAAGAAATCTATAGCGTCTAATTCGCCTCGTTTACAGAGATTGTTACTTCGCTTATCACAGTACGATGTCAACATCGACTATCTGAAAGGAAAGGACAACGTAGTGGCCGATGCACTATCCAGGTTGTCCCCCCAGCCAACCAGAGAGAGCGAAGTGGAAGAAGATTATATCCCAGTTCACATGCTCACAGATGAAATTCCCGCCGACTCTACAAGAATTGCGGATTTCAGACGTTTTACCGCTGAGGATACCACATCCAGTTTGTTGATGGAAGTAGTATCAAATGGATGGCCAGAATCAAAAAGAGACTGCCACCCCTTACTAGCTGATTATTGGACGTATAGAGAGGAGATTAGTGCAGAAAATGGTCTACTTTTCAAGGGACATCGGCTCATCGTTCCTGAGAAACTGCGAAACAAAGTTCTCCAAACGATCCATGAAGGTCACTTTGGTATTGAAAAGATGCAGTTAAGAGCCCGAGAAGCTGTGTATTGGCCAGGGATTACAACAGACATACTTCAGATTGCCCAAGATTGTGAAGCGTGCCGCATTTTTTCAAGAAGCCAGCAACGCGAGACACTGATGCCCCATGAAGTTCCTCAAGGACCTTGGGAGAAGTTAGGAGTCGACTTTTTTGAGTTCCAATCTACTAACTACCTGCTGATAGCAGATTACTACAGTAGGTTTCCAGTCATCAGGAAAGTGTGTAGCACCACCGCTAGAGCTACCATTGACACCTTGAAGCAAGTATTTAGTGAATATGGAGTCCCGAAAACCGTCATTTCCGACAATGGTCCACCGTTTTCATCAAAAGAATTTGAGAGTTTTACTATCAAGTACTGCTTTGACTACATCACCTCAAGTCCTCGTTATCCACAAAGCAATGGCATGATAGAACGTATGGTGCAAACTGTCAAACAGTGCATGAAGAAATGCTCATCTGTAGGACACGATCAATACTTAGCTATGTTGATCTACAGAGCCACACCTCTGACCAGCAAGATACCGTCGCCAGCAGAGCTTCTGAATGGACGAAGGTACAGAGCATTGCTCCCAGAAAGATCTCTTCGGCAGAATGCCCATGACCAGCTTGTTCGAGAGCAGATGGTGGAAGATAAAAACAAAGCAAGTACACAATACAACAAAACTGCTAAAGATGTACCTTCAATATTACAAGAAGACAAAGTATATATTCAAGTTGACCCTCACTACAACAGATGGACAAAAAGAACGATTACGAAAACCCCATCAGCATCGAAGCCGAAATCATACGAAGTGGAGATTGCAAATGGTGCCCGCCTTATTAGAAATCGTCGCTTCATCGCAAAAGCTGAAAAGCCAACTCAACTGACCGCTAGTTCACCTGATGTGACAAATAGCCACAGCAGCATCAGCGAGAGACCAAAGCGTGTCATTAACAAACCTGAGAGACTCATAGAAACCATTTAGTCGATCCTTGTGTAATTCGCAAATTAAATTTTAATAAGGGGGAGATGTTACATAGTTGCATGCTAATGTCACTAACTTGTCATCAATCATTTTCACCAGTTCATTAGATCTCCATTCTTTCTTTGCCACCTCGTTCCATAGCCAATCATTTGTAATTGTTTAGAATAACTTTATCACAAGTCATTTCAGAATATATTACGTCCAATAATATAAATACTCGCTGTAATTTTCAAGACACACCCTCCCTCTCCCTTTCACTTCATTTAGTTTTATACGTCTTGTGTAGTTGATCGTAAGTCTGTTCCGTTATTGCTGTTAGTAGAAATAATTTATCCTTAGTGAATAAAAGCACTCGAAGGAGAAGTAGTTAACAGATGTAATGATTAACAAAATTCCAACTGACTGCGCGTAAACCAGAGCCAAAGCAATCATTCTAACTAATCACATAACTCAAATAAGCCTATCAAAAGGCAAAGCAAGAACATGTCGTCAGCACCACTTTTACATCTGATACGGTTGTTAAAGTGGCGCGATAGTTTCTAGCTTGCATGTATTCCTTATCGCAGCGCTGCAAAACCAAAGCAACGACGATATTACTTTCGACAGTAACCATTCTATGTCGAGAGACTTTTTTCACTTGAGCGTCTAAAGCTACTTAAGTTTTGATCTGCTATTTTGACTGATTTATTGACATCACAGCATAACTAGAGTAATTACTTTAGTTCCGGTTGTGATTTCATTATCATGACACCCTGGTAGAACTGGTCCTAAACGATTGTAATCGTTATTGTTGTACTAGCCCCTAAGGGAAGCACAATCCATCCTAAAATACTTTTATGCAACGTTCCAATTACGTTTCCCTGTTAATGATTGCTCCACTCACCGTCACTCCTTTAAAGCGAGTTTGTAAAACATTTTCTTTGATTATGTCAGTAGCGTTCCCGGGGTCCAGATTGAGTACATTCCCAAGCTGTGCCGGGGGCAAGGCATCTATGGATGAATTCAAAGCAAGAGCAGCAAGCCAGGCGGCGTCAAAACCAAACGGTCCATACTGTGATGGGCTGATGCTTGCACTTTCCACATACATTTTATAAGCTTTGGAAAACTGCTGTGGAGTCTGCGAAGAGGAACGAAACAAACACAAACTTAGAGTAGGTTTAGCTTGAATCCCGGGTGTTAAATTGATGTATCTTCCGAAAAGAAGTTGAAGTTAATTGCATATTGTTTAATTTCCGTCTAGTCGAATCTCCTTAAGACTTTATGGACACCACACACTTTGATATTTTTGACATGAAATGTTACTTCAGCTTAAGCACTTTCAAAATTTGTATTGATACAATTGGTCTGTTCAAAACGTTGCTATCGTCAAGCACCTGACTTGGATGGGGAAAGAAAGGAAGGAAGGGAGGGGAGGGAGGGGCACATGGAGCTGTGAGTTTTTTTTTTTTTTCACACTCGGGCTGATCTCGAGTCACAAAGTCTAATTAAGAACAATGAAATTTCTGCCCAAGCAAATTTCCCGGAAGGCAAGGATTCCTTCTGTAAAGAATTTGATAAAACTGATCAGATTTGAAGAATAACTATTTCAAAGTTTGCAATTGGTTTTAATTTTTGAACCCAGTGACCCACACCTGTACTCGAAATCTGAACGTTGGCCAACTTTTTTTTGCTGTGATATCCTTGGTATTGCGACGAAGAATAACAGGGTGTTGTTATGATTTACTAGAATTCGGAAACTATGGTTATGAAGCCAAAATACTAGTGACGTTGCTGAACAAGTTTCCCTGGTAGGAACACACTTCAGCTCAATTTCAGCAACTTTATTTGAAGTTTAATTTCATTAATCAATTTTCATATGCAAGAAATGCAAAAAAACTTACTAATCCGGATATGGTAGTCATTTCCTGCCTGCTTATATACATGTGGTCTATGTATATAGCATACTCCGCTGCTTTCCTTATTTGTCCTACTGAACAGTTCAGAAAACTGTACGTTCTATTCCACCAACCGTACGAGTCAGGGGTATGGACGATCCAGCCCATTTTTTTACCAAAAAGTTGGTGCTTGTGAATCTGTGAAGAGAACAAAACCGGGTCAGTTGTCTTATCTCAAGTAAAGGGTGAGGTGAAGTGGCATACAGTCGGAACTTATCCTGGTTTCTATTGCATGAAGCGCTTGGAAATGTTGTTAATCCCCGTTGGGGATGGACTACTATCGGCATCTTGTCTAAAGTACCAAATTAGACATCTTGGTGGAGAGAGAGAGAGAGAGAGAGAGAGAGAGAGAGAGAGAGAGAGAGAGAGAGAGAGAGAGAGAGAGAGAGCGAGAGAGATAGTAGTGGAAATATGATTAGTTTTGTATGTCGAAACAACGCAGTGAAACACCTTAAAGATGACAAACAAAGTCAATTTAGAAGAAGACTTAATCACAGTGTGTTTTGAATGTTATCGTGAAGGCGAAATGATCATTGACTCCTTTTCAGCAGTATGTCATGTTGCCTCCTTGTTTCAATAACAACTTATATTAATAAAATATTATTATTCATTAATTACTATTAATTGCTACTTTATTAAATAAATGAAAGATCCTCGCAGTTATGTAAGCAAAGAAGTCAGTTGCCAAGATAAGACCTGAACAAATTCAGGCTTGAACGGGATTCAGACCCATGACCTGGTTATACCGGTGCAATACCGACTTTATTATCAAATTTTTATTCTTAAAATGCTAAATGCCTCTTACTAACCGAGTTCGATGTCCGTACTTTAAGTTACAGACCGAGTTTTTTTCCGCTCAGATTTATAGCCCAAGCGCGATCCGTAACTTACAGTACGGATCGAGAAAACGAAGTTTGTAAGATATTTTTTATATCGCTGGAGACATTTTTGCGACCAAAACAAACTTTTCAATTTAGCGGGCCGTGCAGTGAAGTACGGCGCTTTAAATTGACCAATCACAGCACTCGTACTTACTGAGAGATATAATAAGTGAACCTACCAAACACATAACAGATGTTGTCTTCTGCAGAAAAGCAAACACTATTCTTGAATCAATATCCTGAAAGGGTGACAGTAAAATATCACAATCAGATAAATAATATATAGATTTAGCCAAGCCTAAAAGCGGGGCTCCCGTTAGTACTTTCATTTCACTTTAAACTGTAAAAGCATTCTAAAATATTGCGAAGGAATTCACAAATGTTTTTAACTATAGTTAAGTGTCGAGGTCGGTTAACTTGCTATGATTTTTGTCTAAACTTTCGTCTGCCATTTGTACGGTCTTTCTACCTACAAAGTCATGGAGTATATTCTACAAAAAACACAAATTATCAATGTACTGTATTCTATTCCTGATGAAATTAACCATTCTATTTGCGTAAATGTATTTAAAAGATTTGTACACGCTACTGGGAAATGCAGGACACAACTCTTGTCATTTTCGTGTTAAAACGAACACCTCGGTAAAATAAATGTTTACTCCAAGCAGGGTGCAAAGAAAATTAATTTTACAGATTGCCCTTAGGGCAAGCTGTAACCAACATCTACCAGCCCGAAAAACATTTTTCACGAGAATGAAAAAATAATTATTAATTATTCTTTTCTTAATTACATTGTAAGTTTAAAAAATTACTGCCTTCATTTATTCACTACAATCAGCTGTAGTTACTTAACAAAAGAAATAAATAACCGTAAAAGTGTGAACTATAAGTAGACCTGGTCCAACACAACACGTGAATGACTAACATACATTTGAGACATCTTACAATTTAGAAGAACATTTTTTACGAAAACAACGGCGTTGAAACCAAAATTCTCAATCAACACACTAAATGACAACGTCGACAACGCGAAAAGCTGCCAGTAAAAGCGCTACATTCTGCAATTTGCCGCCAAGAGAAAATTCCCGCGGGAGTATTTCTTAGCCGTCGACAGGGGAGATGTTTATATGATTAAAGGACATAAAAATTTGAAATCTTTCATCAGTTTGCTTCTCATTCAAAAGTAGTGCATTCAGAAGATCATTTTTCTGAAGAAGGTTTGTTTAGAAGTCGGTTTTCCAAGTCAAGTGTCAAGTTTAAGGGAAAGTGGAAAGTGCGAGTGCTGAGTCACGCATCAGTGAGCAAATATTATGCAGACAAAACTTATGCAAATTTGTGGTCCATAGCACGGAGTCTTTCCACATCTCGGCTTTCTTCGCTACAATTTTGTCTGTTTTCCACAGCACGGAGTCTTTCCGCTTCTCGGCTTTCTTCGCTACAATTTTGTCTGTTTTCCACAGCACGGAGTCTTTCCGCTTCTCGGCTTTCTTCGCTACAATTTTGTCTGTTTTCCACAGCACGAAGTCTTTCCGCTTCTCGGCATTCTTCGCTACAATTTTGTCTGTTTTTCACAGCACGGAATCTTTCCGCTTCTCGGCGTTCTTCGTTAACATTTTGTCTATTTTCTCGAGCCCGGACTCTTTCTGCTTGTCGGCGTTCTTCGCTATAATTTCGTCTCCTTTCTCTTTCCCGAGCGCGCCTTCTTTGGCGATCTACTTCGCTCATTCTTCCTCAGTTAATTCTTGCTCTCTTTCCCGTTGCTCTTCACCTAAACCCTGTGTTCTACAAATTATATTTTCTCTGTTATTGTTTGTTGACATACCAATAGAAATTGTTTCGTTTATCTTTTAGTAAAACTTTAACAGTGTAGAGTAGTAATATTGTGTCTCAAAAAGACAATGAACTGAAAATTTCTTTTTCAGTCGTCAACGCAATTTCCCGCCAAAAATACGCGGGCTACCAGAACAGCTTCCAAATAAATCACGTCACCTCGATGAGTTGACACATGAGCCCACAATATGGTCATGTGATGCTGGTCAGTGGCTATCCCGTTTTGACAGCTGTCAATTGACCATATTGTGAATGTCCAATATAAAAGATGTGGATTTGCCAAGACAAGCCTGAGATACCCCTCCCTTCCTTTTGATAGTCTCCCCTACCCTACCCGTACAATCTGTAGACGCGTACGTACGTACGGACGGACGTACGTACGTACGTACGCTCGGTCAGTCACGTGACAACCAAACGAAAAGAGGTGTTGACCATAGTATGGGGCTCTGCTCCACGCGCGCTTCGCGCGCGGGAGCCCCGCTATAATATATACCAGCAGTGAGAATGCTCAAAATGTTCCAACAGAACAAGCCACGGTTTGAGGTTGGAAAATAGGACTGGAATTTTGCTATGTTTAGGTTATCCTTTTACACAAAGTGAATTTTTTTCTCTCTAATGCGCATTTCAATTAGTTGCTCGCAGAAAACAGATTTATTAAGACTGTGAACAGCGGACAAACTATAAAGTTGTAATTTTAATTACCACATATTAGTATGTGTAAGCAAATGGTGAGTAGTTAAATTAGGGAATAATTTCACGCGCGTTTTGTCCAAATTCTGATAATTTCCCGAGCCTTTCGCAGATTTTGGACAAAACGCAAGTGAAATTATTCCCTAATTTTACGAGTATACCATTTGATTTTCTGGTAATATCACGGGTGACAAATTCCTCCTAAACATTTATCAAACCAAGACTCCATTTTGGCACCGTAGGAGAAGTTGCCATAACAACATTGTAATTTTACATGTGAAATTATAAATTAACGCTGAAAAGGAGTAATTTGTCACCCATGATATTAGTATAGGTAATCACATGATTTCGAGTGCAATTTGGGATAAATCAGCACGAGTAAATTTTTCAAAGGCTAACCAAATTGCACGAGCCCGTAGGGCGAGTGCAATTTGTAGTCTTTGAAAAATTTACGAGTGCTAATTTATCCCAAATTTCACGAGACAAATCATGTGATTACTTGTTAATAATATACATGCAAAAATTTAATTTCAACTTTCTGCACACAATTTCAATTTTCTGCACTGTTTGGGATTAATTGACGTGCTCTCAGCCAATGAGCATGCTGAAAGTTTTGCATGTATATTATTACTATAGAAATTGAGCATTAATACTGTACCATGAATTGAAAATAACAGAAACAGACAAGGCGCCAACAACATTTCCTTGAACCTAAGACCCTTAGACCACATTTATGGGTGCTTTGCCGACTAAGCTACGAGGCCAGACAGGAAGAAAACGATGATAAAGTTACTGGGAGGAGAGAATACAGGGTGCATTGAAAATCATTTCACTGAGCAGTACAGACAGGGAATTAACTTTTGCAATGACAAATTCACCTTTTTTGGCTTATTTGCGAATATGGTGTTTTAATACTACATCGTTTTAATTCACAAGTTTGTTTTAATAATAATAATAATAATAATACATAATATTTTTTGATAATAATACATAATGTTTTACATTGTATTTGAGCCATGCACCTACATTGTATCAGAGCTAAGTAAATTGTATTTCATGAATTCAAACAAAGATGCTCTTAACATGTTTTATAATATGGCTACGTTCTTACGCGCGCTCTGATTGGTCAAAAACCTATGTTTTATCAGAGTATAAAACATAGAAAAAGCGTGTTTTATTGTTTTTCGCCACATTACCTCTACTCAACAATTCTGTAAGAGACGGCGAAAAACATTTTCTTTGAAGAAATTCATGATGGAGTTCTCTGCGAAGCAGCAGAAAGTTTTGAAGCTGAGAATAATAAGCCAATAAAGAAGAAGAAGCGAAAACAGTCGAGAAGTTGGTATTAAATGGCGTCGGTTTGGCGATCTGTGTGCTTTTTTGTTTCTACTCGCGGCATGAAAAATCTATATCATAAAGCAAATAAAGAAGCCTAAGCCGTGTATTTCACTGTGATTAAAATACTCCAGGCATTTGAGAACACTCGCAAAATGTAGAAAACACTCCCTGCGGCTCGTGTTTTCTACATTTCACTCGTGTTCTTAAATGCCCGTCGTGTTTTATCACAGTGTAATATATGGCTTAGGCTTCTTTATTCGTTAAATAATCTACGTATAGATCACCTTGATATGCTTTAGCTGTTGATCGGCGTCGTTTCTGTCGAGAAAGCTGCCATATGAAAGAACGGTTATATTGTTGTACTCGCACTCGTCCTTTAGCTCTGACGCCGCCTGGGAAGCAGAAAAGAGATAGAAAATGGCCACGCTATTCCTGTGTATACTTGTTTTGACACGACAGAGATTAGACTTGTACGGCTGATGGACCGTGCTTCTATGGCTACTCAAAAAATCTATTTGATCATAAGCATGAAAAATGTGTGGTTGAACAATATCAATGTAGGAAGCTTAAAAACACTCAAAATCGTCATACTATTAAAATCATCTTATCTCTTCGTCCATAAGATGCTAAATTACCACATTATCAAGACCTTTAAATCACAGTATAAAAAGTGATACAACAGCAAAGGTGGTATTGCAATTGGTTTCCACCAAGACAATATCAGACATGAATTTATTTTCGTTTTCTGTGACTCAAAAGTCGACTCATGGCAATTGTAATTTTGGCATACGTTTTGATTAACAGGGATTCCACTTTGATAGTCCATTATCGCTTCACGTTTCGCTTGTTTTGTATAGTGACAGAGTTTATCTTCAAAGCCTTTTTGTTCGGTCAAACTTGTTCCAAGTTTTTCTGTATTACATGTCAAGTATTAAGGAGAGATTAAACTTGAATATGTGAAAAATTCAGCTTGTTTCGTGAAAAAGTATTAACTTGGCAGCTCCTTAAGTATAGGGCTAAATCTGACAGTGTCGGAAGGCAAATCGGGCAACACTGAGGTTGTCTCAGAAACAGCCTCGCAAAAAATGAAATAAATCGAATTGATCCAAACAAATGTGATATTTGTTCATGGGACATAATGCCTGACTTTCACTGAAAAAATCAGCCAAATCGGAAAAGGTCCGAAAATTGCCTTCTCCGTTCTTACGCGGACAGCCTCTTAAAGGGTTAAAAACTATCTCCTTAACCCTTTAAGCCCCAATAGTGTCTTTATAGATTTTACTCTGGCTAAAGCCAGACGATTTTACTCGTCAGAGGGAGACCCCTCGGGGCTTAAAGGGTTAACCACTTCCCTTCAAGGGAAGCATCAACAGGCATGCCGTCATAACGTCAAACTTACCGAAAACACCTTAAAAGCCTTGTTATCCTCACAATAGGCACTGAAACTTCATACCTTTGTGTACATGTCTCTGCTGTAGAACAGTATCGACACACGTCTCCAACCAAATTTCTTCGCCAATGCAACAAATGTTGACTTTGATGCGGATATTGACGATATCGTGCGAAATAAATACGGGTAGGTCTTTGAATCGGACAAATAGCCACTCTCGGCTGACGCTGAAATCTGTTTGAAGATACGGGAAACAATTTATTACATGAAATTGTATTTCTGTGGTAAGAAGTCGATAAAAATGATGTGACAGTGTGATATTAGTGGCGGGGTAGCGTTCTTATCGATTTACTGCCACTCAGTACTTGGTATACTATACATATATCATATGTACTATTTCAAAAACGAGTGCGAGGGTTTCACCAGGGGCTCCAAACACGAGAAAACTGGTGAAAGAACTTGCCCTGCGGCCTTGTGCTTTTATTGTTTTCGAGTGTTTGGAAAGCATGCAAAGCATGAATATGTCTGCCTGCACTCTTTTTAATGAACAAGACAGAGAACCAGATCTCCTGAAAAACAAAATGTGCCATCGAATAAGGTCTATTCTTTAGTCTTAAACGTTTAGTTCAGTCACTTGGAACTTTCAGCATAAATTGCCCTAATAATCAGATCAATTTACGCTGATGATTAGCTATGGTATCTCCAAAAAGTAATTTTCAAAATGTACAATAAGCATGGACGTACCCTGCAGATTGTTGTGTTGTTGCTTACTGACCTGAATCATTTTCCAGTATTTTGAAGTGTCCGCCACAGACAGAGCCACGTTTGATCTGCCGGGTCCAAGAACTAGCAGAGGTCTCTTGGCACTGATGTACTCAAATAGAATTCTGTTACCCAAGCCAGTTTCCCCCTAAAATCAATCAAAAGATCATTCAATAATTCAATTAATTAATCGGTCGCTCTCTGACACATTCACTCGGCAATTTTCTCACTGAGTATCTCGCTCATTCACTCAACTAGTTTCTCACTCAATCACTCACTCAGTCACTCAATGACCTCTCTCACTCACTAAGTTTCTCACTCATTGATTCACTCACTAACTCAAATGCTCGCTCACATTTTCACTCACTCTTCCACTCAATATCTCACTTACGCACTCTCTCTCACTGACTCATCGACTCATTGACTCACCCGCTCATGCACCCTCTCAATCTCTCTCGCTCTTGTCCAAGCACCTAATCCCTCAATCTTCCATTCAGTCATCCACCAACTCACTTACTTGCTCGCCCACGCATATGTCCTATGGGGGCCTATTTTCGTTTGCAAATTTTTTTCTAATGCGAAAGACGTACCCTTGTGTCATTTGCCAACAATTTCAGTTCGTAAGAAGGCAGAATGTCGGTTCTGTTATTGATGTACTCAAACGCCATCTCCATAGCAGCTGTAATGCCAGCTCCCCACCATGTCCGTGAACCACTGAGAGGTGCCATGGAACCGAGGTAGAGTGGGACCTTAGAGGATTGTGGGAAAACAAACCTCGGCAGTGAAAGCAGAAATAGAACTGAGACCAACATATTCAATAAACCTGTGGGGAAAAATATAGTATTCTAAATATATTGTGGCTTCCAACAATTTAAACAATTTTGACTGTGTCTAGGGTTTAAAATTGAAAGTTAAGAGGCAAATGAAGTCAGGCTGGTCAGATGGTCAAGCAACCATGCCTCGCCGTTACATTTGACTGAGACCAAGAAACATGCAAAATTTTGGCGGATGCACTTCTCGAAGGACGAGACAGAAAAAAAAAACATTTCAACGTAGGGTTAAGAAAATTAAAGCTCTTGGGTAATGTTTTTGTATCACTCAATCTCTGACTGTCACCTTGACTGTAACTTCTTACACTCGGCGTCAACAGGGTTGTCCTGTTTTTTTTTCTTTCACATTTATTTAATTTTAATCGTACTTATTGACAGCTATAAAGCTCTACGCGAACCAAGGATGCTCAGTACACCGTGAGTTCTTCGTCTTCATTAGACTTCTGAATAGGCACTTTACCTGAGGGCAGTTTTCTGAACGAGGGAGTGTGGCCGAATGGATAAACCACTGGACTTGCAATCTGGAATACCAGAGTTCAAGTCCTAAACTCTACCACGCTTGTAAATAGCCAACTGGTTCGTCTTAAACCAGCAAAGATTCTTAACCTTGTTATTCGTATATTATATATATATATATATATATATTATTCGTCCCACCAGCCTTGGTGCTTGAACTACAGCCTAAGATAAGTAAAGGATATTCATTCGTTTTTACTTTGTATTGATAAGTTAATTCTTTTGTTACAGGGACCGCGTAATTTCAGTTTAGTCCAATTTGTGCAGTATTCTCATTCTCGTCCTCACTTGATTACTGACGGTAAACAATGCCCACGCCATAACACACAGGCAACCAAACCACAGTAGCACTTAAGGAACTGGTCGATCATGTCGTTTTCTTGTTATTATAAAAAGACAAAAATTGGCTTTTATGCTTACGTCAAACTTTCGTAATAAATCGACACTTTCATGATGCTTCTTTTTTCGTACTGTTGCTATTTTGCGGGCCACCTAACGTAAAAAGGAGATCTACTTTTGTCATTTTTTGGTGTTTAAAGCTCATGTAAAATTCCATTTAGCAATTGAGAGCATCTTTTCCCTTATCTTTCCCGTCGACTCCAGGGTGACATAGTCCATTATCTTCCTTAACCAATCGTAGCGCACATATAGTGTTCCGGCACTGAAGCATTCACTTTATCTTTGATATAGCATCCTATATTAAGGACAGGACTTTCTACGTCTCAGTTGGTGCCAGCTGTTAAGGAAACATGCTCCTTAAAAACTTCCCTTGCACGTTTCAAGTAACAATGCCCACGCCATAACACACAGGCAACCAAACCACAGTAGCACTTAAGGAACTGGTCGATCATGTCGTTTTCTTGTTATTATAAAAAGACAAAAATTGGCTTTTATGCTTACGTCAAACTTTCGTAATAAATCGACACTTTCATGATGCTTCTTTTTTCGTACTGTTGCTATTTTGCGGGCCATCTAACGTAAAAAGAAGATCTACTTTTGTCGTTTTTTGGTGTTTAAAGCTCATGTAAAATTCCATTTAGCAATTGAGAGCACCTTTTCCCTTATCTTTCCCGTCGACTCCAGGGTGACATAGTCCATTATCTTCCTTAACCAATCGTAGCGCACATAGTCTTCCGGCACTGAAGCATTCACTTAATCTTTGATATAGCATCCTATATGAAGGACAGGACTTTCTACGTCTCAGTTGGTGCCAGCTGTCAAGGAAACATGCTCCTTACAAACTTCCCTTCCGCGTTTCAAGTATCCCACGTAGTTTAACGTATTTTGTTGCAGACGAGAATATAAAGACGTTTCTTTAATTCAATTACATGGCCTACAATCACTCCGAGGAACGTGTCAGGACCAGTAGTAAACACTTCTGATGAAAAATATGTTAACAGTATTGTGTCAAGGGACGTTCTTCGGAAAGTAGCTCTCGATTGGTACGCGACCATAAGTCAGCAAAGGTATTGTTCACTAAAAAGCCAAAAATCACTACTGGATGAAACTGTCCCTTTTTCTACGCACGTGATCACCAACATCACGGATAATTCGTTATCTATCTTTCCATAACACGAGATTGAAGCCCATGAAATACAAGGCAAGGTCTATAATCCCCATCAAAGGGTTATTTATAAGGCCACTTGTGATTGGTTTGTTCAGGGCATAATGATTGTGAAACCAGAAGGACGTTTAAGAGAACTTCAGTTATAAAACTTTTCCACTGCATTTCCAGCAGACTTAATCTTGATTATTTTGTCTAATTGTTTTCCGTTGCTGTCATTTTTGATCACACGTCATCGACATAGATTCAAATTTTCATGGGAAATCTAAATAGCATCTCCCTTTTAAGTGAAGATAGCTTTTTTCTAGGAGTCTTTGCTAAGTTTTTATGTTAGAACGTTTTTCCATTTTTTTCAAATCTTCAAGCGCCAAAAAAAAAAAAGAAAAAAAGACGGACAGAAAATACCGGACACAGATGTAAAAACGCAAAATTTAATTATTTTGTGCTTCATTGAGTTAAGAAAAGAACAGATTGGGAAAAATGTGACGTTTCCTAAATGAGGAAGTCTCTCAGGAAAATTTAAAATCAAGTCTTGTCAGCCTTCGTACCGCGTCGAAGTCACGGTTGGACACCAGGTGGGATGTACTCATTTGGTTTAAGTGTTCGTGAAAAAAAAAAAAATCAGAAAAAAAAAACCAAACACGTTATCAACAATGCCCGAGTTCTTAGGTAAACCTGGGATTACTTTAAATGGGTATCACAAACCCTTCCCTGTCATGCACGCAGCTAGGACATAAAACGTTCCTCTTGCTTTTCTTTTTTTCTAGGCTGGAGTACTAGTGGCCTTTACCGGTAGAAGGAAATTGAAATTTAACTAAGAATGATGAAAACTGCATAGCTTTAATTTCGTTCGACTGTAGCCAGTTCAACTAAGACTGTTTCCTAACTAATGTAATGGTGATACAAAGTGAATTCTCTTCCCTTACCTTAGAAGGTCCACTCTACAGAACGAAGATTGCTCAGCGAGGGTCCTTTTAAATGTACGCCACAAATCCACGGGTTAACCACCCCTTAAAAAAATATATGAATTTCTTGTTACAGTAGTTGCCAAAAAGAGGTATTGGTCGAACAACATTTTAATTTCAAGTTACTAAGAAAAATAAGTTGTCTTAACTGGGATATCGCTTCGCATGTTTTGGTCGATGTTTTTCTCCTGAACATCTGTTCAGAAAACATAGGAGCAACAGCGATTTGGTCGATTGACGGTTTAACTGTTTACAGTGATTGTGACATTCAATTTGTGGGAGGTAAATGACGCAGAAAAGTATAAGCTTTTCTTCTTGATCAATATCACAAATTTAAGCACATTTTGTGCATTGATATGCCCAAGGCTTGTAACAGATTTCCTGTTGAACATTTCACATTTCAACATTTTCTTCCTGTTTAACATTCACACAAGCAAGAATTTATTAGTTGTGGAACAATATTACACAATACAAGCATACAAATGCAGTGGAAACAACATTGAAATACTCAGGTGATTATACAAAATCGCGCGCTCTGATAGGTTCGCTATCTCGGATTATCAGCCGATAGTCACCTTGACGAACAAAATGGCTGCCAGTCGTTCGCGCGCTTTTGATGAAATAATTTTCTCCGTGTTGTACAATGCTTTTTCTTTTCTTTTTTTGAAATAATCACCTGTGTATTTATACTAAAACAATTATTCGCCTCAGGCTCAGCGATTATCGGTAAATATTCACCTCGACTTCGTCTCGGTGAATATTCACCGATAATCACTTTGCCTTCGGCGAATAATTGTTAAATATTCACATGCTGCGCGCGGAGCTCCAAAATGCACCTGCTACTCGCGCGCGTGAAGCCTAATGACTTAGGAAATTTGGCCATGTGAAGCTATCATCCTTTTTAAGTCGTAAATGGGAAGCAACGAACGAGTTATAGCAGTGGGGAAGAAATTCCACTTCCGTCACTTTGTCCCTTGATCGATGTTAAGGTTTTGGGAGTCCGCTGATCGGAAATGTGACCGCAGACTCACAGAATTCTGGAATACCGATTTCGCATGAAGAAACGATGGAAAAATGTTTTGTAACCGAAGTCGCTTTAGAGTACCACTTCGGTAACGACGGGTTTCTTGTGGTGATGGTTTTTATTCTGGAGGGATCAGCCCTGATGTCTGGCATTTCTTTTACCTTGCAAAGTACTCTCGGCAGGTGCGGAAGACGAAAGGTTGTTTTCTCAAAAAATTACTTCACACAGAAATTGCATGCATGTCTTTTGCGACTGATAACATCGAAGCATAAGAATTCACCATTGTTTTGTATGTATGTAAATGGGAGATTGTCGGAGCAATTAAAACCTACGATGTGTCTGGTAGACTGGAGTCTCGTTAAGTGGTGATGTGAAAGAGAACTCTGGGCCATCGGATCATTGCAGTCTAGATACCAGTTAATTTTTACTACCAGTAAACAGGTTTTGTGAATTACATAGAACTGCACTTGATGTAGGAGGAGGTAGTGATTGCTTTTTTCAAGCTGTATCACGTCAACTCTATGGCAATACCCTTAATCTTTTACAGCCGTGGTGTTCATTATTTGCTGCATGACTCTGAACAGTTTATAGAAAGCAACACTGACTACTCTTGACAAGGATATTTATTAAGTAATATGTCATGTCAGAGAACATGGGCTGATGCAATCATTATTCATGCAGTGGCCAATTCGTTTAATTTATTACTACATATTGCAGAATCGAATGAAACTTTTTCTCCCATTACTATTATTCAACCAGTGAGTATAATGAGTGGATGCAGAAACATTTACTTTATATTGGACACATAGGTGAAACTCATTATGCCTCTACAGTAGAAAAACAAAGTTCTTCAGCAGAACTTCCTGGTACGAGATGCACTCAAAGTTTAGTTGAAGACAAACCAATTGACAAAAATGAAAAACACAGAGCTTACAGGAAGGAATACATGAAAAAGAGAAGAGCTGATCCAGAATTTAAGAAAAGAGAGAACGAAGCTCTGTTGTTAAGACGACACAAGAACAGCAACAATTCTCGAGAGAAAATGAATAAGGCTGCCAGAAAAAGAAAAAAGCCCAACCCAGAATATGTAAGGGAAAAAAAAGCGGAAAAATGGAAAAAATGGAATGCTGAAAATCCAGTACAGACGAAAGAAATTCATAAACAAAGTAAGAGAAAACGCAAAGTATAGAAGCGAGAACACATAAGGGAAATTGGAGAAAAAAAGTGTTGATTATACTGAATGGATTTACATAACATGTCACTTAAATTCAAAGAAAGGCAAGTTGCCCACCTGTGCGAAAGCCAATAAAATGAGCTTTCCCAAGAAGACTGACAAATTAAATTTGACGCCATTAGAAGAACGGTTAAATCACCTCGTACCCCTTTCATGCAAATTTCATGCCATTCAACCAAGAGGTGGTCAGTTGTCTAATCATGGAAGTATTGTCAATGTGCCAAGTGATGTAAGTTCAACTGTTCACTGGTTGCAAAGGCCTATCAACGAATCACAAACCATTCCAATAAAACTCAAAAGGCGTCTCACCTACAAGCATCGTAATCAGTTTCAGAATGTTAGAACCAAGAAAGTGTTAGACGCAGCCACGTATCTTGTGGAAACAAGTGATTTATTCAAACGTGAAGGTATACAAGTACAAGATACACGGGTAGATAACATTATCTCACAATCTGTTGACCATGAGAATTGGATTGAATTTGTACAAAACTCTCACAAATACTTTACTGATTTTCAAAATGATCGCATTGAAACAGACAATACAACAGATGATTTCCAAAACGAAATTTCTACTACCAATGTTAATAATGCATGAAGAGAAAAAGAAGATAGTGATGATTGGTGTAAAGTTGTGAAATGACCCTTTTGGAGTTACAGATACATTACTGCAGGAAGCAGATGTAATAGAAAATAGAGACCAAATTATTAGTTTTGCACCAGGAGAGGGAAACAAACCATTAGGAATATTAGGATAAAGATACTGAATATTTGCATTCCCCACAATATTTTGTGGCAAGCGAAGATCAGAAAACAATGGAGAAAGGTCCCTGTATCATACAGTACAGTAGCCAAGTGGGAGTTAAGGTTTCACTGAGGATAGAAGAGCTGCAATGTCAGTTCCAAATATATTTTATAAACTTAAAAAATTGCAAATCAAGCAAATTCATGAGAGTGCTTGCATTTCTCTCAAGAAGTGCAAAACAAAAGGAAAAACATATACTGCTGGTGGTTTGAAATCAGAGGATTATCTTAATAAGCTAGTGAATCTTGATGAAGGAAGGCCATATGGGTAAATGAGTTTCTAGGATATAGCATCTCTGAACTGACAAAGTTACAGCAGCCCACAACATCTTTTCGGGATTATTGCGTGCACTTTGACACTCATTCTTTATACTGACAACCTATGTTGAAACTGCTGTATACATATTGCAAAACACTCTACATTGGATCACTCAAAACCCTGTGTGCATGTCTCATCTTCTCATTCCTCAACTATAAGCCCTACCAATTGAAAACCCCTAAACATTCTTTATGAACTTATCTTCACCTACATCCCCAACCTTGACCAC
Source organism: Ricordea florida (assembly GCA_949710005.1). NCBI lineage: Eukaryota > Metazoa > Cnidaria > Anthozoa > Corallimorpharia > Ricordeidae > Ricordea > Ricordea florida. The sequence goes on from OX453272.1 coordinate 28,644,332, forward strand.
AGCTTCTCTATCTCACCATTCACGAGTTGCCTCACAGCAGGCTTTGATTCAACTTTGCAGACTCTGGGGGTAGGTGATAAATAATAGCAACCTTGTGAGATCCCCTGACGTTTAGAGGAAGACGCTCTGATCAGTACTGGCGCAACAATGTCCTTCGCCATTTTGTTTCAACCGTGGAAAACAAAAATATTAGAAGACTGAACGCAAAAAGGGAGGCACAAAGAAACACTTCAAAAAGTATTCAAGTAATATATAGATTTAGCCAAGCCTAAAAGCGGGGCTCCCGTTAGTACTTTCATTTCACTTTAAACTGTAAAAGCATTCTAAAATATTGCGAAGGAATTCACAAACGTTTTTAACTATAGTTAAGTGTCGAGGTCGGTTAACTTGCTATGATTTTTGTCTAAACTTTCGTCTGCCATAAGTACGGTCTTTCTACCTACAAAGTCATGAAGTATATTCTACAAAAAACACAAATTATCAATGTACTGTATTCTATTCCTGATGAAATTAACCATTCTATTTGCGTAAATGTATTTAAAAGATTTGTACACGCTACTGGGAAATGCAGGACACAACTCTTGTCATTTTCGTGTTAAAACGAACACCTCGGTAAAATAAATGTTTACTCCAAGCAGGGTGCAAAGAAAATAAATTTTACAGATTGCCCTTCAGGCAAGCTGTAACCAACATCTACCAGCCCGAAAAACATTTTTCACGAGAATGAAAAATAATTATAAATTATTCTTTTCTTAATTACATTGTAAGTTTAAAAAATTACTGCCTTCATTTATTCACTACAATGAGCTGTAATTACTTAACAAAAGAAATAAATAGCCGTAAAAGTGTGAACTATAAGTAGACCTGGTCCAACGCAACACGTGAATGACTAACATACATTTGAGACATTTTACAATTTAGAAGAACATTTTTTACGAAAACAACGGCGTTGAAACCAAACTTCTCAATCGACACACTAAATGACAACGTCGACAACGCGAAAAGCTGCCAGTGAAAGCGCTACATTCTGCAATTTGCCGCCAAGAGAAAATTCCCGCGGGAGTATTTCTTAGCCGTCGACAGGGGAGATGTTTATATGATTAAAGGACATAAAAATTTGAAATCTTTCATCAGTTTGCTTCTCATTCAAAAGTAGTGCATTCAGAAGATCATTTTTCTGAAGAAGGTTTGTTTAGAAGTCGGTTTTCCAAGTCAAGTGTCAAGTTTAAGGGAAAGTGGAAAGTGCGAGTGCTGAGTCACGCATCAGTGAGCAAATATTATGCAGACAAAACTTATGCAAATTTGTGGTCCATAGCACGGAGTCTTTCCACATCTCGGCTTTCTTCGCTACAATTTTGTCTGTTTTCCACAGCACGGAGTCTTTCCGCTTCTCGGCTTTCTTCGCTACAATTTTGTCTGTTTTCCACAGCACGAAGTCTTTTCGCTTCTCGGCATTCTTCGCTACAATTTTGTCTGTTTTCCACAGCACGGAATCTTTCCGCTTCTCGGCGTTCTTCGTTAACATTTTGTCTATTTTCTCGAGCCCGGACTCTTTCTGCTTGTCGGCGTTCTTCGCTATAATTTCGTCTCCTTTCTCTTTCCCGAGCGCGCCTTCTTTGGCGATCTACTTCGCTCATTCTTCCTCAGTTAATTCTTGCTCTCTTTCCCGTTGCTCTTCACCTGAACCCTGTGTTCTGCAAGTTATATTTTCTCTGCTATTGTTTGTTGACATAGCAATAGAAATTGTTTCGTTTATCTTTTAGTAAAACTTTAACAGTGTAGAGTAGTAATATTGTCTCAAAAGACAATGAACTGAAAATTTCTTTTTCAGTCGTCAACGCAATTTCCCGCCAAAAATATGCGGGCTACCAGAACAGCTTCCAAATAAATCACGTCACTTCGATGAGTTGACACATGAGCCCACAATATGGTCATGTGATGCTGGTCAGTGGCTATCCCGTTTTGACAGCTGTCAATTGACCATATTGTAAATGTCCAATATAAAAGATGTGGATTTGCCAAGACAAGCCTGAGATACCCCTCCCTTCCTTTTGATAGTCTCCCCTACCCTACCCGTACAATCTGTAGACGCGTACGTACGTACGTACGCTCGGTCAGTCACGTGACAACCAAAAGAAAAGAGGTTGACCATATTCCATGAGTATGGGGCTCTGCTCCACGCGCGCTTCGCGCGCGGGAGCCCCGCTATAAGTAACATTGTTTTCTAAGATGTGCCAAAGTGTATCTCTGACTATTTTGGATCGAATAATTTCTTGGACCAACATGCATCCTTGGTTTAGCATAGCATTTCTTTACCAAGTCCACGCTAGCTCAAAATGGATAGTAACAGCGTATTTGCCAGCTTACGATCCAACTGTTAATTATGTATTTAAGAAATAGAAAATATGTACCGTGTTTCTATCGAGTTTTAGTATAAATCTACTAGCGTTCTATCACAAATGCCGCGCTCTGATTGGCTACGCTACTCACTATCTATTCTGTGATAGATAGCGAGTAGCGTAATGGCGGCCGCTTCTTCACGTTTTCGAAGTGTCCGTGAAGAAGATTTAGACAGTTTACTGGTCGAGGCTGTTCCAGAAAAGACAAAGTTTTGAACGACTTGTAGATTTATACTAAAACAATTAGATTATTCGCTCTCGATTTCTATGCGTAATAGTTGACTCGGGCTGCGCCCTCGTCAACTATCACGCGATAGAAATCTCGAGCTCATAATCTAATTGTTTAATAGAAACACGAGTGTATGTTTGGGAGAACGAGAAATGCTGTGGGAACACGAGCCGCAGGCGAGTGTTTCTACAGTTTTTTCGAGTTCTCCCAAACTTTCACGAGTGTTTCTATAACTCGATAGAAACACGAAGAACATGTTTTGTATTTCTTTTAGAAAACACCGCGACGAAAAAAGGGAAAACGATCTTTTAATTTTGATGACCAAAATGTAAATTCTCGTTGTTAGCGTCATCATTACGTCAACGGCTCGTGCTAGTTCTGTGTTTCTATCGAGTTATAGAAACATGAATTCTAACCAATCAGCGCGCGTATTTTCTTCGGACTGTTTTCTAAAACTGATTTGCTAACAACTCATGTTGATAGACTTCGCTTCAAATGACAACTGTTACAATAGAGTCAGTCCGCATTCACTTTCTCTTTTAAAACTTGAACTTAAAGTCTCTCTTTTCATATCACAGGAGACATTCCGCATTTATTCTTTGAATTCAAATTTAAAATGTTGAACAAATAAACAGTGTCTCGCTTGTTGTGTGGCTTACATGAAGTGTGTAGCCACATTATTGCACGATCAGATTTATTTGTCCACGACAGCCAAGCGCCTGTCACGTGGTCTAGTATGCCACCCATGTACGTATTGCGGACCTATTTGTTTTTAACTTAAGGACCCAGGGGCGCGCGTTTTTTTCTTGAAACTTAGTGGGCGAGATTCACACCATAGTTCAGGAATAATGTCGTCTTTGCTTATCAAACTCCGCAACAGAGTGAGACCTGTTATCCTTTTTTGAGTGGGTGCTTCACATTTTACAGTACGATTTTCAGGGTCAAAAAGGGTTTCGGGTTTGATAAATTCCATAGGTCTTCCGAGCAAACACAAACTTAACATAAAAAACTGACATCAATTTGTTTTTTACAATAACAAAACGCGAAAAAGGTCAAATGAAGACTTAAATTAAAATTGTATGTGTCTGTACTCTTATTGATGATAAAAATTAGCCAATCAGCGCGCGAGAATTCGCTCAGTTATTGTAAAATTTTCATTTGGTCATAGAAAAGCACAACTGAAACCCAAAGATCGGAAAACAAGATCGCTCTTGTCTTCTTAGAGGGGGAAACAAAGCAAATGCTTGATCATGCTTGCTTCCTCGATCTTCTTTGCGCCTTAAGTAAGGGCTATAAAATCGCTTTAAGCTGGCAAGCTGTCTTCGGCGTAAGAGGAACAAATGCTTTAAATTACAAAATGTACCCAACCAGACAAACATGCTAAGTCGCGGGAATATGTAAGATAATAAAGATGTCATACGTAGAGTCTGGAAAATGTTTGAAATATTTGAAATGATTCAGAACAGAGAAATACCAATACCTCAATATGAAGCTTTGACTACCACTAGTAGTAATTGGAGGGCCATAGGTTCAGATTTCCTTATTTCCAGACCAGCACAATAGGCCTTTTAACGGCTTAGAAAAATCCACTGACTAATTTGGCTGCTTAATCACGCCAGTACACGTCTTCAAAGAGTGAATACATGAATGGTTAGCTTCTTGCACAGCTATAACTGAAAATGAATGTTATCATTTCAAAAAAAGTACTGCGGAAACGCCTTTGCTTAGAAGCCGGTTTGTTTTTAGAGAAGGAAAGAAAATAATAAATTACATAAAAAATGAGTTTATTCAACGACTCCGGACATTTTAAAACATGCATGAGTGCAATTATTGTCCGAGCCCTGAGATTTTATTAAATATTGAGAAGCAGAACTGTAAACAATCAAACAATATCCTTAAACCTCGAGGGATTCAAGTACTCCTTCACAAACAATTTTTCACCTACATCATATCAACGCATAAATTAATAAAACAATTCAAGAATTTTTTTCTTAAAGAAGAAAGACTGAAACCACTGTCAAAAACTCACACGGAAGTAATGTATCCTGAAAAATTATTTCGCTATCGCTATTCATCAACCTTTTCCCATTTTCCACTAAAACGAGACTTTCATTTTTAGTTTGCTTTGCCGTGCGTTTTGTTTTCAGGGTAAAATTAAAATATCAAAGCTTGCGGCAAGGATCTATGCTTAACAATATTATTATTATTATATTATCTTCTCCTGGTCAAATACACAACTTTAATTTTCGCATTTATTTCTCGGGAAAACCAGACGATGTATTATCAGCTGGGTCAATATTTAATGTAAAAAGATTGGAAACTTTCCTTTATGTTTTTGTGCCAAGCAATCGAAACGATTCATATTTAACATTGAACCATTTCCAACCAATCTTAACAGTTTTGTTAGAAATTTTGTTCTGCCTTAAATTCACTTTAAGTCCGCTGTTTGTACACTTAATTTCGGCTAAAAAAAACAAGCAAAAAACGACAGGGCAAAACAAAACATCATTATTTCAGTAGGAATTGCAGGAACCTGTCTTCAGGGTGGGTATAATGAAAAAGCAAAACAAGTTCCGTTTTAATCAAATCACTTAGGCGGTGCGGTGTTGTTTTACTACAGTGTAAGCTTACTTTATTTGTAGCTGGCGCTTTCACAAGCGAACAGCAGGGCCTTCACAACAGAAATTATCCTACCCTTCTTCTAATTCAACCTTTTAAAAAGTCTTTCTTTGTCTCGGTTTACGTTTAAACAAGTAAGCAATAATTGTTTCATTCATATGACAACGAAAGTGCGCGCCTTTTTATGGAAAGCAAACTGAGAGATCTTTCCAAAAGTCTTATACGTCTGATGACTAATATGTTTAGATATTTGAGACTTCATGTTATTGAATAAAAATAAAGCGATAAAAGTTGCCAACAACGTATTCATAACAACTGCGTTAATTTTGTCTTCGTTTTGAAGTGAGTGCATTTATTTTGGCTTTGCAGCTGCAAAAATAATAAAAAACATACAATCGTAAACCTTATCCCTAACCCTACGTTGTGATCATTTATATTCGAAAATCGTAAGTGTAATATAATTCTAACTTATAGAGAACGGTGGCCTAGTCTTAACATCTCGCCTATTTCTTGTTGATTGGCTTAAACGAGGCACTCGGAGTTAATGTGCTCTTACTGAACTCGTCACACGGATGTGAGGACTGAAATCTGCCTTTAAGAAAATCGCTCACTAGGATTCACTATGCATATTATGTTCATCTTACCTGTGGATGGAGTAAGGTTGTAAAATGCAAAGAAACGAAAACATCAAAAAAGTGCGGTGCTGTGTTTCACAGGCAAAGCCACAATAAGAAAAGAAAAATAAAAAACAATGCCAGTTTCTTTGCACTTGAAGTGGTCATTGAATTTACCTCGGAAATGTTTCTGCGCAACAATCCCCAATACGGAACAATTGAACCCACAACTGTTTACTGGGATTGATGGTGAAGCGTTCCTCCAGCCATTCAAAACATGAATTACTACCAAAAAAGCCGCTGTTGCTGCAACTGAAGATAAGAACTGAATTCAACGTCGGCAACCGCATTCAATTAAAACAAGAAACCAACGCAAAAACATCCTTATTGTAATTCTGTTGTCACCTACCTAAACAGGAGATACGGGAATTAACGCATCATGAAACATCTCTTCCAAATTTTGCTGCTTGCTTAATAAATTTGAATGATTTTTTTTTTCTAAAAAGAAAGAAATGAAGCGAGAATTTGATTCCAAGCTTTACATCAGCAACTAGAAATTATATCCATTCGGTCCATCTGGCAAGGCATTCACATGTGACAGTTACCAATGAATTTTTTTCCATATCTTTTATCATGATATCAGTTTTTGTTTGCAAACGAACTCTAAACTCAATATGGTTCTTTGAAGGTTGGTTGTCATATAATAAAGATGTTTGCACTTCTTCTAGACATTTCATACTTCTTCTTCAATATTATTAATCTCTCGTTTTTAATATGCCGGCTAAAACTACCAAAGTTTCGTTTCCAGAGTCATGATTAACATAATCACGTATAAAGTTTACTAGTGTTCGTCGCTTAGAGCCAATTCTACCGCAAGAACTATGGCGCAGCATGTCAAGACGGGCTAAATTTGGTGCTATTAAAGTGACTTTTTGGAATAAATCACCAAGGACACAGGTTCTCCAATATTGCTATTGTTAGTACGGAGGAAAAACCAGACACGTCTCAAGCAATTCGCATATGTTAATGATTTAGGGATTATTACGATTAATGAAACTAGAGATAAGATCAATTTAGTATAGACCATGGAATATGCTCACCTTTCGTACAGGAAAACGATTTCCGATTAGATTGTTATTGAAGTCTTCCGATCAGAGCAAGTTTTCGTTGACAAACACGCTCTCGACTGTCATTCTATCATCGTTTGAAAAGTAATACCTGGGTGGATCTCAAATTCTTTCTTTTTTGAACTGCAAAAACAGTTCATTTTTTAGTAAAAGAGAGAATTACATGTAGACAGGAAGTAGGAAGAAAATTAGAAATTGGATAAATCAAACGAGTTGATTAAGTAAGTTATACCACCGTAAGGTGAATGGGAGGTGCTGACGTTTCGAGCGTTAGCCCTTCGTCGGAGCGAATGAGCCTCATTCGAATCCTCATTCGCTCCGACAAAGGGCTAACGCTCGAAACGTCAGCACCTCCCATTCACCTTACGGTGGTATAACTTACTTAATCAACTCGTTTGATTTATCCAATTTCTTGTGTTTCAATTTCCCACCGACGCAGCACCAGTTTCTTTAGAAACTATCCCCACAATATAGGAAGAAAATTAGTTTGCAACGGTTGCATCGTAACCCCTGCGTCGACCAATTAAATCAATATTAACTACTTATAATTTCAAGGATTGAAATGTTATTTTCAGTTTGTTGCAGCTGCCCATGTATTCCAGTGTATATAGGATTATCAGTAGGCAAGTCGTTCAGAGCAGAAGGAAGTGTTTTGAACAGCATCTTCCATTACATATACCAACTAGAGCACATAGCTTTATCCTGAAGATGTGCGCCTCAAATATATCCATGTATTTTCAGATTTTGTGTGGAAATTCTAAATCTCAAGGTTAATTCTATTTAACTTAAAACGCTTTTAGGCGAGCTTCTTAAGCGTGCTTCTTAAGCTTACATCCGTTCTGTACGATTTGACTTAGTTACGACACAATTTTTTTCCTTAGAGGGAAAGAGCATCTAAGAACACCTGAAGCATTACAAGGCAGTTTTTGTGCAGATACGCTGTCCCACGAAATGCACTTTATTTCATAGGCACTGACATTCATAGCATAATCATAATCAAAATGATCATCATAATCATAATCATAATTATATTAGAATCATAAAATGAATACAATCTATACGACCTTTCGTCACCAGTAACCATCCACCGCTCGTATTGTTGCTAAGACGATGTTTTCCCATTAGCGAAATTTTATCATTGCATCGCTTGCCATTAGTGTGAATAGCTTTAGCACCACTTTAACTATTGCCGATTAATTCTTACATCAGTAATAACAACAAATTACAGCATCGGAAAGGCATTGTACGATTTGTATGATTCACTATTTGTGGTCTATCAGATACTCACTTGATGGCTGAGTCCACTAGTTCGTCTTCTGATTCTGTTCCTTTGCCACATGTAAACATCGTGCGCAAGTGTTATTTTAAGAATTAACTTCTACTAATTTTCAGTTTATATTCTTTATATTGTCAAGGGCATAAAACATTTAGATGTTTATGTTTTTCTTATTGGTAGACTGAAATTTGTAGTCCTAACAAACAAAGAATATAACTTAAGACTCTTTCCACTCCTTCAAAGTTCTTTATAAGGGATTCTCAATGTCTCTTTTGTCAACACACAAAAAAATGTCTCCTTTCTTTAATAAAAAATTCCTTTCTAACTACAAAAGAAATCAAATATCTTTGAAACCATATTTTAAGCGTAAGGTGATTTCCTAAACATATGCAAATAGCTAAGCAAATTAAGAATTTGATGATAAGAGAACAATACTAGTGCATTATCACCTGTTATTTTCACCACAACCTTGTTAAGAAGCCCTTCTTCAGTACGAAAATAGTCTTCTGCTATTTCAAAATCTTACAAAATTCTGTTAAAGTCAGCCAGGAAAGGAACATGTAGCTTTTTTCTTTAACTGTTGCAGGTTTATGCTGTATGCACAGTCGTACAAAGGGCAGTAAAAACCGTCATTTCTCTAAATGTTACGAGTAACTAACAGAGAGAGAGAGAGAGGCCAATATATGCGTTACTGACCAAGCGTGAGGTCAACATGCTTGCATATTGACTGAGTTCTTTTATGTTTTGATTTGTTTCGCGAGACAACGCGGAAAACCCCCAGAGGCCGGTTGTTCGAAGACCGCTTAGCGCTATTCCAGGGTTAAATTTTAACCCAGATTTCTTTTCCTCTTGTTAAAAAGCATTTTCTCCGATAACTTTCTCTATTTTTTTTTTCAGAGCATACAACCATCAAATTGTATTCAAAAAGAATTATACTGAATGTGCTTTTTAAGCTCTCGAATCCGCATTTGAAATTTCGCACTAACCCTGGGTTACCTTAACCCTGCTTCGAGCAACCCGGCCCAGGTGGGCAAGAAGGGCTCATATTGTCCACTCGGGTAGCCAATCAGAACTAAGGATTCGCCTTGTATTGCCCACTCGCGTATCTAGCCATATAATAAGAAGCGTTGCTGTTTTCCAATTTTTACTGCTTACTAATTGAACAATAATGGATTACGGACACGCATTTCCTTTCCTTTCATGACACTTCAAGATCTCGGGTCGCTAGTTCACGTCTAATTAGCTAAAGCGAGGGCAAGTCGTTTGACAAACAAATTGTGTTTCTCCAATGTCAGCGAAAACGGCGGAGAGCGCTGTCGATCTTCGTTTTAAGAGTCTGAAAAAGGAAAAAAAGGCTTGAAGTAAGACTATGGTTTGATTATCTAACAATCGTTCGATAACTTTATACATGTCAAATTGACGGTTTAACTCCATAATATCTATGCCTGTTGACTAAGCTTGTATGATCAGATGGCTAGACACTGGCCGAGTTCCTTTATGCGTTACTGGCCGAGTTCCTTTACTTTCGCTCTAAATCGAGAAAGGTCTCCAGCGGAAACGTGCGGCTAATCTCGCGCTGGCAATGCGTAGCAATCTTAGGCCCGTATTTTATATATCTTGATGATTTGATCGTCAATTCGTTCGTCAACGTCTTCGTTTTGGAAAGATAGTCTCTGCATTGACCCAATTATCATTAGCTCTGTTTTGGCATCATTTAAACCAAGCTTGTTGGCTATCAGCCAGCAGCTTAGGTTACTTAGTTCAGGGGATGAGGCTTGTTTTAGTTCCGTTAACGTTTTAGCCGTTAGTGAAATGTTTGTGTCATCTGCAAACATCCTTGGCGTAGCGGCCCGCAGGCAGCTGGGGAGATCATTAATACAAATAAGAAATAGCAAAGGACCCAGTATACTGCCCTGCGGAGCGCCACACCTAAGAACGCGAGCAGTTTATAGTCTGCCGTTGACAATACATCTTTGGGTTCGGCCAATTACGTACAGTCAGCGAAGACGACGCCATTTAATAACCCACCATCGATGTTAACTGACCAGTCATTTGTCGCGTCAAGCAAAACAGTAAGAGTACTATGTGAGGAGCGGAAGCGTGATTGACAACTTAATAGTAATTGGTTATTATTCAAGTAATGGCAGAGTTGATTGTAAAAAAAATTTTCAAAAAGTTTAAAAACTATCGGAATTACAGAAATTGGCCTAGTCATTTGTCGCGTCAAGCAAAACAGTAAGAGTACTATGTGAGGAGCGGAAGCGTGATTGACAACTTAATAGTAATTGGTTATTATTCAAGTAATGGCAGAGTTGATTGTAAAAAAATTTTTCAAAAAGTTTAGAAACTATCGGAATTACAGAAATTGGCCTATAATTGTTAGGTTCCAACTTGAGACCTTTTCTTAAGATTGGGGTTACTTTGGCCGTTTTCTATTCGTTTGGATATATCCCAGTGAGTACAGACTAAGCGACGGTGCGATAATAACAGCAGCCATCTTCAACAACTTGCTCGGAATCAGTTATCAAGACCTGTGGCTCTTTTATCATCAATTTTCTTTAAAAGATTTAATACAATATCGATACTCGGAGTTTGCAAAGAAAACAATTTATCAGTAGTTTCCAGATAAGACTCAGGATTTACTTCTACAGCAGGAATATCTTTTGCTAGTAATTTAGCGCCTCAGGACCATGGTTTGGTCTCGGCCCTAAAGATTATCAGCAAACATTAAGTGAGAACGGTTTCATAATAATAATAAGTATAATAATATACGACCGAAATGAATGGTGATATAATCCAAGGCGCTATATAAATGTATATTTATTTATTTATTTATTTATAATAGTATCTTATATACAAGGCTATACGGTTAAAAAATTGGTAAAGTGAAAAAGTAAAAACCAAACGTTTTCGGCTGTTTGCCATCATCAGGGTTAAAAATGACCGTCCGCACGTATGTATATATATCTTATGTAATTCCCGTTGGGAAAAGTTTGGACACATAAGAAATGACTTGTTTGTTCAAACTGGGGCGGAATTGTTGGATCATTAGCCCCTCCACGATCCTACGCTTGTGGAATGTCTGTGCTGAGGAGAGAACACGCCAGGTGAAAGAATGTGATGGGTTTTCTCGCTGGTGTTTTGCAGGTTCAGAGGTGTGAGCAGGATTTGAATGTTCCGTAATTCGTACTGCTAAATTTCTCACAGTCTCGCCAATATAATCAGCACCACAAGAACAATCTCCTTTGTAAACAACTTTGGATCTGTGAGTGTTTTTGTCTTTGTTGTTAAAGAGGCTTTTGATTCGCCTTGTTTGCCATAGGATTATAAAGATGAAATTGAAATTAGTGAACTTTTTGAGTTTTTTGATAAACGTTTTACTGAGTTTTTCATTTTTACCACAGAACGGGAGCTTGATGAAAACTTTCTTACGTTCTTCGAAAAGAAAATTCGGAATGATGTTGTCGTCTTGTGATGATCCGGTTAGAAAGTTGTTGATTGTATGCGAGACAAAACGTTTAGGATAACCTTCTTTGATGAAAGAAGTTTCTAAAGTCATGGTTACGCCGCTGTGAAGAGCATCCTTAAAGCGAACCTTCAAGAACATAACCTCAAGCTTCGCCGTATCAATGACCTTTCAATCTTGCGGACATTTTTCGTATCTAAACATGGAACAGGAAATGTTATGCTCAAACTTTTACATCGCATGGTATCAAAATCCCTCCGTCTGGACCGTTTTGAATCTCTTTGTACTAAAAACAGAAAACTTTCTAAACTTCTAAGAAATAAACATGAGCCGAAGGATTTTTCAGTACCTATTATTAACCTTTCAAGTCAAGTCATCGCGGATGCTACCTTACACTATTTACGTTATGGCCTCAACCATGGTTTCATCGACAAGAACCGGCACGTGAAACTTAATCTCCTGTCGGAGTTTGAACTTCTCCTAAACCAAGTCAGCTCAAGCATTCCTGATTGCCAACTGAACATGAAGATTTCAAACACTTCCTTCGCGTCCACTCTAACCTTTCCCATCAAAACATTTACAGCACTCCTAATTACACTTAAAGTCTTACAAAAACTAGCATCAGATCCCAACTTAGTAGTCCTCTCAGGTGATAAAGATTCATCTGTCGTCATTACGCAACGTGCTGACTACGTCAACAAGCTTGCAACTATGATCGTAGAAGGCATAACTAACGGGAAATACGTTGAGACTGATGACAACACATTAAAAGACCTTAAATCTTTTCAAAATTTTCTGACCCGAAACTTCAAGTCATCTCTGCCACTGGATAAGATCAAGCCGACTTCAAATCAGCCTGTTTTCCTTTATGGGACTGCTAAAACCCACAAATTCCAGAACCCTGGGCAAATTACGAAGGACAATCTGAAACTTCGACCGATTGTCAGCACTTGTGGAACTTTTTATTACGAAACAGCTAAATTCCTAGCTTCTTACTTACTTCCTCTCACAGAGAATGAACACAGCGTCAGTACCACAGATTTCGTTGAGCGTCTAAATGATAGAACTGTTGATGATGATGAGGTTTTGGTCTCATATGATGTGTCCTCTCTCTTTACTGAAGTCCTACTCGATGAAACCATTGACCACGTCATTCATGAAATCTACACCAACAACAAGCTACCACAACTCAGCGCAAAGTTACTTTTTAGACGTCTTCTCTATAATGTCACCAAGAATACAGTTTTCAGTTTTAATGATAAGCTCTACAAACAAATCGATGGATGCGGCACGGGCAACCCACTATCTCCAGTCCTTGCTAACATTTTCATGACTAAACTAGAAGCTGATATAGTCCGATCTTTCAACCCACCATTTTATGATCGGTATGTTGATGATTGTTTCTCTAAGAAGTAAAAGGGCGAGCCTGATGCTCTACTTGAACGCCTAAATCACTACCAAACTAACATTGTTTTCACTGCCGAGGAAAACCCCGACCACTTTCTTGATACTGCCTTTAATTATACCAACAAGTTCATTTGCAGCGGCTACAAAAAACCGGGGAAATTACCAACACATCGGAAATCTGAGGTCCCTACCAAATGGAAAAGGAATTGCATCGCTGGTGCACTCCACAGAGCCAAACGCATCTCTACCGATTTTGAGAAAGACATTAAAACTTTAGAAACTTCTTTCATCAAAGCAGGTTATCCTAAACGTTAGATCCAGCATACAATCAACAACTTTCTAACCGGATCATCACAAGACGACAACATAATTCCGGATTTTCTTTTCGAAGAACGTAAGAAAGTTTTCATCAAGCTCCCGTTTTGTGGTAAAAATGAAAAACTCAGTAAAACGTTTATCAAAAAACTCAAAAAGTTCACTAATTTCAATTTCATCTTTATAATCCTATGGCAAACAAGGCGAATCAAAAGCCTCTTTAACAACAAAGACAAAAACACTCACAGATCCAAAGTTGTTTACAAAGGAGATTGTTCTTGTGGTGCTGATTATATTGGCGAGACTGTGAGAAATTTAGCAGTACGAATTGCGGAACATTCAAATCCTGCTCACACCTCTGAACCTGCAAAACACCAGCGAGAAAACCCATCACATTCTTTCACCTGGCGTGTTCTCTCCTCAGCACAGACATTCCACAAGCGTAGGATCGTGGAGGGGCTAATGATTCAACAATTCCGCCCCAGTTTGAACAAACAAGTCATTTCCTATGTGTCCAAATTTTTCCCAACGGGAATTACATAAAATATATATACATGCGTGCGGACGGTCATTTTTAACCCTGATGATGGCAAACAGCCGAAAACGTTTGGTTTTTACTTTTTCACTTTACAAATTTTTTAACCTTATAGCCTTGTATATAAGATACTTTTTATCGAGCGAACATTATGGACAATAATTATAATATTACTTAACAATTTTTCCCCGAATGCAAAGTCATTATCGGTGAATATTCACCAAGACGAAGTCGAGGTGAATATTCACCCATAATCACCGAGTCTGAGGTGTTTGTTTGTTTTAGTACAAATACACAGGTGATTATTTCAAAAAAAGAAAAGAAAAAAACATTTCACAACACGAAAAAAATTATTTCATAAAAGGGCACGAACGACTGGCAGCCATTTTGTTCGTCGAGGTGATTATCGGCTGATAACCCGAGATAGCGAACCAATCGGAGCGCGCGATTTTCTATAATCACCTGAGTATTTATACTAAAATATAATAATATTAGGGAACGTAGTTGTTGAGACAAACCTCAAGTTCGTTGTGATTACTCGAATGAATTTCCAATACTGGAACGTCAAGGTCAATTGTTGATCGTTCAACCTGTGGAAGATGAAAACGCAGGAAGACTTCTATAAGGATTTCAGTCAAGATGACCAGCGCCGGATTTTCCAAAGTCGCGTTTACACTAGGCCTCGAGTATAATAAGATTCAGTGAATAATCTGTTCAAATTGGAATGGATTTACATCAACTAATTAAAAGACTGAAAAGAGAGGATGTTTCCAATCTCAAAAAGAGAAAATTTGGAACGGATAATACTTAAGTTTGTCACCCGACATGGCTTGATCGATGACAAGGGGAATTATTTGACAAAACAACAGAAAAGTTCGACGACCGGTAACGAGGTTGCTGTTTTTATGGTAACAAGAAGTCTTCGGATAAAATAAAAAAAGAAAATACTAGGAAACTAAAGCATTTCTTGCAAAATTCACCAGTTGTCAACAGTTTACATAAAGGAGGGAAATCACTACCATTTACCGAGGGAGAAGGCACAGAATCAAGACACTTTAAGAACAAAAATAAATGAATAACACAATGAGCTATGAGACCCTGTCCGCGGAACCGATGTACGTGTTGAGGTTAATTCTTTTTTCTTAATTTAAACTTTATTTTCCTTTGTGTTTTGGTACAGTAATGAATGATAATGAACTTGAAACAAAGGAAAATGAAATTCAAACTAAGTATAAAATTGAACCACAACATATACGCTGAGTGGCATATCCTTACCAGCTCCTGCTTAATGATCAGTCCATCTGAAGTTAGAAAGGGAAAGCCAGAAACTTGTACGTAAGGGCAACTCCACCGTATTCTCCAACCTAGCCAGAGTTTACTTTGGTACAAATTTAAGATCTGCCTGTAAAATAAAAATTCCGAATTATGAATTAACAAATATGGCACCATCCAATAATGCCAAATCTGCAATTAAATCGAAGACGGCAATAAGAACTGAAGTAAGCATGAGGTATGACAAACCTTGCAGTTTTTGTTTTTTCGAAAATACAGTACCATAGTGTTTTATAACAAGGGAGGCCTGTTTTGTATCATCAGTTTCTAACCTTGCGTTCTTCAAGGAGAGGAGAAACAGGTGGGAAGAGTAAGGGGCCGGACAGTTGCAGTAACTGTTAATGGTTGCATTTGTTAACTGTACTATTCTATAGAGCGTTTTCACTCACGTGGCCAGCAGCCATACAAATTTTTTGGAACAAAAGAAAGTTTTTACATAAGAAAAGAGTTCAACTCCCAGAGGATTAGTTTGGAACACCAACATGGTCGCCGTTTCATTGTTTTGGAACACCAATATGGCTGCTGTGACGTCATGTGAAAACGCTCTATACCTTACATATCACTCAAAGCCTTAGCTTGGCATCCAAGCCACATCTTTGCTTAAAGAACTGGACTTTTCGTCCTCGTTTTCTACTGGTAACGATGAGTTAAGTACTCGACAGGGCGCTACGTACGTGCCTCGTGGACTTTCCACTCATGGTAAATTAATTGCTTAATAGTAATGTTCTATTGACAAAGTGTTCACGAACCTGTTCGTGAGAAGTATCAGAATGGAGGCGTCTTCATTGGAGATACTTATGTGGTCTTCATACACATCACCACTCAGTTCTAAACGCTGAGAAAATAATAATAAAAAAATATGAAATCATTTATAAGGCAAAACAAAAAAAAATTAATAATAATCATATCATGAAATGGGACCAATGTAAGTATCTGGGCAAATATGCACCTACCCCTCCCCTAACCCAACATCAACTCTAACTTTTTAACTTATTATCACGTGTTGGGTTAGGGGAGGGGTAGGTGCACAGTTACTCAGATGCTTACAATGATCCAAAAAAGGAGCCAAACCTCTCGTTTCATGCTGTCGAACATGTGTATTAAATGTGAGTGTCGAACATGTGCATTAAATGAAATAAAAGAAGCTCGGAGAACGGATTACAACAACACAAAGTGTACAAATATGTTTTACAAATTTAACTTTTCCCAATTGTGGCAGGCTTGAGGAACTTAAGAAAAAAATTGATGTACAAATGATTAAGATACCTTAAATTAATTTCTTGAGCGAGAATCTTGATCTATACTATTATTTCATATTTTGTAACTTCTGTGATTTTTTTTTCAGAAAACAAAATATCATAATAAAAGACTCGAACCTTTAAGATCTCGTTTCCTTTTGCTTCATGTGCTGAGAATGGCTTCAGAGGCTAAAATAAGAAGTTTAAAATAATAAGAGTTTTAAAATAAAATAGAAACGTCAATGAGAAAGGATTTTTCATAGGATTCAACACCACTTATTCTTACATCATTTTTGGATGACTGGCCAAAAAACAACACACCACTCAATCACTTTGGTTTTACACGAGTCACACACTGACACAGGAAGCGCAATCGATAGGCAACAACTTTTTGTCCCGTCTTCACCCCTGATACAATTTTTGAATGTGGAATAATCAAGGGTGTGTTATATTCGTTCAGTTATTTCTTATAAGTATACCTACAAAGAGTAAGATAGAAAGTGAACGAGTAATTACATTGACAAACCAATGTGAGAGGAACATACTCGAAAGGAGTTACAAGACTTTGACCCATTAACTTCTAATTCTCTGTAACCAGACCGGGATAAGGTTTATCAAAATAGGGATCCTTATCCGCGATTGCTGATTTAACTGGCACAAGAAGAGCGACTTTGACCAAGCTAGAGACGTCTTAGAACACTGGTCAAAATATCCAAACACAGTATCCCATAGTAGACCTCGACATCTCAAGTGACACTTACCATATTTGGAGCTGTAAAACGAGGAGGCCTCACACTAATTGCGATATCCTCTCCATTCTGCTCCGCCGACCTACCAAAAAAAAAAACAAAAAAACAAAAATGGTCCCAGAAAACTCTCTTAAGGGGACGCTCGCTTGAGCTCGAAGCCTTACTAACTAGCGCCTTCAGATAACCCGTTTGACCTACCATTAAAACTTCGTATTTACGCATTATGATTGTCGACTACCGCACGCTGTATCGTGTTTTGTGGGGGTGAGTTGGCCTAATAGAATTTTGAAAAAACCGATTCATCGTTTTCACAATGGGAACAGGTTGCTTAAATCGCATAATTTCAATGACAGATCCCTATAGCCCTGTGGCTGTTGCACTGACCTTCGCACACCGTCGAGAGTGAAGCTGACCATATCAATCACTCCTCCGACTGGATGAGACAACAATCCAAGGAGACCCTTTCCAACGCCCTTGAAAAAGCCTTCAATACCATCCGAACGAGCACCTTAACAGAGTATGCAAATGAATAAATAAACAAAAAAGTACTTAAACATATTAATAAGAACACAAACAGTAAAATTAGAATAGATGTTTCAACTAGAACCGCGTCCTCTTTAGGGGAACGACAGCTACAAACTAAATATTACAAGGAAACCGGGTCCTTCTCCAGGTACCAGCACAGATGACGCAGCACATTGTTTCACCATTGTGTGTAAATTATTCAGTGACATGTTTTTTATTGTCTGGCTTTGTTTTACGTCATCTGTGCCGGTACCTGGAGAAGGACCCCGGAAACCATTGGTTGAGGTAGATGTTGAGAACCTCAACCCGAAGGAAGAAGAAGCCCTGGTACCATTATTCTTAAGAAACTTGCTCAAAATAGATGGTCGCATTCTTGGTGGCTATTTTCTTGGGGACCAAGAAAAATATTTAAAAGCTTACAAAACAATACAATACTTAATTTATACACGTGACACCAAGGAGCTCATAAGTGCTCGTTAAAACGTGTACTTGTGCATGACATATGAAATCAGAGGTCGAGATAGAGCACCACACCGGCAACTACATCGCCTACTCTTTTCGAACAGTGTGTGGGTTCTTTAACGTCCCACAGATTATAAGGAACAAGTAAGACTTCCTCTTAGGAAAAACAAAAGTGGCCCTGGTAGCTAATAGAGATAGCTGCTTGATAGTAGTTTTATTTCCTCGAGCATTCTATTGATCATAATCATACTTGGAACGTTGACAACTATACGCCTAAAACGTTCGAATGTAGTTGAATTTTCCGTGACGTGTTAAACAAACATGTCCGGCCACGCTACATTATATTTTCAAGACCACCGAAATAGACAAATGACGAACCCTCAACAGGCTTGATAACAACTCCAGATATTCCAAAGAAAAGACCCTGCAAAATATGGAATAGAATAAAATAAATAATGGTAATTGAACTGAGTGGAGTGCAATTTGGTCTGAAATCATACACGTGATTTCAAATATCGAACGAGCGCATAGCGCGAGTTCGATTTGAAATCACAAGTATGATTTCAGACCAAAATTGCACGACACGAAGTTCAATTACCACTTTATTACACTCATTTTGAAATCACAGTTTTTTGTCAATACTACTTATTTATTTATCCACTTCAGGAAGCCCAGTTTTTGAAGAAGAGTAACTTTTTAAAAATGATGCGATTTAGAGCAAAAAAATGGTGCAATTTGGGAATAAATCACACCGCCATGAACCAATCAAATTGCAAAGATCACCTGTGATTTCATAATGGATGTAATAAATATGAAAACAAAGTCACAGTACCTACTCAACATGTACAATCGACAATAAACTGCAAACAACTTCAATAAATCCCTTGTCAAAAATAATGTGTTCACGAATAGATTGGAACAGAAACTTCTTTATACATCTCTTCAAGTATGGTAAATCAAGCACACAGTGAGAACAATGTCCTTAATCCTTTTTCTTAACAGGAAAACGTCATTTTAACAACGCATTATTGATAACTTAGATAACAACTCTTGTAATACCTTCACGACTCAACTTTCTCTATAGAGCGTTTACACATGACGTCACAGCAGCCATGTTGGTGTACCCAAACAGAGAAAAGGCGGCCATGTTCGTGTCCAAAACTGATCCTCCAGGAATTAAATTCTATTCTTATGCACTCTGACATATTCTTTTGTTTCCGTTAAAAATATGGCCGCTGAGCAAGTGAATTAAAAGACTTTATATAAGAATGTAATTGGATGATTAGTGATCACGTGGCCGTGCTTAAATTAAATTGCATATCGGCCGGGATTCACTGAGCTTGCAAGAAACCTCACTCAGGGGACTCTGTCCTCTGGGAAAGATCTACTTCAAGTTCCTGTAGATTCTTGATTTTTCTTTTGAACGCGGTAACAATTGAGACTCTAAGAAACAAAACTAATGTTGCCATAAAAGAGCAGATATAAAGTATTTAGTATAAATACTCAGGTGATTATACAAAATCGCGCGCTCTGATTGGTTCGCTATCTCGGATTATCAGCCGATAATCATCTCGACGAACAAAATGGCTGCCAGTCGTTCGCTTTTCTTTTCTTTTTTGAAATAATCACCTGTGTATATATACTAAAACAATTATTCGCCTCAGGCTCAGTGATTCCCTGTGAATATTCACCTCGACTTCGTCTCGGTGAATATTCACCGAGAATCACTTCGCCTTCGGCGAATAATTGTTAAATAGGGTCAATATAAGGTGCGTCTATAACTTACCATAAATAGACTCTTCCCTCCCATAACCAGTCCTTGGCCAATGTCGCGAGGTTCTCTGTGCATGCGCAAGCGTCTCTTCTATGAAATGAATGAGGTGTATCAATTACAAACAACCTTACAACGTCCCACTACTGTCTTATGGACCAAGATCTCACGCAGACATGGACATCTCAAAGCCACATTAAATTAACACAAACTATAAAGTCAGTAAACCTACCATCTGAAAATTTGAGTCAAATGAAAGCGTTGCAATCGCTTGCCCTACAGAACCAGTGATACGCGAGAAAGCACCAGCCGTGCCACCTAAAGGAGAACAAAATAAAACAAAAGAAAGAGTGAAAGGCTCAATAAGGTAAATTGCGGGAAGAAACTAAGATTATTCTGGTTTTGCAAGGCTACCATAGGCGACTCATGAAAAAACCCCGCACCACGTGTGAATTTCACCTGCTTCGTAAACTTTAAGTACGTATAGGCGTGAATTCAACTGGCTTTACGTGAGTAAATAAGATCAACGACAATGTCGCGACAGAATTTTGACATTTCACTCTGTGCGCATTGCATGCCTATCTTTATCTCATAAGTTGTCGTTGCCGTGTTGTGAATAAATGGCTGTTATTCACGAATTTGTAGTCCTCGTTTTTGGTTATATTGTGAAGTTTGGGCGACAGGCAATGTATAGTGCTGTGGAGTGAACGCAGAAAGTTGAACAGCATTTAACGTTTTACGTTTACGCGAAAGCCCCGCACATTATCTGCAATAATGTTTACGCAGGTAGAGCCAGTTACATTCACGCCTATGCGTTCGTTAGATTTACGCGACAGTGGAAATCCACCCTAGAAAGAGAATCCGGTTTAAAAATAACAACAGCCACAGCTAGCACGAGACGTTTTCACGCGCTTTGTGCTGACACCTTGCATTTGCTTTTCAGTTCTGATTGGCTCATCGGTTCATTCACCTGTCGTGATTGGTCAAAGTAACGACTTTCGCAACCGGAAGACAATATTTTTAATTTTGGAGAACAACAGCTGATTCTGTTAACGCACATTTAAAGATGAGAAACATTTTTGGACAAAATGAGTGCCTCAACTCATTCGCTACCACTGTAGTCTAGTTATTCTACGTAATGCAATGGTTACATTTTGTCAGTACTCTTTTCGAGCTTTTGCATCAGCGTTGATAGTCACGGATCCTGTATCCTGTTTATAAACTAAAATCAAAAGAAACTGAAAACGTACCGATAACGTGACCCAGTAAACTCTTCACACCACGTGCTACTCCTTCGGCGAACTCTCCAGGTCCAGCAATTATACCCTAATATGGTAAGAAAACAGGTGTCGGTGTGACTTGCCAAAGAGTGACAAGATAGGAAATTACGCTGATCAGGCAAACCAGCGCATCGTCCTGTACTGTCACTCTTGTGACAAATGAGAACGCAAAAGCACGCCCTTACAACGATATATCATCACATGAACCGATGACTTGTGAGAAGAACATAACTTCGTCTATTCAAAGATTTGCGGAACGAAGATACGAGACAAGGCAGTTTGTCGTTTAGGGCTAGCATATATTTCAAATTTGGACGTAACTTAATTTGCTAAAAAGGTGAAGAAATGGGCCGGTTTCTGGGGTTAGAAAGACACTTCTGCTTTCCTTGTGCCAGCACTACTACTACTATATTTACTTACACAGTCAGTCCTCTATTTACCTGGTAAGGTTCATAGAAGAAGTCCCTCACTCCCTCTCCAATGCCTTGAATCAGTGCGTATGGATTACCCAGGACGTCGAGACCCAACACAAGAACATAAACCTGCCGCACAGCCTATAGGGAAGACATGATCCCCGGTCAACATAAAACAGAAACTACACAACACCCCACAGAACTCATGATGGCATTCAATCAAAATACACGAAAATATTACCCAAAAGCCAACAGAACGCATGATTGGCATTCAATCAAAATACACAAAAATATTACCCAACAGCCAACCGAACGCATGATCGGGATTCCAAAACGACTTACAAGTGTAGTCCCGATATCCTTGCCAATAAAAAGACTAAGAAGTGTATAGACTTCAAACAACTATGCACCTGCATCGTATAGTGTTTCCTGATCTGACCAACGAGATTCTCCTGGGTCAAGAATACACTGACTCGTTCAAAATAGGCCATTCTGCAATGTAAAAGAGGATGAAATTACATGTTTAGCTGATCTTTACAAAGAATCTGGCGATTCAGTTGAGAGCTTTTACTGCATATCATTACAACTGTCCTTTTCGTGGCCAACAATTTAGTCACGATAAAAATTTACCTCAATGCTGTTTGTACATATCTTACAGGAGAATTTGTTCAATATTGAGGTTTTTTTTATCAATTCCCTTCTGTTCTCCTAAATTTTTTTTTACTTCGTATTGATTTTACAAGGAGAATTATAGTTAATGCCGATCAAGACTGGACCTTAGAAAGGTTATCTGCAACGCCTTTGCAAACTTCATTGACGAGGAGATAACGAACTTTGTATAAAACACTAAAAACAAGTAAAAAACAAACAAACAAACAAACAAACAAACACAGGAACCCCAAAAGGGGGATGGTAATCTTACTTGAGTTCAGCTTCGTTTATATCTGTAAGTGTGGCTCCGATTGAATCGATAAAAAAGTCCAAAAGGTTTTTCGTAAATGCTTGGTCTTCATCTTCCTCGTCCAGTGAGGAAGCTAAGGAAAAACTCAAGTTGATCTAACGAGAGAAAAGCCATGTCAGATTCCAATGGTAACAGGGCATAATTTAGTTTCACAAGTTTCAAAGAACTCATATCAGTTCGTTTAAGAACGTCAAACTGCAGAGGATGGCACAGTTTAGCAAACGCTATATTCAGCAATAAATTAGTCAACATCACACCCGTTGAGAGACAAGTCAGAAAGCAAAAAGTACCTTGAGTGGTGAAAGGTGAAAATACTCCAGAAAAACTTTCTGAGTTTCCAACGCAGCCTGCGGAGGGAAAAATATAAATTTAAGATAATAACACAACACGGTGTGAAAGAATTTTAAAACCAGACGATGCTTAAATATTGTTGCAGTCCAAGAGACTAAATCGGGGATAAGCGTTTTAGGGCGTTAGCAAGTAAGGAACTTACTTTTATTAGATTTGTTCAAAAGAGGAACGGTAGAACAATTTGTGATCCTTATTTTGCTCTGCGTAGAGACACAGCAGTGTACTGGTTAGCGTGTTGGACTTCCGAGTAGGTCCGCCCAAATGATGGCACTGTGTTGTTTCCTTAGACAAGAAACTTAGCTCCACCCTGTCTCACTCAAAGCAGGTGTATAAATCTCAATACTCTCCTCGCTTCATGCTACTATAGTTGTGCACCATCAAAAAAGGACGGTGGTCACAGGTTACCAATATTCTTGCAATCTACACTTATTCTTGTGGCAACCCTGTCTTCATCCTTATTTTCTTCAGCCATACACGCTAAAGCCCTTCCCTAACACTTGCACTCTCAAGATTAATCAATTCGTCTTAGTTAATGCCATACAGTGTATACCTATTGGAGTGAAAGCGTGGGTGACGATAGAACTTTCATCTATGCACGTTGATCCGCTAGTACATACAAAAGGAAACACTTCTCTCATTCGGTTACAGCGCGCCACGTTTCAAAGTAGTACTCAAAGCCACCTCACTAAATTTGCTGTGATACTGACCTTTACCGCCTCTG
The DNA here is from genome assembly GCA_949710005.1 of Ricordea florida. Classification (NCBI taxonomy): domain Eukaryota; kingdom Metazoa; phylum Cnidaria; class Anthozoa; order Corallimorpharia; family Ricordeidae; genus Ricordea; species Ricordea florida. Next base: position 28,668,122 of record OX453272.1, read on the forward strand.
TTTCTTTCAGTGGTACAGAAACTCTTCTCATATCTTCTTCAAAATAGTTTTCCTAAAAAAAATCAACAGTCAAACAAATGAAATTGATTATTTCCAGGCACTAACTAGGATATAATTGTACAAACAACTGGGGAATGCAGACGCACTTTCTGGGAGTGCATATTTGAGAACTCCTTATCCTAGGCAGTGGAAGACAAAATTACACATTGAACTATATAAAGATACAGGGTACATGTCAGACTTGGTCTATATAGGTATACTTCTTCTCGTGGCTCGCTTGTCGGATAGTGTAAGGGTCTACATACTGTAACATAGCCTAATTTCCTAATGGACTGCCAAACTGCTAAACTAATCGACAGCACGAACACTTTATTTGAGTCACTCTATTAAACGTTCTGAGCCGATACCTCCTCTAAGGACTCTTTCTGTTGGCTGAAAAGACTGGCCATGGAAATAATGAATCCTTTATCAAGTTTGATGTTCATCTCTTGTACCAACGCTTTGGCATACCTGTTGAAATGATAAAAGAGCAGGAATATGGAAAGTGTTAGACACATAAATGTTACTGTAATGTCCAAATAATGCTTTCCCAGTATGTTATATACAAGGCTAAAAGGTTAAAAATTTGTAAAGTTAAAAAGTAAAAACCAAACGTTTTCGGCTGTTTGCCATCATCAGGGTTAAAAATGACCGTCCGCACGAATGTATATATATCTTATGTAATTGCCGTTGGGAAAAGTTTGGACACATAAGAAATGACTTGTTTGTTCAAACTGGGGCGGAATTGTTTGATCATTAAACCCTCAACGATCCTACGCTTGTGGAATGTCTGTGCTGAAGAGAAAACAGGCCAGGTGAAAGAATATGATGGGTTTTCTCGCAGGTGTTTTGCAGGTTCAGAGGTGTGAGCAGGATTTGAATGATCCGCAATTCGTACTGCTAAATTTCTCACAGTCTAGGTACACATTATACACTTAGTGTATGGCCCCGAGGGAAACAGTTAGTTTTGTTTTCCCGAGAGTCCTGATGTTTCTAGAGACGAAGTCGAGGGAAACATTAGAACTCGAGGGAAAACAAAACTAACTAGTTTTCCGAGGGACCATACGTTTAGCGCTTTGTTATATATTTTGACTTTCCCTTAAACAATCATAGCAAATACAGACAAACAAAGACGGCACAACTAGCGCGCGGGTGACAACTGTGCAATTATATCCCGATCGGGATACATTTAAATTTGATCAGGGGCATGTGACCAAGAATAAACCAATCACGGTGCTCGTTTTGTTGAGTGAAAGTCTAGGTATATAACAAAATTGATTGGTGTTGTACTTACTTGATGTGATGCATGCCTTCACGAGGGACAATGTGGTAGATAACTGAGACCTCAATGAAAGGTTTGAACCCTGGAAATGAAGCAACAATACACGAATCTTTGCTGACGTAACAGTTTGTATTTGACCTTCAAAGCCCTTTTTAAGTATTTTTATTGAGAAGTCACGATAATCATTGTTGCACATTAAGACTGATTCCAGGCGTTAAAAGAGTTTGACAACTGAGAAAAAGAGAAAGTTCCAGCTCTTTAATGTTTCCTTTAAAAAACTGCACCATTCTCTGGGACCAAAATCGCTAATGAGTACGTACGTTCTCTCTAAATTCGTGTGTTTTCAAACCCGTACCACGTAAAAGCTATTTACTCTACCGCGGTTTCAGACTTTTGGGGTTAGGTAATCATACAAAAATTCAGAGGTGGTACAATTTTGTAGCTGCAAATGACACTAAAACGGTTACACTTATGAGATTCACCTGCCATGGGAGCTAACTAGAAAACCAACGAGGTTAACTTAGCTCCCCAGCTCGAACTTTCTCTAAACCTTATTTCAGTGTTCCACTTTTCTTTTTATTTCTCTTGCTATTGTTTCTAACGTCTGATATTGTATTTTTCGTCTACAGCTAATAAAGATTGATTGATTGATTGATTGATTGATTGATTGCAACGCGGACTAAACGTAAGTTGACTAGACTCTCGTAAGAAATTTACCTTTAGTTGGTACTATCTATCTCATCAGCTCTCTCAGTTTCAATACATTTCTACAGCTGTGATTAACACTCTTGTCTTAATGAACGAAGATCCTCCAAACACACACTTGTTAGTAATAACTCACAAACCTGAACGTCGAATGACACTTGAAGGAAGAGGACTAGGATAGAGAGCAACGGGAAAGACAGATCCAACCTCCTGATTATCGACCTTAGAAGAAATGCAACCCGAGAAAGTTAATTGAAGCATATGTACTTATTCGACCACGGGATGTGCGGACTATTGATGTGATGTACATGTTGTGGTTCAGTTTTCTCTTTGGTTTAAATTTTCTTTTCCTTTGTTTCAAACTAATTATCATACATTACCATACCAAGAGACAAAGGAAAAAAAATTTAAACCAAGGAAAAAATTGAACCACAACATACACATGAACTACAAGAAATTGGATAAATCAAACGAGTTGATTAAGTAAGTCATACCACCGTAAGGTAAAAGGGAGGTGCTGACGTTTCGAGCGTTAGCCCTTCGTCGGAGCGAATGAGAGGATTGTGGGTTACGTACAATTTATATAGAGAAGTTTGGAGCCATGCTATTGGTGGAACCATAGCAGTGTGTGAATGGAAGTGAATAAATTAGATGAATGATTAAATGAATGAGAAACGTTCGTTGATACCGTGGGGATTAAGAGAACCGAGTTGGAAGATAAACTTCTGTTCTACGTTTTTACGGCTTTCCGTGTTGTCCTGATGCACGGAAAGGCCACATACCGCCATGTTGTGAGTTGAGTGGTTAGGTAGATTAAAGTGTCGCGCTACAGGTTTAGATGCATCTTTGTCATTTCGTTCGACGTCACGCAGATGTTCGCGGAAACGGTCACCTAATCTCCTTCCGGTCTCGCCGATGTATATCTTCTTGCATAAGGTGCATTTTATGCAATAGATAACATTGGCAGAAATGCATGTGAAACGGTCGGTGATTTTAATCGATCGTTTAGGTCCTGCTATTTTGTCTGTGTTATTGATGAAAGGGCAAGTTTTGCATCTTTTGCGTATGCAGTTGAATGTGCCAGGTGATTCGTCTGATTTTAGTGTACTTCTAACTAAAAAATCGCTTACGTTTTTGTTACGTTTAAATGAGATGAGTGGTGGTAGTGAGAAGATGTTGCCTGTTTCGTTGTCATTCTGAAGTAACTTGAAGTTCTTCAGAATGATGTTCTTAACAGGTAGGTTGAGTGGGTGAAAAGTGAGTGTGAACGGTATTCTCTGGTTCTCTTCCTTTTGTGACGTTTGTGGTGCTGAGTGTTGGTCAGTTGTTTGAGCGCACATGAACTACACTACGCCAACCGGACCGGAGCTTAGCGCAGTTTCTGTGTCCCACCTTAAATTTTAAACGCTAACCAGTACACGATCCCCTGTCTCGAGGAGAAAAGGGAGTCCTGCTTATATAGTAGTTTCAATTCTGATTGCAATTGAGAGAATCCCTTGTCCTAAACAGACAGTCAAGGAATACCACATTGAGGTAATTATTGAAAAGTAACAAAATCATCTCAAAACTGTTTTATGGATTTCTTCAGTAATGAATCCTTGAATAGTGTTCATGCAAGTGACAGATGTAGAGTTTAAGGACCCGACACCAAACAAAGACAGGCTCGTATCAAAATGATCACGCCCATCTCGGACCTTGAAAGACTGATACTAGGCTATGAAAGTTCCGTTCATACATACCATAGCTATCGCTCTTCCTTCTTGGCAGTTACCATGCAGGTTCAACCGCATTTACACTAGCAAGTTTTCCATGAAAAGCCCACTTGTCAAGAAAAACCTGTCGACTGTCCACGCACACAAGTTTTCTTTGTCAAGTGCCCTTAACAAGTAGTCAAAATATGGCGCCGTTTTTAAGCGAACAGCAGAAGCGTTTTGTTACTGAGGCCAAAGCAGCGTTGCTGGTAAAGGCAGGTCACGAGATAGAAAAGATGAAGAGAAAAAAGTGAAAGTGGTTGCTTCGTCAGTGGTCTTCTGAGAGACAAAGGGACGCTCAACAGATGCCAAACAATCTTGTTGGCGAGCTAACGGCTAAAGACCAAAAAAGCTTCACGAATTTCTTCCGGTTAGCTTGACATTGCTTATGTTTTCATTTCTTTTTCAGCGAGAGTGACGTAAGGTTTCTTCGCCTGTCTGTTGCATTATTTTTATTGTCTCAGATGGAAGGAAGGACAGCTTTCATTTTAATCACTCATTCATTCAACAAGTAGTATAAATCAATATAATTTTTATCTTTTTCCCTTTATTTTCTCATTTAGCTCTGTGTATTCTTTTTGGTTCACATTTCGGTTTCTGTACAAAGCAGTCTTAGTATTCCATAAGCTCTCTCTACTTTGTAACGCTTCTAACAGAAGCGAAGTGCCATGACCGGTTTAACATACTTTCACGATGTTTTAAAATGGCGGAAAACGCAAGCGCCTGCAAACCAAACTTCCCATAAGGCCCTGGCAATTCCTTGACAAGTGCGCTTGTTAAGCAATTTACACTAACAAATATCGTCCTTGACAGGTTTTTCCTTGACACTTGTCAAGGAAAAACGTTGTATTTTTTTCAATTTACAATAACAAGGAAAAACTTGTCAACGAAAAACTTGTCAAGGAATACTTACTAGTGTAAATGCTGCTTTAGTGAAGGTCAAAATACGTTACTTTTAAACAAACTTAAACTAAGTCATCCTTTAGTCACGTACCTGGATACGGTGCATTTTGCAGTGCAATCCATGGTAATGTTCAGACCGCGTGTAGATAAACCACACTGCAGGCTCAAACAATCTCCTAAGAGCACCTTCATAAGGGCGTGTCATTTTCATTGTGGTGAAGTTGACCTACAAGAATGTTGTACACAAAGTAGCACGGTCAATTCTGTTGTGTCAATATAAATTGAAACAAAAAGGACAGCGATTTGTTCTATACTCAAGTAAAGAAACATGTACAGGTTAGTTCAGCTGGCAGAACACTGGAAGACGTTACGAAAGGTCTTGCGTTCAGGTCTATCACTGTACAGGATCTCACTCTCAAACCCAAGGCAGACTTACACTCAGAAGCTTACACTAAGGAGGTGTTTCTATTGTTATAGAACGTTAGCAAATGTTTTGGTCTTTATCTGGTTCGGATAAAAACGCAGAAAGGGAGTTCCCGTCTCCATTGACATCGTACTGTAATAAATCTGGGCTGTGGTCGTCCATGCTCGCATTCTCACCAAGGAATCTGTGATCGCCCACGGCTTACTTGCATTTTTTTCTGAGGTCATATATGTAGCGCTTTTGAGCATATTTGGAAATGTCCAAATTCCACCATTATCAAAGATAGCCAGAAGGAAATCGAGAAACGACCCATAAAGAAGGCAAATTTGTAGACTCATCAGTTCATTCGAGGTTTTGGTGATAATGTTAACGTTATGATATTTGTACAGTGCAGTTGACTTATCGACAGCTTCTTATGCTTTATGATGCTCTTTTATGCTTTTTTTTTGCAATGTAGTGCCGCATTATTTAGCTATGCAGGTCAGGCCATGACACCAGGAACTTTGTCGCCTACTTTTGGGAACAGGATTGGTAATTGGAAGGTCGTAGGTGCTATTCCTGTTTGGTGAACTTGGCTTTGCTTTTTCCGAGTTTGCCCGAGACAGCGCAGAAAAGTACATCTCTCACAAATTTTCCAGGCTCAAAATATACCATGTTCATTATTTCAGAACAGTGATGGGATCAATGGAAGTATCTGGACAACTGTGCACAAACCCCTCCCCTAACCCAAAAAGATATGATAAGTTAAAACACTAGCGTTAATGTTGGGTTAGGGGAGGGGTAGGTGCACAGTTGCTCAGATACTTCCATTGATCCCACTGATGTGGGTACAAAAACCGTTTTTACAACTAAGTATGTGCGTAGGTGGATAACGCAGTGATCGTGTGTTGTGTCACCAACTCTACCAGTGGAGCAATAATCATTAAGTGAGCTAAGGTGTGAGGACCCTTAAAATGATACTGTTGGTTACTTTAATAGTGACTGGTCAGCATTTACATCCATCACCTGCCCGTCTGCATTCTGTCCCTATACCAACTGATCTAACCAGGTGGCAGAGTTAAAAGAATGTTTAACAGCAAAAGCAATTATAAACAAATATGACAAGCCGTACCTCTCTGCCTTCTATCGCCAGTTCCCCGCCATCGTTTCTCCACGCATTTTCCAACCACGTGGAGTGCTCGAGATCAAGTGTCTTCCACCTTCCAGGAGATTTCTCTAACTGCCAGACTGATGAGGAGCTATAAGAATATCATAGCAAAGTCCAAGTTAGAAAAAACATGCATAAGTTATAAGAAATTAAAAAGGAGTCTCAGAAACACATTTGATAAGGACAAAAGTTAAAGTGGATTCCAACGAGTTCATAAGTGTGACACATAAGCCAAATCAAAACGATTCTTCCCTTCAATCCTAGGTCTAAAATTTGTGGCGTTTCACCTTATATTTATCGCCTTTAATTTTTAGTTTCGCGATAGAATGAAAAACAGGAATAAATGAAGACAATTTACCTGGACAAAGTGATATAGGAGACCTCGTCTGGTTTACCGTTCACCAAAGATAATCCAACACCATCCAATGATACAAAAACTTCCATATTCACAACTTCATAATCACAACACTAAAACGCAACGATAAGATACATAGATGGGTGGGTAAGTAGGTATATGAGCTTGATTTAACGCGATAGAATCTAAAATACAAAACGTTTGTGGGGTCATGATAAGTATATATTACGATTAATGTACAAGAAGAAAAACTATTCAGTGAAAAGCTATAAACCGTTCTATGATACTGTAAGCAAATATCGATAGAATTAAACCTGAAATGCTTTCGCCAAAAGCTGAACATTTCACTCAAAGTATAGGTAAACGAGTAATTTTAACAACAACACAATGCCACCAAGTTTAGCACACTAACTCAACTTAACACCACGTTCTCCAAAATAAGATATAATGTTAGGCTGTTGGGAGTGGGGAGATTAAGAAACAAGTACCCATGGAAACGAAAATGAAACACAGTATTATTCCAAAGGGCAAAGTGTCGAGATAAGCAGTAACAATCATTTTTCAAAAGGAAGGCACTAACATCAATGACTTCAAACTTTAACTACTATAAAATTGATATTCATAAGAGGCTTGCCCCAATTTATTTTTCAAACTTTAAATTACATTCCTATAAAAATGCACTTTTGACACAGTAACCAGGTTAAACTTAAATTATCTTCATTACTTCACAGCCCCATCCAGACTTACAGAATTGTCAAATCCTAGCAATATGCAAGATGTTTATTTTTTTTGTGTGTGTGTGTGTGTGTGTTGGGGGTGGGGGGGGGGGGGGGGGTGGGGGGTAGAAGGCAATCTCACACTATCTATCTTTATTCCCTAGGGTATACAAAATAGTTCTTAGAAAGCTGCTTACTAGCCATTATCTTCATCAGTCAATTAAAGTTAAAATCTAACGCTAGAAATTTAAATGTCATCTGCTCGCAAATAGCTTAGGCTAACCGAGGCATGTAGAGGAAAAAAAGGAAAAAAAAAAGAATAATAATAATAATAGAATAATAATAATAATTATAAAAGAATAATAATAATAATAGGAAGAAATTCATAACTAGGAAGAAATTATGAATCAATTATTATTATTATTATAATAGTATTATTATATTACCAAGATCTATCTATAAAAATGATTAACGTTCTTATAATGCAATATCACAAAATATACAAACTATACAAGCTCACTTTACATTTCAAGTCATCTTAATTTATTGATTAAATTAGGTGTGTCAACATAAGTATCCTCCAATTCTAAGATATGCAGGAGAAGCTGATGTAACGACGCTTTAAATTTGTGTTTATAAAGCACTTGGATACTTTGAGGAATGCTGTTCCAAATTCTCGCACCAAATCTAGAAAATGAGTGTTTTAAATTATTTGTTCTGGAATATTTAATGTAACGTCTACCAGTTTTTGAAAATCGAGTATTGTAGCTATGCAGTTATGAAGTTTAGGAAATAAGTTAAGAATGTTTTCTGGCAAACGGTTATTAGAAACGTCATGGATTATAATACAGACTGACTAGCAGTATTGAAAGTTAATCGGCAGGATATTATATAAGTTAAATAACGGATCCCAATTAACAATTTATCTAAGTTTGTTTTAGTAGCTTGGCCCAATACAGCGATACCATAAGTTACGTAGGGCTGAATCAAAGATCGATATATGTTTAGTAAAGTACCGGTGGGAAACGAAATGTCTCAGTCTTGCGAGAATTCCAAGGGATTTGCTGATCTTTGAGGAAATAAATGAAATATGATGCTTCCAAGTTAACTTCGAGTCAATGAGAATAACAAGGTATTTAACATGTTTCCTTTCTAAAGAAATAAAGGAATTTTTCCCGTGATCAAAACGTTCTATGCATACGTCGTAGTCAATTCGTTTCTGATATGGTCGAAAAATTACAAAATACGATTTCATTGCGTTAAGTTCCATGGACCTAGTTCTTGCTTCCACGAGTCTCCTATAGCTTAGTGGTGGTAGAGCGTCGGAAGGTCGTAAGTTCAACAACTTTTAGCACAACTCGGAATTCCTTTTCTCGGAGTTTGACTTTAACACACTTAACATGCTTCTTTCGCCGTAAATTGCATTGTTCTTCCACTTAAGCCCAACCTCACTTGTGCGTACAAGGAAAGTGAGATCTTTTATACTTAACAGGCATCGGCAGTTAGGTATAGAATTATTTCAATGTACTAAAAAGTCCACAACGTGTATTGCAACAGTACTCACTAATTTTTTTTCAGGCTTTAATTTCACAGCTGCTTAAGTTGTCTACATAACTGCGATGATCAATCAATGTCATTACATATTACTCCGCAGTTCAAATATATGGTCTTTCATATATATTCACTTGCAGTACTCACTAACCTTGCGTGCAAGATTGGCAAGACTTTCACTGTCTGTAAAGAGAAGAACTCTTTGAAGACCATCCATTACAGACACCCAGTAGATGGTTTTCTTGACTCTGCAGCGTGGTGGGCCGTCTACACCATCTAAGTCGTCAACCTGTGGCAATCCGTCTGGCACTGTGGAAGATGAACCGCAAAGTATGCCGGGGCACCTAGATTCTCTGTCTTCCAGCTGTTTGCGATCATCACTGACAGGTGGGCCGCTGTCATCGATTTCTACTTGCGCGTGATCAAAACCATCCTGCAATTTACAATTGATGGGGTAAGAGACCACCCATTCAAGGCGAGGCACAGTGTCACATAACGTATAACTGACAAAATGCGAGGACTGTTTGCGACTACGATTGAGGGGAAATGGCAAAAGTCGAGGTGCAATGCAACGAAAAAAAAAGTAGATCGTATAGTGTGATCGTCCGGGTGAGGGTAGTTCTGAAAAGAACTGTTGTTGGTGACTGACGTTTCGACAACCTGAGCGGAAGTCATCTTCAGAGTCAAGTGAATAGTATTGGTCAGCCGATGATGTTATAAGTCTGGTCCGTTAAACGTGATTGGTCAGTTTAGCCATGATGGTATTGGGTGAAAGACTCGTGTAAAGTCTGTTACCAGTCATTCGATCCATCTATTGTTTGTCAAATAGGTCGGTTTTAGGTCCGTCTATAGTTAGTCACGTTTAACGGACCAGACTTATAACATCATCGGCTGACAAACACTATTCACTCGACTCTGAAGATAACTTCCGCTCAGGTTGTCGAAACGTCAGTCAACAACAACAGTTCTTTTCAGAACTACCCTCACCCGGGCGATCACACTATATGAACCGCTGTTAATCCTGGGTTCAAACCATTTACTATAAAAAAGGTGTCGAGTGTGATATCGCTTTTCAAAGGAAATGGTTCAGAAGAAGGGCGGGAGAAATCCCCGATTAGCAGATACGCCAGGGCGTTTTATTTCTTTTGCCTTCGTTATTAATGAAGTCGGGGAGAACCACGTACAAATAGAACAACCATAGTTGGCCGAATTTATATATCGGCACATAGCAAAGCACTTTTCACGAAATTCGCGGTGTTTGATACTGTGATCTAGTGAACTGTCTCGAGTATTAAAGTCGAATAATCTTGAACGAAAAATGTGCGATGGAAAAAAGAAAGCAGCACTGTGTAAGACACAATCTTCCATAAACAAGATACTCAAGTAACTGCGTGTCCATGATATAAGTAATAGATAATAGATTAAACACAAGATCCGGTGTTTTATCACAGATCAAACACCAGGATTAGAGCTGGAAATACGACGCGCAGCGGAGCATTTTTGAAGAAGTTCGAGGCGTTCGATATGTGATGAGACACATGTATCGAGTGTTCCATATAGCTCCTCGAAAGTTACGATTTAAAAGGTAGAATTAACGATGCAAAAATAAGCCGTGTTTTAACAGATACCGAAAAATGTCAGGGCGGTTAATTTTCATTGTACTTCACTTATGAATATTACTTAGTTTGAGAAGAATTTACAAAAATGCCAACCTTGTCAATAAGCGCCTCCAAAGGAGACTCGATTCCTGTGTAAGGTTTCCAAAACAATCTTCGTGCGCCAAGTGGATCATCCCATGTGTACAGTATCATCTGCTCAGGTTGAAGGAGAGTTATCTGTCCTAAGTCCCTGTAAGGGTGCGTATAGTAAAATGAAGACTTTAGACCGGCAATGGAAAGAGGTACAGAAATACAGGATTCTCAAATGGTCGATGAGGTTTCTTAGTTTGCATGGGACAACGTATCCAGGGGATCCGAGGTTTACTCCACTACTACATCCCCATTTCTAATCTATACTCCTGGGTAGAGGAGACACCGAAAAGTAAAATCACTTGTGAAATACGTTGCAATAAGGTTTGGTGTGGGACATTGAAACAAGCGACGACCAAGGGGTTGAAGGCCTCAGAAACAGAATCAGTCCAAAACAAAATTAACTGAACGAGAACACAGCTGAACGAGTACAACCGTCTCATATATTTTGCACTGTGTAGCACAACGTAAACTAATCAACCCACAAAGCAAAATAAGAAACCAGCAACAACATCACAAACAAAAACTCAAACTAGTAAGCACAAGTAAGGATATCAACAAAAAAGTATTGTTGCTTGTGCTATGAGTAAACTTCCAAGCTGCACTCTACGGAACTTACGAACGCTTCTTATGATAATTCGCTTAAAACTGACGAAACAAACTCAACAGGTAGCGTTGAGTTTAGACGACCCGTTACTGGATGCTCGTCGATGGAACTGGTGGTGACCTCAGTTACATATTTAGTGAGACTGACAGAAGTTTGATTCTTTGTTCACTTACTTTTGATGGAATCTGATTGGGATATCCTCACAAAGGTTTTCAACCCTGATTGTACCAATCCCAGGAGAGTAAGGCGTGACCACTATGGTTGTCACGGAGTCTTCCACCTCGCCATGGACATCAACTGTCAACGCTTGCAGTTCGGGGATTCTCAACACCGTTGTGTGCGATGAGTTGAAATTGAATGGCTGTGAAATCATGTGTGACATTGTCGGTTTCAGAACAATTTGGCTTGATCTTTTACTTGGCCAAAAAGGCTTGCTCTGGTAAAAAAAAGAAAAGTGATACTGAAGTCAGCACAGGTTTCGATGTTAGAATAATTCATTAAAACAACTTACAGGGGGCAAGTTACTAATATTTTGCTTCTTTGTGGTCAAAATTAGCTTCAATTTTAAAACTTCAGGCAAACGCATATATTGTACCTGTAATAAGAGAGGATGAATAAATTGAATTTTTGATAGGATAATTGATTTTCTTTGACATTTACCACACGGCGGAGCAGTGAAACTTTGAAAAGATGGACAATTGTTTTCAATATTCAATCCATCTTTCCCATTCTTGGATACTTTAGATTTGTATAAACAACACAAGGGTTTCAATACATAAATGATACCATCTAAAAAGGTCAATTTCAAGCTTTCCGAAATGCTGCTAGATATATTAATTTCAGTAGACCAATCAGAAAATGAGAACAAATATACGACGTCAGCACCAAGACGAGGTGTTCAACATTGCTTTCGGTTTTGCTTCTAACTGGTTTGTAAAATGGCGCAAATTCGTGGAACAAACACCTCTGGCAGCAATGCAAAACCACATTAATGCCGAAGACACTACAGACACTTAATTGCAAGCTGCTACAAATAAACTGCATTTCACATTACAGCCTTAGCCGAGGAGCAGACACTGACAATTCCACACTAACGGCTTTGGTTATTTTGTACGACAACAAACATGGTGTTCTCCATCGATATACGTCTTCAATGACGGATTTAGACCCTACAGCTTTATCCTGGAGAGTATTTTAGTTTTAACATGATATATGTTCAATCAGAAACGCATTAGACTTGAAACGTGTAACGCGCATTCAGAGCTTGTCCAGATTCAACATTTTCCAAGCACCACATTTGGAAACTCGGAAAAGACCTTTTAAGTCATGAATATCATTGGCCAGTGGTAGGCGCAGTTATATTCCATGGTATTTCATCACAGCCTATTCGCTGAAATAGAACCTCTCTTTCTATTGGCCATATCGTTCTATGACGTCTCAAGGTCACAGCTATCACGGAGGTCTCACCCATCTCGCTGCACACGTGTCCGCCATGTTTTGAGCAGAGGCACGTTTTTCGCAGTAAGTCACACCACTGAAGCCACTTTGATTGGTTAATTAAGTTTATATTACTCTCCAAATACGGTAGTGGGTAAATTGAATGTGGACAAGCTGTAGTTTAAGACATTCCGAGGCAGTTACATGTTTCACGTCTTATGAGTTTCTTGTTGAACCAAATCTACTGCAAGCTGCATCTTCGTACCTCAGCAGGCTCCACAACAAACCACAATGCACCAATCAGCTTGCTTTCGATGAACGAAAGGGACATCTGAAACAAACACAAAAAAATATTTAAAATATAGGTATGTGAAATTCTGTGCTCTAATTGGCTAGTTTACTATGAACAATAATCCGATGGAGCACGCGGGTGACGTCAGCAGCTTTATCGATCCGCAAAAACCATTTCTTTATCCCCGCAAGAGTTGCAAAGAGAGACCTTTGACATGGATAAAACACTGCCCAACGATAACACAGATGAAACAGAAGATTTACCGACTTCTGCGTGAATTTTCAATGGCTTATAAGCCGTAGGTTTGCACAACAAACATCACGATTCGCAACTCTACTAGAGTAAGATGCACGCTACCTATGAACCATTTCTTAAATATAATAAACACATCCTTTTAGGACGAAACGAAGCAAGAGATTCATCCAAGATTTACTTAAAGAAAGACCAGAACGAAGAAGCCAAATAAGTAGCTGGTAAACGAAGTAGTAGAAACAAAAATGTTGAAAATCACTTTCTAGCTGGAATAATTGTATGAAGAAAGTTTGAATGGCTGGATCATTGATTTCATGGATGATTTAATGACGAAGCCAATTGATGGCCAAATGAATCAATAAATAAATAAAGAATGACTGGATACATGGATTTGATTTTATACTTATTTTATCTTACTTTTTTTCAGTGTGAGTTAAATGATGAATATATGAATGGATAAAAAACTTCTATAAATACGAAAAATAAATTGGATACCTCTGTGTTGTTGATAATGACATATTTCGGTGTGAGTGTGACAATCTTGGTCAGACTGGTCCTTGACAATTCAATTTGCAGGATAAACTGGCATGAATAAGACAGGCAAAACAGGTGAGTTTAGCTTAAAATATCATTCTGGTTAAACCAGACACCAATACTGAACCAAAGCATTCACAACCTACCTCATATTTTTTGCCGTCCAGTGTTCTACAGGTGACCTTTCCTGAATCACCCACTGCATCTAACGAGACTTTGCTCGACCAACGATGTCCGGGCAGCCTCAGCTTAGCCTACGGTCAACATGACAAGAACATTGTTAAGCTGAAACAAAGGATCCTTGTCGGTTGGTAGGAATACGTAGGCAATCTTACCGACAGCGTCTCTATAGACCTCGTTCATAATGGCGGCCAAACAAAAAGTTCTTTTGTTTTCATGGTAATGAGCCTTACTGGCCTCGCTAGGATGTGCAAAATTCAAAATAATATTTGTTCCAAAATGAGGCTAGAATGTCTAAGTAATATAAATACAAAAGAACAACAAATCGGCCGCCATTTATGAAAGTGGTCTACGTAGGGAGTTAAATCAGAAAAGCGAAGCTGTGTTATTGTTGTAGAAAAAATATAACCGTGTACCTTTCCCCACTCCAATTCACAAATGGTAAACGTCATGAAAATTCCTGGTATATTCCACAGAAAAAGACTGCTCATTTCTCAGTCACAGGGGAAATGTTCTTGAAGAGGTCTTCGATTGATTTTGCTTTCACAGAGCCACACCGGAGAATATTACAAAACAGAAACATAAAAGCACCACACGAACTGTAGAAGAGAGCTAACAGACTCAAGAACTGGATTTTAAGAAGCTCACACCCACTTGTTTTAGGCTTTCTCAAGTTTTATAGCAACAAGAACAACAACAAACCTTTATATATAATCGGTGACTGTATAACATACAGATGCTAGTTTGACCGAGTTAACACTAAAGAAGACTAAAGTATGTTACTTAAGTTACAAATAAGCGAAACAATAGGTTTTACAGAGGGAAAATTATTGACAAGTACTCATTGATTTCTTATGAAAATATAAGCTTCATCAGTCCTTAAAAGAGCCTTTATGGGTCTCTAACAGAACAAAAGGAATTAGAGTAAATGATTTCACTGTCGTTCCTTAGCTAGAAAGACAGAAATAGTCCAGTATCGAGGACTGAAGACGAAACACAATGGGATTTCTAGTAGCAACGTTGTCCAGCATGAACTTTGACTTAAAAAAGTGGTAAGTACTTGGTGCAGGCACTCACATAGTAAGGACACTAAAGTAAGGATGACTTAGGGATGATTCAGAACACTGAAGTACAGCTAAGGATGCATGAGTATGGCTAGCGTACAGTTGAGGTAAAGCTTGGCGACTATATTTATAACGCAGACCACTCGTTTAATGGGTGAACCTCTCAAACCACAGCCAACACCAAGTACTTACCAAAAAAGTACATCGATGGAGCACAACCAACTTAGGGTTAGGGTATATCTACACCGGACAGGGATTCATCGGTTTTTGGATACCCCATGATCAGTGTGGTCTCGGATCACAAGTCCAAAATCAGATGACACAAAAAGAACTCACCCTGAGTTAGAAAAATAGACCCAAAACATTGTGCTCATCATGGAGTCACAGTGGTGTTTCTCACCTTCCTAAACGTACTTCCAGTGAAATTAAACAGAAGAGGATCCTTTTCTACGGCAGACTGGTAGTACACATTGGATGTTTTCGCAACCTGTTTCCAAACAGCAAAAAAAAGACACGTATGTAAAAGCGGTTGTGCGCTTGTGAGTATTAACTCAATTTCAACCTTTTGTTACATGATATAAGTAACGAGTAAAGAACAAGAATACGAGAGGAGAAAGGGACAGATTAGCTAAACGTTGTGGTATTGAATTGTGGCCCTTTCAAGTTGGACGCAGGGTAAAGATGTCTATAAAGTTAAAAGGTAAGTCCCTTGTCCTCCCCCCCCCCAAAAAAAAAGAAAAAAAAAACTCCATTCTGTCTTATGTAAATGATGTCCTCACTCATTAAGTTGACTCCAAGAAAACTTTGCAGAGTTTACGCTTACGCCAGTTTTGTAGCTCAAAACACGAAGGTGAGAGAAGAATAATCCTACACAGGCAAAAAATATAAATAAATAAATATGGATCTCAAATCTTGTCTATTCTTACTCTGTATTCGACATTTAATCCAGTCTTATTGATCATCCAGTACGGAGAATAAATAGTCATGTCTCTTGTTCCCGACAGATGCATTGTAACAACACCAAGAATCTAAATAATACATGAAACAAATCATTAATTGAACGCTTATACTCGACACAAATACTAAACACCAAGCATCAAACAACAACACTCAACACAGAATTTGTGGGCTGCAATCGAGGGTCTCCATCACAGAACTAAGGGTGCGTTCTTTGGGGATGATCCGGATTTGGATTTGTGATCCGATATCACTTTGAAGCTTCGTGATCAGTGTCTCGCAACACAAATCCAAATCCAAATCCGGATTATACCAAAAGAACGTATCTTAAAACAATTGCGCACTTGAGGCAATCGTTACAAATAAACAAACAACAACAGTTGAAAAACAGTCAAAACCCACTAAATGTAGATCAATCAAATATTTATGCATGCGCACAGCCTGAAATTTCAATAATCTGCAACGTGCATTCGCTAAAAAATATGGTATAACTGTCAGAAAATTCACATTTTCACGGACAAGTACTATCCATCCGGGCATTTTCCTCGGAAGGGCACTATGGGCCGATAGTGTCTCTCCGCAAACGAACACTATCGCGTCACGTGATCAATTTAAACCAATAAGAATCAGAAAAAATTTAGTGGTGACCTATAATGGCTGATAGTTTGCAGTGGTTCAGCCAATCAGATTGCAGCATTTGCATTAGTATACTAGTAGATGTTTACTCATATTTGTTATTTATTTTAGATTACGTTAGCCTTTTAATTCTAATGCACATACCTAATGTAATTTGTATTTTAACTTTATCATAGGTTTTAGATAATGCCTTATCCATTGAGCACCATGGACTCTACATTACAGAAATTACAGAAAAAGACCGGATAACTAGAGGAACGTTGGAATGACTGCTGGTCAAACGGACATGATTGCTAAGGGCAGTCAATGCGGATGCACACAGTCAAATGAGTCAAACATAACTCATGTTGTCAGCGCTAAGTGCGGAAAACCGGGTGCGAGGAAGTCGCGACTGATTTTTTTTTAACGTTGATTGTTAGAGAAAGAGCAGTAGACTTCTTAAACCAATAACCTTTTTCAGCCCTGAACAACAAGAAAATGCGGGAACAAAACCTCTAATACAGTAAATTACTTACCAGTTCCTGCTCCTCTTCCTCCTGTGATTTCATAAGAAGCTCTTGAGATTTTTGTTGCTCCTTCTCGATCGTTAGAAATCCGAACCAATCTCTTTCTTTGTAATTTTTCAGCTAAAACAAAAAATTACGAACAATTAATGTTTTTTGTTGTTGTCACAAGACGCCGTTCTGCTACAGGGCAAGATCGATGACCAAAACGGTTACTATAACGGCATGACTTACGGTCACGGTCATCTGGCTTGCATTTTCCGGAGAGAGCGTGACCAGTGCCACTTTATCACCAGGTGGGATGATCCTGTCCCCAGCTTCATTCTAATCATGCAAATGAATATATGAAAAACCATATATTTGAACTGCGGATTAATATGTAATGACATTAATTGATCATCACAGTTACGCACACAACTTAAGCAGCTGTGAAATTAAAGCCTTAAAAAACAACTCAGGCCTGAAAGGGATTCGAACCCATGATCTCTGCGATATCGCAGAGGTCATGGGTTCGAATCCCGTTCAGGGCTGAGTTTTTTTTTTTCAGCCTTTAATTTCACAGCTGCTTAAGTTGTGTGCATAACTGTGATGATCAATTAATGTCATTTCATTCTAATCGTTGAATTTGCCACATGTTACAAGGCCATTGAGTAAATAAGTGATAATTGGTTACTTTAGAGCAAGGTCTACTATTATTATTTTACAAAACATATTCCTCCAATTATGATTGGCCCAAATCCCCTAGATAATTCTTCTATAGCCTGCAAGATGGCGTCAATAATCCCAAAAGTAAATTGAAGTCACAGATATCAATGACGTCACGCAACAATAGCTGACAGTGAGCTGGCTTGCAACGTTGCGTCAGATGGAAAGTAGCGAATCGTTGAGAACGTACATAATAACAAACGCATAGAACTGGAAGCCAGGAAGAGAAGTCTACAGAATTTGAAGATCATAAATTAAAAAAAAATAACCGAAATCCTAAAATGACCGAGGGAATGGCAAATGTAACGCGACAAGCCTGAGCCGAAGTGACAAAATAAAAAGGAAATTTGTGACAGTAAGAAAGTCAAACAATCAAGAAACAACTATAATATCAGCTACTTACCTGAGTTGAGAGACGAAGTTCAAAGGGAAGTTTGTTGTGCATCACCAGGGGCGGGTACAGATGGATTACGTGATGAGGTGAATCACCAATGGGAAGTTTGTTTAAGTTGTCCGTGTGGAACAATGCCTACAAAACAGGAATAAGGTTTGTGTAAATAGAAATGACTGGCGGTCATTTCTGGCGGTCATTTCTATCTACATATACCTCAAGCAATCGCAACAAGTTATTATTATAAGTACTAGTGTACATGCCGCACTGCAAAGTTGGACACTTCTCAGTTTCTTATCTGTCGGGTCTGAATCGCCGTGATGATCAATACAGGAAGCTGAATAAACTAGAACGGACACTCCAACACTGAGCTACCAGAGAAGGCATGTGAGCAATGCAGAATTGAATGTCAACGCAGACGGGAGTTATGTTCACTAACCTTGATATAAAACACTGATTTTGCTTCCGATTCTTTCCGAGGGAGACACTCTAGAACGCTTTCGGGTTTTCCCTTAGGCAAATTTCTCCATGACAATGCAGTGGATGGCAAACAATAGCTAAATGAACAAGGGAAAATTATCTAAGCAAAAGTATCTAACACAATACTGTGTGTAGCTACAACGGGTTGCAAAATTGTTGAGAAACTGATTAAAAAGCATCCCTTCTTCATATTAAACCACTACCGGCACAAGGCCTTGGTGATTTTCCAACTTGTCCCTCCCTCTTCCACTTTCAATGCTCTATGTTTAACTTTCCAGCATGGTTTGCAGTGGTGGCAATAATGATAAGGAGGGGAGGGAGGGGGACTTAAATGTATGAGAGCATAGTTAAATTACTAACACGCAAACAGGTGTGGTGTCTCAACCAATTCTGCACCTTGTTGTAGCACCGCAAGACCTAATACTAGAAAGTATTGTGGGGATAGTTTCTAAAGAAACTGGTGCTGCGTCGGTGGGGAATTGAAACACAAGAAATTGGGTAAATCAAACGAGTTGATTAAGTAAATTATACCACCGTAAGGTAAAAGGGAGGTGCTGACGTTTCGAGCGTTAGCCCTTCGCCCTTATCCCTATTTGCTCCGACGAAGGGCTAACGCTCGAAACGTCAGCACCTCTGTTTTACCTTACGGTGGTATAACTTACTTAATCAACTCGTTTGATTTACCCAATTTCTACTACTAGAAAGGTTAGAAAAGACCCAAGCCAATGATACACTGTCTCTTGAGTGGTTACCCGATAAGACAGTTGTCAGTTATCTCGGGTGTCCTGTGCCGCACTTACCATAGTTTTCCAGTCCTAGTGTTTACTTTTTTGTTCTATCACCGAACTTAACTGCGGGTCTTATTGCGTATT
This sequence comes from Ricordea florida, assembly GCA_949710005.1. NCBI lineage: Eukaryota > Metazoa > Cnidaria > Anthozoa > Corallimorpharia > Ricordeidae > Ricordea > Ricordea florida. The sequence goes on from OX453272.1 coordinate 28,687,653, forward strand.
GTAACGAATTCAGTTCGGTTTTCTGTACGGTTTGTTTGTTTTTGGTACTCTCTATGCTCCTGGGGTTTCTTCTCAGGGTCATCGGTTTTCATCCCCCCATTATCTTCATGAAATCAACCACTAATACCATTTTGATTTGGAAACAGCGGGCTAATAATCAGAAGGTAACTTTTTTGAAAGTTCGTCTTTGCGAACTAATGCAACGGCAGAATACAGCCACGATATCGAGTGTAATTAGAATTATTAGACCAAGGACCCAGCGGACACAACAGTACCTACACAACACTACACCAACCTCCCCCTTCAATATAAGCAAAAATCAAGTTTAGAAAAGCAGCGGAAATATTACCGCTAAATACGTCTTACTTTTCATCGGTTGGTTTAACGAATAGGTCCTCGTTATAGGCGGTATGGAGAGGAACGTTCCATACACTGGATGGCCCGATAGTGACAAGCTGTGTATGACAGTCTTTTTTGACGTGGTTAGCAACAAACACTGAAACCGGCACTTGCAAATGGTTCTGAAGCTAAATTAAATCAGGAATTATGTAAGTAATGGTAAGATTTAACGGGAAAAAGATAAAAAAGACACAATTTATAAGCTTGTGACACGAAATAATCAGCGCAACAGCGAACACCAATTAATTTAGTGAAAGGTCAAAGTAATTGCCAATTGCGTGTAGATGTACTTGTATCACTGGGAAAATGACCATCGACGCAAAAGAGCAACGAATGTCAGCTTTGATAAGTGTTTATAAAATAAATTTAGAGCACACTTCTATAGATAATATTTCTGATTTGTGAAGTGCTTTTGAGTAAAGGTTGCTTTATTTAACAAGCAATTTTTAAAAAGTAATCACACCACTTTACTTAAGTAAATTAAGAAAACTACATTAAGAACTGTACCAACACTGGAATCAAAATACACGAATGGGAACGAAAAAGTTTAAACAAACCTGTAAAGGAGAACGGATTATGACGGTTTTTCGACCATTCTTTATTTCCACTTGGACAACAACGAATAACGGTGAACCAGCCTGTGGAGTTGGAAATAAAAAAAAACGTCCACATTATAGTGACTCGAGGCCTTCTTAGTTCCTTGACGAGCTTTTCTACTGCATAAAATGCAATGCAACTCCAGCATCGATCGAAAGAATTGCTTAGTGAGTACTTGACTCAGATTTTCACGATGGCTACTGTAGTGTTAGGATAGATATCAATGCTTCTAATGAGGGTCACTTCGGGCTATATCTCGCAAACTTGACTAGAATCCGCTGATTCTCAAGATCCGAGTACTCATTCTCATCTTGTAATTAAGATGTTGGTTCTCTATTCTGCTCCGAGAGGTTTTTCTCCGGGTACTTCGGTTTTCCCCTCTCCACAAAAACCACCATTTGATTTGATTTGATTTCATTTGTGCTTTACAGTGTCCCCAATTAGTACGTTACTGCTAAATACAGTTGACACTCAAATAAAGTTTATTATTATTATTATTATTATGGTATTAAGTTGGGCCTGGAGAATTTGTAAAGGATGTACTTTTCAGCACTGTCATAGACAAACTCGGAAGAAACAAATAAGGAGTTCCCCAATGGGAGTCGAACGTACGACCTTCTGAACTAGTAATCGCAACGTCGCATGTTCGAGTCCTACCGGTAAAATTCGGATTTCATGGTCATTTTCCGAGTTTGCCTGCGACACTACTGAAAAACGCTCCTTTCAAAAGTTGGATAATTGACTCACGTGGGAGTGATTGAACAGGAAAAATGAAGAGTTGCACAGTCGAAGATGTTCTAGACTGGACAGGTAAAATCGAATCTTCGGTAACAGTATAGACGAAATGAGTGGTGAAAGATGTATTTTTCAGCAATGTTACAGGCAAACTCGGAAAAAGCAAATCCGAATTCTCCCGACAGGAGTCGAACGTACGACCTTCCGATTGCTAAAAAGAAAATCCGACTTCTCCCAATAGACGTTGAACCTACGACCTTCTGATTACTAAAGAGCAAATCCGAGTTCTCCCAACAGGAGTCGAAACCTACGACCTTCCGATTACTAAAAAGCAAATCCGAGTTCTCCCAAACAGGAGTCGAACGTACGACCTTCCGATTACTAGTTCGGACGCTCTACCTTTGAGCTTTAAGACTCTGGGAGCAGCAAACAAGTGGCGTTCTTAAACGACAAATTATTATTAAGAAGGATCACCAGTAACCTTTAAAGACTCTACAGATCTTGATTTTAGCTGATGTAAGTACAATCCGGACCGTTCAACAGAGATATAGGAGACACTGTAGAATCCATCAACCTAGAGAGAGAAACAAGATAATAAAGAATAATCAGAGGGAAATTCATAGGCTTTGTTCAGTGGTACGGTATTTCATTGTTAGCACCCACTCTTGTTACCACACTAAAGCGGTCTGAAGGACAATAACTAAAATCAGCCAATCAGATATCTTTATTTCTGGACCCGCAAGAGCCAATATATTTGCAGTATCGGACAGGGCACTGTCCTAATGATCCCGCGCAATTCAAAGTCAGATTTTCATTCTTCACTGAAGATGTCGGACAAATTCAATTCAAAACTCCTGAATGCAAACACAGACATATCCTGTTTCGATCTTGCAATAAAAACCTTTTGCTAAATCTTCAAGAGAGCATTTTAATTACTCAAATTGTAAACACAGTTTCTAGTCGTGCAATAAGTCTCTTATTGACCTGGCTCGGTCGGGAATGGGAGACTATCAGCTCTCGGTCTTGACAATACCAAGCCCGAGGGCTGATATACCTTCAGTACTCCAGAAGGGATCTCGCGCTTGGTCAAGATATAATTATGTGTGAGTTTTTTGGATTGTTTGGCATTTACTGTTATACTTACATAGATAGATAGTCAGACTTAGTTTCGTTTGAATACCGATCAGAAGTTGTTTATGTGACCTACAACAAAAAGTTCATCTTACAGTTAGAGACAAGAAGTCGTCATCTTGAGGGGCAGAATCATGGCGGTTTCGATCATTAGTCGCCGCAGTTTCCTCGGGGTCCCAATGTGGCGCCGAAATTCCCCCAAACAAAGTACCAATGTTAGCTATCGTGTGACCGACGCTGGTTCCTGCCACACTGTCACTTTCACCTATAAAAAGAAAAACAACAATAAATAAGTAAAAAGCCAATAAAAGACAATGAAACAAACAAAAATAAAAATGTGGTAGTTGTTCTTTAGGCCCCAGATGGTGCTAGTCAGCTACCAAAAGATGATGGCACACACCCAAACCCATAATAGACAAAAAAAAAACAACAACAACAACAAAAAAAAAAAACAAAAAAAGAAAATAAAATAAAAGAAAAAACAAACAAAACTAAAAACAAAACTGAAAAAAAGAAAAAACAAACAAAACAAAAAAAAACAAAGAAAATAAAAGAAAAAAAACAAACAAAACAAAAAAACCCAAAACAAAACAGAAAAAAAGAAAAAAACACACAAACACAAAAAACTTCAACTGAAATCAAAGAGACATATGCAGATGTTTTCAGTTACTGCTTTCCAGGGTCGTAACGAGGTATATGGGATCAGGGATCAACGGCCTGCAAAGGGGTGGGATCAGGGATCACAGCCCGGGATCTGGGATCACAGCCCGTGGGATCGGGATCAGCGGCGTTTTTCATGGAATCAGGGATCAGGCTGTCCTAGATAACAACGAGCATCGGGATCAGGGATCAGAATTCTGACCGCTTTTGGGATAAGGGATCAAAATTCTGGGTAAAAAAAATGGGATCAGCTACGAAAAAATATACCTCGTTACGACCCTGTGCTTTCCCTTCAACTCAGTTACGACCACACTCTAAACATACAACAGCAGATGGGTGCTTCCACAGAACAAGCCGGAAAGCAATTTCTTATGTAACTATTACATTTTAGAACAACGATGACATTAGTGCTTCGAATTTGCTTTATTGAAAAATGAAAATAGATAATATTTTCAAAGTGGTAAATTGAATTTTCCAACTTATTCGCAATTGCAGTGCCATATATCAGAGAATAACAAAATTTAGATCATCTGGGGATTTAAACTTATTAACCGAAAATTACATTTCCCTCGTTTAGAAGCAATACAAAATACTAGAGACCGTGCTTGACACCAAAAAATATTTCCCTGGCATGCCAGAGTGACGTGGGCATTTGTATATTCCCCACAGGTGAGTTAATGTATTGGTCAGACTGTACAAAAACATTCGAAATAAAACTAGGAAGACGGTTCTTATCCATACTCACCCACGGGTTTGCCGTCAGCAGCGACTGATGGTGTTGTGCTGTGATCCTCAGGAGGTGGACTAGCGCCCAGCAGTTCCGCACTTTCTTTCTGAACTGTGAAAGCATTCTTTGAAATGAGACCCTCCCTTTGATCAGATACCGCTTCGTTCTGTTTAAGCCCACCCACGGCCGAGTCCACCGAATAAACTTTCTTTAGCATCTGATGCTTGGTGGATTTGTCTCCAACCTGAAAAAATGGAGTGTTCTGTAAAGAAAGCTTTCGTTGCCTGACCGATTCCAACGTGACTGGTGCAGACGAGGCTCTTTTTCTTTGAATTCTGTGCAGCTTTTCTCGTAGGCGATTGAAAAGGGGCTCTGAAAGAATTCGCTTTACTTCCTCACGAACGGGACTGGTGTTTCCTCTGCTACTGGCTAAACTTGCTATAGCAACATCTGCCAGGCTACGCAGTTTCACAAGAGGCTGTTTGGGCACTCTGTTTCGTACAGTCAAATTTTCATCTTCTAAATCAAGGATCTGTAGATAATAAGGAGCAAAAAGTCTGTCAGTTTTTCTGATCAAATTTAAAATATATCTAACAATAATTGGACGAGGTTGAGCATGATATCGAAAATTAATAAGACTAAAATCTGTAGGCAGAGAAACAAATAACTCGAGGTTTGGATAACTTAGGATAACATCATTTCTTATAAAAGTATGTACCAAATTGGTATTGGCCTGCTCTCAAGGTAGATACCTGGTTGAGCTCATCTGGCGGAGCTCGCAACGGTATTAGGGAGCTCGCGGGTTAGAAGATCGTTCGAGCCCGTTTTTTTTTCTTCAGGCTTCGAAATATACATGCAAAACTTTCAACGCACTGATTGGCAGAGAGCACGTCAAACAGTGCAGAAAGTTGAAATTGAGTGCACTCAATTTCAACTTTCAACGAACGATCTTCATTTTTATTATTTGTAATTTGGAATAAATAAGCACGGGCTCGTGCAATTTTATTGGTATTTGAAAACATTTACCAGTGTTTATTTATTCCAAATTGCACGAGAAAAATCATGTGATTACTTATTAATAATATACATGAAAAAATGCGAGATGTTATCCTAATTATGCAGAAGCAACGCAAGTTGATCACGTGCAAAAATAATTTATTCAAACCCTGGAAATGTCAACCGTTTTCGATCAAAACAACAGTTTGAGTCAAAAAAGTTCAAAGTACAGCTAAGGAGTTCAAGGAATTGTCCGTATCAGTCTGTATCCGAATCGCTTCCGATGAAACTTCCGAGTAACGGCTCTCCTTTTCATTGATCGAGTTTGTTTATTTTAGTCAAGTCTATGCGGGCTTTGGATTCTCTAGCACACACTTTCTACTACCTCGGCAAAACAAGAGTCCGTCAATTGGGCAAGAAGTGCGAGAAGAACTTGTCTCGTGTTCTTGAAAATTCCCTCGTGCATATAAACCAAAAATGCACTCGGCTCGTTTTTCATTTCTTTAATAAACAAGAGAGTATAACATGGAAAGCGTCGTGTACACCATCCTGGGAAAATGTGATTGTGGGGGTAGTTTCTAAAGAAACTGGTGCTGCGTCGGTGGGGAATTGAAACACAAGAAATAAGAATAATCAAACACGTTGGTAAAGCAATTTGTGCCACCGTAAGGTAAAAGATGGGGTTGCACTTCGCTCTTTTATCTTACGGTGGTAGAAATTACTTTATGAACTTGTCTGATTATCCCAATTTATTAAGAAAATGTGATGTTTGGCACTTTTTCTGGTGCATAAGTTATAGCATAAGTTGCCTTTGCGTACCTGATGTTTGGGGCTTACAGTTACACTGGCGTGGACTCCAAGCTAGAGGGAAAGAAAAAAATCCTACTTATTGTTTTGGAAGAACAAAGCACTTTGGTCGTGATGGACGACTACTCAGTACTCCTTGTTTGCAATGGGCTGCAAGATTTACATTCTACTTAGTTTGACCGAGGATTTAAAATATTAAATTGAACAAACGAGAAAGCTCATGAAGCAGTATGCAAACAGTGAGGTCACGACGAATTCGTCCGGATTCACCCAGTTACTTTGTGACTGTTGTTAGCCGAAAGGCAAACGCTGGAAACGACAGCTCCCTTTTAACGTTACCGTGGTAAAATGTATAGTATCGACTCGTTTTCCGATTTGACCATCTGCAATAGTGTCTGATCTGTAAAGAAGGGCCAAGTCAAGTTTAACTAAACCGATTTTAACACCCCAGACCTGAGACAATGAAAGGCTCAGTTCATGGGACTGTGTTTCTTCTCCAGGGGCCGAGTCCAAACCTTGGACCTGGGGCGCTTGGGAGTTTTGTCACTTGATGGATAGGACCTTCCGTAGAATGTGTGCCGTTCCCAACAATGCTGTATTCTGAATTTCCCAGAGGCTAATGTTTCCTGGAATTTCCCTCATGAGCTTTTCTGAACCTTTCTTAATCACCCCTAACGCACCAACAACCACTGGGCTTATTTCTGTTTTCATCTGCCAAGTTCTGGCAATTTCAATTTCCAGATCTTTATACTTGGAAAGCTTTTCGGAAATCTTGGTGGAGGTATTTTTATCAGAGGATATAGCCACATCAATGAGAATGCATTTCTTATCCCGATTCTAAGAAATACACTCTCGTTATTATTATTATTATAATTATTATCATTATCATTATCATCATTATCATTATCATTATCATCGGAGCCCCATAACTACCGTGCGAGGATAGAAATTGAGAAAACCATGCGTTTGACTTTTCATGGTCATCGTGGCTAGCGGCATGGCTCGCGGGCGCGTGCGCCTAGCGACGACGACGACGACGACGACGACGACGTTGCCCCAACATGGCGGCCATAATCATCCGGGATATTTAGAAGGTCTTAAACCGAAACGAGGCTTTGTTTTTCGCGCAATGGCTCTTCCGTTGAGTCGCGAGCTAGATGTTTTTTTTTGACGATTTATTTCAGCTAACGAATCTTCTTTAAGCAGTTGCGTACACCAGACGTATTTAATAACTTTAGTGACAGCATTTTCAATGTGTGAGGGTCTGTGTGAGGAGCTCCGCTTTTAGGCTTGCCTAAATCTATTTAATACGTTTACCTTATTATGGATGAGAAACGTTGGCCCTGGAATTGTTCTTTGCTTTTTCTCCCTTTCTATGGTCCAGAGCTAGGATCAAGATATAATGTTGTTTGATTACTTTCAGATGCAATCCTTTAAACTCGTGAAGAGACACTCAATAAGGAAAGTCAGTCTTAAATGGGTGAGGGATTTTGCAATGGCAATGAAAATAGCTTCAGGAAACGCAAAAATTATTTACAAAATATGTACCACTTCGTCTTACATGGAATTTCACGAGAAGTTCAGTCGAACATTTGTTGAAATATCCAGAGTAAGTACTGGAAAACGCTCCATAAAATTTAAATTTAAATTTATTTGACTTTCGCCTAAGTATGTGTTACGCAGTGAAACTACAACAGCTAAATAGCGCCAGTTACAGAGATCCATTTAAGTTTCCAGATCAAGTAGGAATTTGAAGGTGCCTTAAGCAATGATTTTTTCAAAAAGTGTAAAAAGATCTTATTCGTCTGTCCTCTTAAGCAAATAAACTGGCAAGGAATTTCACAAACCGTAGTTTAATACCTGACTTAGTTCTGATAGTACTTGTAAGGCTGTAGGCGTAACAGTCAGCTGCATGACGTCATGAGAGTTGATCAGAATGTACATGGCCTGCGGCTGGCTCTCCTGTTCAGCGGCATCAACCTCGTCAAACCCTGTCTCAACATAATCTACATCATCTCCCAGTCTAAATTCTGAAAACGGGTCCGAAAAGGCCTTCGATGTGGAACGGACAAATGTGGTAGTGGCTCCTCCGTCAACATCGTCCTCATCGTCCGAGTTGGCTGATTTCATTTGATTTCGCCGCCTTCGTCTCGTTGACCTACAACAAATAATTTTGTGGTTATAAGTTCAGAATACTTCTACCTTTGTCACTGGATCATATCTTTTATCCTGCCTACGAGGAACTGCCCCGGGTAGAACTGCGCAGTTCTTCGCAGGCAGCAAGATTAGACCAATTATCTGAAAATCAACGGCCGATTTGGGATTCACGCCAAGAGTGTGTCAAAGTTACATACTGATCACGTTTTGCAAAGAAAGGGTAAAGAGCGCTAAGGAAATGTTGCATTATTGCTTCACGTTTATTGCCTGGTGTAGGGAAAGAGATATTTCCAAGATTGACCTCTACGTAACGGTAATCATACGGTTTCGAGTTTTGCATAAATGAGCTTTTCGAAAAACCCGCGAGTGCAATAAAGAGAACACCGTAAACATGAAAAAATTTTGATTTATAATTTGCACTGGTGATACACTTTTTGCACTGGTGTTACACTTGACCTGAACTGCTCTCAGCCAATCAGAATCGAGTGCTTTTTTATGTATATTATTATATATGCAACAATTCTCATGATACCTATCGAGGTGTGTTCCTATAACATTAATGCAAAAAATCACTTGGGCTAACCGAATTACCTAGAGAGGTTTCACCTTACTGTCAGACACAATGTACGTAACAATAACCTCGGTCTAAACTTGACATAAGCGTAAAGAAGATTATATTAAAACACTTCTTCCAGAAAACGATCACGTGCACGGTTTACGTTTCCGTATGCTTTCCTTTGTACGCTTTAATAAGTTTCCAATGGTCAAACCAAGCCTCTAACAATTGAAGGTAATTAACAGAAATGCAATAAATGTGAGACTCAACTAGACATCGTCAAAGGCGCCAAAGGAAGGTTGAATGAATATTAACACAGGCAAACGAAAATACAGATCGTGCGGCATTCGAAAATTGATGCATGTTTCTTACCATGTTCGCCGTCCAGAGCATTGCAAAGAAGACATACGTCTCCTCCTCTTAAAAGATGACTTCCGAGAGAACAGCTTACGGAATCCTGCATCTGTGACGTAACGTGGGGGTGTGGGTTTTGGTGGGGAATCAGTGACGTCACCAGGTGGACCGTCGCAAGACTCGATGTCTTTTGGAGAAAATGACGATACATAACCGTCGGCTATAAACACCTGGGCATGAAAATGGAAAAGGAGTGATGGCGACCACAGAAGGGCCAGAGCTTTAATCCTACAATTTCAAATGTCAGTTGCAGCGCTATATGTAGTAGTAGTACATGTAGTAAACTATTTAACACTCGTACCTAAGTAGTTTTAATGTAATATTACCGTAATTCTTATGCCAAATATTATTACAGTTTGCACTAACCGAGTTACTAATTCTGTATCAACATAAAAAACTGACAAATTTTCATTACTCGTTGCGCGAGTGTCCCTATAATTCGTATTCCAAATTTTACATCAGGGGGAACTTAGCTGCAAGTGATGGGGTTAACACAGTTACAACAGACCAAGTCGTTGATAACTGCTGAAAGCGACTACTTAGGTACGAGTGTTCATCAATAGTTTACATCAATGAAACTTATTAAGAACTCCGCTTCTTATCACGACTAGCACAACTGTTAATGTCTTAACCAGGGAGTCTCACCAGTTCTTTATCGATTTCTATTATCCCTGTACATGCAGTTCTAAAATAACTTTTGTAAACGTTGACGTTTTGGCAATTGAGGGTAAAGTGAGTTGCGTCAAGTGGTGGTATTTCTGTCCCACACCCACTTGATGATTGGTCGTCTAAGCCGTAATTTTATTGGTTGTTAGTCAGTTAAGCCACGATGTCATTGGCTCAATAGTTACTAACGATTCCAGTGATCCCAGATTCTTATGCGGAGAAACAAGAAACCCAAGTTAAAAGTAAACCTCAATAGTTCACTTACAATTGAGTTCATAACGTACTATTGGTGGACTCTATTTATTTATGACGTTTACGACCACAAATTCTGGGTCATGACATGACAGTGGTATTTGTATGTTTGACATCATCCATTTCCGGTTACGTGACATTTTACCTTAATTTCTACTTCCCACATTGATTTCTCGCCGTTTGAGATCACCGGTTCAAGCAATGGTTCCCAGGCGGCCAGCCGCTCGTTGTAATAGGAAACGTCGACATCTACAACAGCTTCCACCTTAAGCTAGAAAAAGCGATAAATATTGAATATTGGAGGAATGCGTCTGGTAAAAAAGCTGAGAAGATAAGCAATTCTGAGCAAATAACACAAAAATATAAATGACAGCCTGAGATAAAAAAAAATATAGGGAAGACTCAAATGAAATTAGAGTGATCATACTGCGGATCAATATCAGTATCTGGGCAACTGTACACCTACCCCTCCCCTAAACCAACAAGTTATAATAAGTTGAAAAGTTAGTGTTAATGTTAGGTTAGGGGAGGGGTAGGTGCACAGTTGCACAGACACTGATATTGATCCAAAAATAGAATGCTTGCGTATTTGCAATAATTATATAAAACGTTAACAACTGATATCAATGAATAGGCTTGGTTTCAGGAGTCCTGATTAACAATAAAACAAAATGCGAACCGCTGTTCCGTCATTAAACGTATCCAGTAAAAATTCTGTTCAGGTATATGTAATGGAGTGTCTTCTGTGCAAATATCTATTGCAACATCTTTACCTTCTAAACAGTAGTAACAAGTTCTCCTACATCTTAAGTTGAGTCTTTTCAATTTGCAGTGACAAACCTTTTTCCACGTGGAAACGGAAAAACAGCGACAAAAGAAAAACCTGAAAACGAAGCTTGCGTCCCTTCCCAGTTTCTATTGAAATATTTCCTGACTCAAATGCGATGGGAGGGGTCAAATACCTGAGCAGCCCAATCAGACACATGGGCTTCAACAAACGAGTGAACCAGCAACATAGGAACGTGAGCTCCTTCCATTTCATTCACCAAAACCACCTGTACGTCCTTTGTTTTAAGTGTCAGCTGAAACATGAGCAAAGAGGAATTTTGTTCGACCCATCGACTCTGGTGAGTGTCGAACATCCAAACGTCTCCTTACAAAATATAATCATAAATGACGAGAAATATTATAGCAGGGATTTCTAATAGATCTTACACCAAATTCTCCAAGCCAACATTTAGGGAATCCGAATCGGATATTGGGTATAGAAGCAAAGGCAATTTTTGCAGAGTATATTCGCAAGGCAATCAAACAGAAATTATTATCAAACAGAGATTATTAGGTGACCGTTTCCGCGAACATCTGCGTGACGTCGAACGAAATGACAAAGATGCATCGAAACCTGTAGCGCGACACTTTAATCTACCTAACCACTCAACTCACAACATGGCGGTATGTGGCCTTTCCGTGCATCAGAGCAACACGGAAAGCCGTACAAACCTAGAACAGAAGTTTATCTTCCAACTCGATTGTCTTAATCCCCACGATATCAACGAACGTTTCTCATTCATTTAATCATTCATCTAATTTATTCACTTCCATTCACACAATGCTATGGTTCCACCAATAGCATGGCTCCAAACTTCTCTATATAAATTGAACGTAACCCACAATCCTCTCATTCGCTCCGACGAAGGGCTAACGCTCGAAACGTCAGCACCTCCCTTTTACCTTACGGTGGTATAACTTACTTAATCAACTTGTTGGATTTACCCAATTTCTTGTGTTTCAATTTCCCACCGACGCAGCACCAGTTTCTTTAGAAACTATCCCCACAATAGAGATTATTACGATCAAGGGTTCGAATCCCGTTCAAGCCTCCAGGTGATCTGGTGACGTAGTGAAAAGGCTCGGGTCAAATATTCTAATGCCGTATCCCACAACCGCGCGCGGCCTGAGGTGTTATTTTCGATTTTAACACGGTGGTGTTTCCATTGCCAAAACGTGACAGATCATTCCCCGTGTCTTCCACATTTCCTGTCACTGACTGCAGAGAGTAAAAGTTCAAGTAGAAACGACGAGATCTGCCACTGCGATTGTCATCGACTGCCATGTTAAATTTCGAAAACACTTCAGGCCGCGCGCGGTTGTGGGATACGGCAATAAAATATTTGTGCCCAGGCCTCTTCATTACGTCACCAGATCACCTGGCTGAAACATTCTTTTCAACAATTATCTTTGCAACTGCTTACATGGCTTACATAACTGCGACGATCGTTCACTTATTAGACCAACAGATTGCCCCACAGATTATCGTAGAAATGCGCTGAATTAAATAGTGATTTGAAGTAGTGACAAACACCATTTACGTGAAATAGTCTTTACAGTGAATTGCCTTGTCGCTAAAAGGATACTATCCTGTATAATGAACTGAGATCGAAATCCTTTAGAATAACTACAAAGTTTTTCTACGGCTACAAAGACCTTAAATTTCTTTCTTCTAAGCAATAACATAACTTTATGATACCTTATCTCCAGTTGACTTTCTCACAACCAACTTTGGTTTGGAATCTTCAGTAGCTAGAACGAGATACGGGTTAAAGCAATTAAAAGTTGTGTATGGAAGGCCAAAGCCCCGTTAATCCCAGCTGTTGACTCATCAATTTAAGTATATCTAAAAAAAATTGCACTGTGGTTGGGGACGTAATCAAAGATTTTACTCTCGCAGTATTTACCAACTGCGATTACGCCTGAAAAAGGGCAGGCTAGAATAGGATTATATCCCTTGACCTCATGTTAGACGGAAGTAGTGGTAGGGCCAAGTAACCAATATCTTTTGATCTTTTGTACTCTTTGAATAAGCCGTGAAGTACTGCACCAAGCAAACATGTAAGCCCGCATAATAATGTACACACCGCATAAACATTTGCCACGCAGTCCCGACAACATTAATTATCGCCTGGAACAATAAGTGCACCATTAAAATAAAAGCAAATAATCTGCATGTGGTAGGGGCAGAGGACCAATCAAACCTGTATCACGTTTAATTTAAAGAATGCACGACCAAGCGGGACCCAAATATTCCTACCATTTAGCCGCCATATTGTCTTCTACGGTACATGTATCTGTACATGAACTGATAACACGAGCAGGAGAAGAAAGGGAGGCGATCATGGTCACACGAAGGAACATTTACCCGAGGTCGAGACAGTAAGAAACTAGCGCAAGTACAACAACGACCAGAATTATACCAAATACTGGCAGAGGGTAAAGATTTATAAATGCTCATAAATAAATATTTATAAATACTATATAGCCATATCATAAATATTTTTATTATATCTCTCAGTTAGTACGCGCGCTGTGATTGGTCAATTTAGCGGGCCGTACTTCACTCTACGGCCCGCTAAAGTTTGTTTTGGTCGCCAAAATGACTCCAGAGATATAATAAATATCTTATTAACCTCGTTTTCTCGGTCCGTACTGTAAGATACGGATCCTCGTTTTTTCCCGTCGATTTATGGCCCAAGCGCGAAACTCGGTCCGTATTTTACAGTACGGACCTCAAACTCGATTAATAAGAGGTATTTATAACATACCTTTTCTTTTGTACCAGTAATCAGCTGAGGCTGGTTTAGTACCCCACAAGTCTGCGGGCGCAGCAACAATTGTGTTTCCAATCGTCTGAACGCCCTGGTCAACCTGAGAAGGTGGAATCACCGACAAATTCACCCAATCGATAACAAAAAACAACATCTAGCACAACATTATGAGCAAAACAATGGCCGTTTTGATACTAGGAGACGTATTATCCATCTGGACGAACTTGGGCAAACATTCGGGCACAAGACGTATTATGCGTCGAGATGAACCGCTACCTTCCGTAATACGTCTTGAACGACGCATTACTAAAGGTTGTTCATCTGGACGCATAAAGCGTCATGTGCTCGTCTTTATACTGGAGACGCATAACCAGATGAACTACGAATGTTTGCCCAAGTTCGTCCAGACGGATAATGCGTCTTCTAGTATCAAAACAGCCAATGTCAAATGCATATTTTTAACAACTGCTACAATAAACAAAATGGGTTTTTCCAATGAAGCAATTTGGGATTTACTGAGAACGAACAGGAGTGTAAAAAAGGAATGTAATTCTAACACACAATACAATTGTATCTATGGTTACAGCGCCCGTTTAACTACTGAATACTAATAGAAGAAAAAGCAAGATGTAAGTTGAACACCGATGGCATTTGATCGTACGAAAAACTAACCCTGTAAGAAGATTACAACAGAATCACATGCGAAAACGAACAGTGACTTAATACATAAGTTAACCGATCCGCGCAAATCTAGTCTAAGAATCCAGGCCGCGATTGGACGTAGGTCAACTGGTTTGGAAGAGGGTACAGCGTTTACTGTGAGGAAGATGGTAAAAATCAGTTAGGTTGGCGCAGTGGTGAGAGCACTCGCCACCCACCCCTGTCACCCGGTTTCAGTTCGCGTCTTCTCATGTGAATTGACTTTGTTGTTGGTACTTTCCTTGCTCTGAGGGTTTCTTCCACGGGTTCTCTGGCTTTCCTCAGTCCACTAAAACAAACACTTTGATCAGGAGCCATTCAAAATAAAGTCACATGGTAGACGTGCCGGTGCAAAAAGCTACTTATTTATTTATTCATTCATTCATTCATTCATACCTTCTGTTGTCCAGTCAGTGCACTGACAACGTTGCTCACAGTGGTTAGAAGACCAGGAGAAAATTCAAAACTCATAGCATCCAAATCCAGATATATTTCCTGGCCTCCCTCTGCTGAAGCTGGGGTCAAGTATTTGATGTTCACTGAACATGGGCTCAGAACCTAAAAACAATGACAGCAAACAGTGTTGGGAGAGATTTGTAAACATGAAAAGGAAAGAAAAGAGGTGAACCTGCACCCGAGTGAGAGGCAAATAATAATAATAATAATAATAATAATAATAATAATAATAATAATAATCACAATCACAATCACAATCACAATCACAATCATAATCATAATAATAATAGTAATGATAATAACAATGATAATAATAATTACGATGATAATAATGATGAGAAGAAGAGGAAGAGGAAGAACAAAAAAACCTAGTCTTTAGTAAACTGTACTGTGTCCTCAGTAAGAAAAAGCAAATACTGCAGTTTTGATGAATAAAAATTGAAAGTCCTTTTTTGAGTTCCCTCTTCGCCGCCACAAAACAGCCATGTGGGTCACTTCCCGTGAAACACGGTTTTTTTGGCCGCACGTAAAATTCAAACTTTGAGGACCGAAAGACACGTCAAGGATTGCTTTATCCATAAAGTCTTTCTTTTTCAAGGAAAGATAAAGGAACTTTAGACAAAACAGATTTCAGGGACACTTTAACCTACCAGAGCAAACACGACATGACGACAGCAACATTACCACCAACAACAACAGCCACACCACCACCACCAACAACAACAGCAACATCAAAAGCAACAGCAAAAGCAACAACAACATCAACAACAACAACAACAACAAAAGCAACAACAATAACAGTAACAACAACGGCAAAATAACAAAGTAACTGGTTACATTCTCACCTTATAAGAAGTCTTCAAGATGTCTGGAAACTGGGAAGCTTGCATTTGGAAGTTCGTCATTTCTGCAGTTACTGCTTGTTTTTCATTCACCATGGTGTAATCAAACTCTACCAGTGCCTACGTTAAGACGTGTTGAGTAAAAAAAAGGTACAAAACAAAAAAACAGAGGCAATGTCCGTTAGTATTTAGTGTCCGGAATAATCGGTGTTATAAGTAATAGAGAGATCAACACGTGATCACACACCGAGATTAGAGCTGAAAAGACGACGCGCAGCGAAGTGTTTTTAGTGAAATTCGATGTGTTTGACATGTGATAAAACACATGTATCGAGTGTGTGATATAGCGTCTGGAGCAAAATAATTTAGAAGGAGAAATTTACGATGCAAAAACGAGCGGTGTTCCATAAGATATCCAAACACGTCACGGTGCCTGATTTCCTTTGTCTTTCTCTTATTCATTTATTAATGCCTTTGAGAAATACTATTTCAACAGCTTTCTTACCAAGGTCTATGTATCTGGTGTGGGCGCTTCATGCGTGAGACGAATTTCAAGCTTTGGAGAGACCAATCAAAGTTCAAGGGAACATGGATCATCGGATATACGCTTCAATCATAAATATACGAAAACATGAAGAAATACGAAGGCGAAGAAAATGTCTGCTATATCGCAGTGTTCATATTAAAAGTGTAACAAGTAGTAATCAAAGATTAATCATGAAAACGACGTAGCAATGCTATAAAAGGCCCCCTCCACACGCAACTTTTTCTTTACGGGTACGGCTTCCGTCAACATGTATCCGATGAAAACGATCTCTGAAAACGGAACTTTTCAAAAATGCTCTCCAGAGGGGAACTTTTTGAAAACGATGTTCTCGCGTGTACATGTGGACGTAAGCAAACGGAACTTTTTGAAAACGCTGACATCACACTACCAGTTCCATTCCACTCCGCGCAATACTTTAAACTTATTCAAGATGGCGGACAGGCACTTCACTTTCTTGTCTTCACTAATTGGGCTTATTTCAAACCTAATTGCTTTCCTGCTTCTTCAAGCTGACCATTCCAGAAGGCGGCAGAATATTCTTAGGTTACTTTAACTACCAGTGTCAAGAGGCGGAAGGTTAAAACGACTTGGTTTTGACGATTTCGGCTGCGACTTTCAAAGAAAATCAAAGATGTACCAATTTAATATTTCTCGGGCTCATAATAGCAAATACCCATGCACGCCTAGTCAGGCTATCGTTTACAAATCGATTCATCGTATACATGTGGACCGGTGAAAACGATGCGAAAACGCTACGTGTGGACGCGCACTTTTTGGAAAACGGAGAAAAAAATTTGCGTTTTCAAACGAATACGGATACGTGTGGAAGGCGCCTAAATGCTACGAAGACTTCATGTGCGAGAACAATATCAAGCTTAAGCGAGATCAATCAAAGTATAAGCCTTAAGGCAACTGGGATCAACTGATATTAGCCTCGCGCTTGGCTATGAGAAAAAGTATCCAACAATGTAGGCCAGAACGCTATGTCCATAGTAATCGGTGTAAAATTACCAGCGAAACCAGTCAACGTAAAAAGGCAACGTATGTCGATAGATCTTAGCTTCGCTCGCCCACTCTACTAAAAAAACGTTTAAGTCGATCCAGAAGGTGTATTCGTTACAAGTCGCTTTGTACGAGTTTTGCTTTAGAAAGGAAAGTGTAAAAACACCATGTAGAACAAACCTAACCTGTACAATGAGAGCCTCGCTATCTCGCCTTGTAGCATCAGACAGCAAAACAATATTAGGTTCTTTTATGACGCCATGAACAGATATATTCATTTCGCTTCTCTGCACACGACGCTCTCTTGCATCCACCTGGCTGAAAGACTCGGTGGAAGTTCGGTCACGTCCTTGAGAAGAGGGAGGAGTCCGAGCTTCCCTTGCTTCGTCTTCAGGATCGCGTGCACTGGAGTCTACCTCCTCGCTTGAAATAGGAGCCTCAAGGGATGTCTGACTGGCAGCTGGCATCAATTGATTTGATTTGTCGTTATCTGTTTGAGCTGCCGTGAAGAACTCCAAAAGTGGCAGTATAAATGGGAAGCTCACAAAAATGGTGGCATTTTGCAAGGTTATGTCCACTGCAAATCACATATACTTACACTCAATAAATACGTTCACCATTATTAAAAACTCCCATTTTCATCAATTCATATCAATACATACTCATTGAGAAGGTAATGAACATCAATATCGAACCGCGTTCATTTTTTACACATAATCCTTTCCAGACAGTTTATGCTACACTGGTTTGAAATAATGAATATATCTAAACTTCAGACTCTTGGCTAGTGTCTTCTTCAGGGGCGGGTCGGCAAGGCTGTGAAGCCCCTTTTACACCCGCTTTAAATGGTGTTGCTTCATTACAAGATGTAAATAAACGTTGGCTAATGACCCGCCATCGCCGCTGTTCAAGGGAGCGTGGGCGCTATTGATATACCAAGCTTCTAAGCAACGTCTTTGATGATAGCGGCGATTAGTGGTAATAATTCGAGTTATTGTATCCAATAGCATGGTTGATTAGGCACGCATGTTCCATTAAGGTAACGTTTCTTTTTAGAAAGAAACAGTGGTTTTCTTTTAAGCCGGAACAGAATCGACGTTTTATCTGTTCGATGAATTGTAACAAACGTATGAGGACCACTAAGGACACGTGGTATCATGACATTTAGATAACACTGGTAAGCTATAACATCACACAGCACCATTGCGCTTTGAAGAGTTTGCCAAAAAATATTTAATGGAATACATGTATGCTGATTTAATTGTTTTATTCCTAGCATTTGGCTACGTTACCATTCTTTTTTTTGTTTGTTTCTAAGAATAAGGACATCTGCGACGCATCGGCGACAACGACGTTTCTGTCCAGACCATTCACTCACACAAAAATCAGTTAAAAGCACACATGCAAACCTTTCATTTCTCCCGCTGGAGTCAAACAATAGATGACCTCACACATTTCTTGAGAAGGTGAAGATGCTACTGCACTTGCGTAGGACTTCATCTTCTTATCAATTAATCTGAAAGACAGCATGTACATTGTCATGATTTGGTTTACGCCTGAATCAGCAGCAATCGGCATGTAGAATTACAAAATGAGCCGAAATCTAGACATGGAAAGTCACTTTCCTCCGTAGGGACCAGAGATCGTTACCGTCAACAGGAACGCCATTTTTACCGGCTCTATTGTCATAGTCAAAGTTGCAGAATATACTCTAATACCAGCGAGAAGAGGAAAACCAACATCGACGATAGTTCATGTTATTGTCCTCAGGCGTTCACCTTTCAAAATGTTTCTTTTCAAAGTCTCACAGGAATTGGCCTGGGACCATAAACAAAACTGCACGTAACAAATAAAGCTTACATATGCTCTGATTACATTGCCCGCAAACAGTCTGATCAAAAATTGCTATGTCGCCCTCGAATGGAGACCAGAAGGGAAACAGAAACGGTAAACTAAATGGTAGATGATGGCTGAAAAGGAGAGACGGAATTTGGAAGGACATCCTGGAAACAAGTCCGCACTTCAGCATCACAGCGGAACGAGTGGCATGGAAACGTGGCGGCCCCAGGTGCCGGACGGCACGAGGAGGATAGGTGAGATGAGACGATGCTCGAACAGAGGTCGAACGCCCGAAATGCATCTCTTTTTGCTAACTAATGATAACCTCATTCAATTACCTAAAGCGATGTGAAATCAATTAGGAAACCAGCAGATCAACGAAATATATCTTCAAAACGATGACCGGTTAGGTCAGTTGGTAGAGCGCCGGCCTGTCGAGCGGGAAGTCGTGAGTTCAAAACCTCGACCGGGCCAACACTCAGGGTCTTAAAATAACTGAGAAGAATGTGCTGCCTTTGTTATGACATCTGCAAATGGTTAGACATTCTAGTCTTCTCGGATAAGGACGAAAAACTACAGGCCCCTTCTCACAGCACTGTTCTTAGTTTTGGGAAGTTAAAAGATCCCACAACAATGTTCGAAAAGAGTACTAGGGAAATACACCACCAGAACGTATACCCCGGTGGTGTGGTGGACCTTTGTAAAGTTTGATTGTAATATGAGGTAGCCCTTCCATGAGGGAAGTATTTCCTGTTACGGGTTCTCGTGTCAATACTTGTAGTCTTTGTATTGCCAAAAAACTATTAAAGATAAAGATGACGGGTACGCTATCCATATATTTGGTTTTGTTTAATAACGCTTTAATATAAATCAATGTTGCACCTTGGGAACGCAGAGATAGTTCCACGTCTCACATCTTCTACCACGCATCCTTTCAATGAACACCGAACTTGAACAGAACTGTCACTCGGTAACACGACAGTCACCGCGCTCTTTTCAACTTTGCACAGACATAATCTAGTTGAAGGCTCGTAAAACGACGATTGTGAATCAAAAGGATCCTGTAAAATACAAATACACAGCTTACGATCTTTAACAATTGACAAAGATTAACAGCCCCTACACAAAATGCCGTCCTGGCTCGTCTGAGGAAGGACACGCCAGACACCTCGCCCTTTTTTGCCTTATGGTGGTACATTATTTACTGTGACAGGACATTCTCTACATCAGTGGATCAACCGAATATGTTTACTTTCAAAGCACAGTGAGTGCATTTATTATTTATTGTTTCTTCAGTTCAGTTTAGGACAGCTTTAATGCAAGTCAGTGTTGTTGAACTGCATAACATTTTGTACAACAAAAAGAGACCGGGTGAGCGTTAACGCTTTATCCTTATCTCTGGGAATTATTTAGCTCATGTCGACTATTCAGATTTCAACAACTAACATATTTGTTCGTCTAAAACTTCGGAATTAGATTCTTCAAAAAAAATTACTTTTCGAGTAATTTAACTCTTGAAAAAAAAAGAAGACAGAAATGCAAGTCATGCGGCTACGTGACAAACAAAAAGAAAGGACCAACGGCTGATAGAAATTGCCTAAGTCGCGTTTTGCACAACGCAGCATTGACGGCCTGTTAAAAAAGTAAACAAATTGGGTTGTCAAGGAGTTGATAAAATGAGTTGCTCCAATCGCGTAGAATAAAAGTATGACCATTCTAGCGTTAAGCGGCAAAGGGAGTCTTGCAACAGCACATCATACTTACCAAAGTCCTTTCGTTACTATAGAGAGTAAGACTTGCTCCCGCAAGTTCAAACGAAAACACCATCTGATCCCACACAGTATCACATTCATCTGGGGGCTGTTCGGGCTCTATAGGACAGAACACACGTAAACCGCAACAATGTGAGCATATATAAAGTAAGTCAAATGTCTACAATGCGGTTGGAAACGTACGTAAAGATTTGACGCTTGCAAATGCGATTTATCCTGAAACGAGAACAGGCCGGAACGGGAATCAAACCGACGAAAACGCGATTACTGGAGCGATGTTCTGCCAGTTAAACTACCCTGGCCTTCTACGCAGGAAGCAGGTAAATAGTGGACTCATCTATGCCAGTGTTAGGAAAGGAATCAACAATTTGAGTACAGGTGAAGCGAATCATATATTTGCACTGCGGTTGGAAACATGAGTGAAGATTTCACGCTCGCAGTATTATACGCCATTACTAACAATCGCGATTTTGACACACTTGCAGTATTATGGAGGCCAAGTGCAGCAGCCATCAGCCCAAGGAATTGTCCCATTTCCTAGTCTAACTTTCTTGGAATCGAAACTATAGTCCAAATTGTTCCTTTCCAACTACTTGTATACAAGGCAAATAACAATCGGGTCATGGAATCGGAATAGACGGGCATAATGTACGTTAGCGACATAATGTATAGTTTCTTTTGACTAGTCCCACCATGCCACTATTGCTTATATGCCTCGAGAGACTGAAGCTTGATTAAGTCTCATCGGGCGGGTAGGTAAATATCACTGTTCATTTCTTATCCTAGTATTGATTCTATTTTTTATCCTAGTATTGATTACAAATGAAAAATGTAGACAGTACCTGAGGACAGAGGCTCTACAACGTCACTATGTATAGCATGGTCTTGCTCAACTCTGGAGTCTGGTCGCCGTTGGTCTAGTTTAGTAAGAATTACATATCACAAAAATAACTCCATCAATTGTTCAGGTAAACATTCAAAATGCCAACAATTCTTGGATTATTGAATTTGGCCTTGGTATGACATGAAGAATTATGCTTATTTCTCGATATACACAATTGTTCATATCAATGGAAAGCCGAATCCAATGATAGCTAATCATTATCCATTCAAAAATACTTTCATAGCACCAGGTTTGATTCTTCCTCTCTTGACCTCGCGATTAAACTGCGAAAGGTTATTTTTGAAAATTAAATCTTCAACTGAATAGGAAGCGAATTCGCAGATTTCCCTGTGTTCTTGACTATTGTCTTCCATGTAATAGTCCCCAATTTATTCGGGGTCAAACGTATTGAGCGTGATGTCAGCCACATAAAACCCAAAAAAGTTCTTGCGTGACTTCAATGGTCCAATAATTCAAAAGTTACTTGGACGAATGACGTCACGTTATCGCTTATAAAGAAGATCAGTCAGAAAGGGCAATCAGAATTATTACCTTCTCTACCATGTTGCTCGGCTTCCTTTAGATTTTCCTGGACAAGCGTTGTGAGTACATGGTAGTCCTGATTTCCAAGATTCATCTAAAAGGGTTTTTATCATTATAACAACAAAAAACAATTGATATTTTCGCAAAAGCAACCTACTAACGCCAGAGAAATGACCTGAAACTGATTTAAATTGAAGCTACTCTCAATTGCTTACTGAGTTGGTAACGAGTGACCGTGGAATGCTGGGATGTATATGTTCTAGTTCAATTTTTTCATTGGTTCAAATTTTATTTTCCTTTGTTTTCTGGAATGGTAATGTATGATAATGAGTTTGAAACAGAGGAAAATAAAATTTAAACCAAGGATAAAATTGAACTACAACATATATATAGCTCCGACACGCACTTCTCTCGGGCATGTCTTTACAGCCTTGAAATTGGGAAATGAAAGCAGCCTGGTTCACTGGCATGCCTCATACTGCTAGCTCAATCTACACCCAGCTTGGGTTTAAAGAAATCTCGAGATGAGAAGCTTCAAATTTCCTATGTTTTTTCTCTTTGTTAGTGCGTACTTAGAATTCATATTAATCAATGATTAATTGATAGAACTGTAAGTAGTGGTTAATTGATAGAATGATGTTAGCCTTAATAATAATATTGTTATTAATAATGCTGATGAGTCTATAATTTGATCAGAATATCTTATTCAATTTCTCTTCGATGAGGTTTTAGCAAACGTACTTGATAAGTGCTTTTACTGCCCTCCAACTTTCAATGTTGTTTGAATCAAGAACTTAATTCTCCTATGCCACTGACATCATTTCGCTAAAAGAGCTCACCAAGATGCCATACTTTTAACTTAATCTCACAAGGGTAGAAGAGATGCTTCTGCTATTACGGAGTTTTTCTCGGTAAAATAGCAACGCAGGTCTAGAGAGTCATTAATAATTTTATCATGATAACACGCTTATATAGAAATTGATAAGTAATGGTAATAGGACTGAGTGGAGTCCAATTCGGTCTGTAGTCATACAAGGGATAACAAAATCGGGTGACCGCGCAGCGGGAGTTTGATTTGTTTATCACGAGTATGATTACAGATCGAATTGGACGACGCAAAGTCTTATTATCATCAATTAATGACAGAAATTACAATTTCCGAGAAAAGAAAAAGAGCCAAACGAAAGTTAGGAAAGATAATACTGTCACTGTTCAAGGGAAAAAAAATTATTTTGAAAGCCCCAATTTAGGAGTCAGTACACTGTTTCTATGGTGATTGAAACCAAGATTGTGATTGGTTGATTTAAACTACAACTTTGAATGTGATTGGTTTATTGAACTGTCCGATAACAAACTGTCCGATAACAACTTGGCAAGTGAATTAATGCAAAATAGGAGTTCTTTAAACCAATCACAATAGAGCTTTTGTAACACAATAGAGCTTTTGTAACATAAGCCTCATGCTGCACCCAACTTGCGTTTATTAACTTAAAGAAGTTTTAAAAGTGCTTTATTGCTTTACCTTTACAACTTCCAAAGTGGCCGAACATTCCACAAGCGGAACATCACGACAGGACGGTGACAAAGAGCGCTTGATGTTGGCATCAAGTTTGACTGGTTCTATAAGATACCGCTTAATAACCGCAGATGAACTCAGATCCATAACACCCCTAGAATAGAGAAATACGAACTATGTATTTCCGATACGAAAATATATACGAGATCTTTCAAACAGTGGTACAGCGCCTGAACTGGTAACAACAACAACAACAACAAAACGCACTTTATTTTAAAAACCAATACAGAGACCACAGTAGCCCGCAATTAGCATAGCTATTCTAGGCTGGTTAGTTAACTTTGGACTAGATGTTAAAAAAAAAGAAACAAACAAACAAAGAAGCAAACAGAAAATATATGTACAACAACAGAAAATGTGTATACAGCAACGTTAAAGAAAATAGATATTACTATTAATAACGGCATTAAAGAAAAGAGAAAATAGAAACAAGTTAACATTTAAGACTTAGGGGAACTATTTATTATTAAAGATCACTTTAGCGCATTTCAACATTTATATCCTCTGTTCAAAGAATCTGTAGAAGCAAATAATGTAATTTACGTTTGAAAGGTGCTTCGACTCCTATTGGGAGAACTCGGATTTTCTTTTTTCCAAGTCTGCCTGAGACAGTGCCAAAAAATATATCTTTCACAAATTTTCCAGCCTCAAAATTTACCATCTTCATTCCTTAACAATCAAGTCAAGTATGGAACAACAACGAATTACGCGCGGGCTAAAAGATCAAACAAGTTAAATTGCCATTTCAAAGACGACAATTTAATTGCAACGCTCACTCGTAAATTGTTGTCCAAATCTATTTGTCGGTAATAAAGCTCGCATCTTCGTGCCATCGTGTTATATTCTCTACAGAGATGTTAAATTAAATTTTAAAAACACAAAGATGGCACATTGGTGAGAACAAAAGCGTCCTATCACTGCGGCATGTCTTCTGTTTCGTTACCTTGATAATTGAACAGACTGAAGGGTCAATTCCATGATATCAAAAGCGATCTCTTGACTACCAGGTTCTGTCGATGCTGGAAGAATGTCAAAGTCATTTTGAAGCTCCAAGTGGCCCAGATCAACGAGAAGCATGTCAACAGAGCGAGAGTTGCGAGGAATGACCACCAGCGGAGCTGTAATAGTGATATTTAGTCCGATGCGGGTTCCCTCGTGCTGAATCGATCCAATCTGAAGAAGCAAAAAGGTAGAGCTATCTGTCCAGTTCCGAAAAGTTCTCGACGATTTTGCCTGAACTGTGGTTTAGAGTTAAAAACGTTTCGACTCCGAAACCTTTTCAAGGATGCTAAACTTCCTTGTATGAAAGACTTGTTTAAAGAACGGGCTTGCGGAATGCTGGCCACATACTTCCACGCTCTCCTTTTCAAGCTCCAAAAGGGATCTGGGCTTTCGAGAAACGCTTGGCATGTCAAGCACCATCAGCTAAGCACAAAATAGAAAAATTGAGTGTACAGCATACCTGCTCTGTAACAGCTTTTTGGGCAGTTGCTTGTACATACTGCGTTGACTGTGGACTGGTCAGGGGTTCGACGAATTGCTGAGAAGAGGATAAGACACAGAGAGTTTACCCTGTATAACACAGCCTATGAATCCTTCAACACAAATGGTATCGTCCCCCTTCGATAATAAAACGCTCAAACTGATTCCCATACAAAAAATTGATTCATGCATTTCCGAAGAGGGAGCCAGGCAATTTAAAAAAGCTATAGAGAAATAAAAACTATACATACCATTAGCTCAGCGATAAACCGATAGAGGAAGACAACATTTACTCTTCCAATGTTTAGCTCCAAACTTCCATCAGGCTCTGTTAGACTGGCTGAGAGGTGGTCTCCTCCATGCGTTTGTCTTGGATTGAAGTATTTGAACTGGAAAAGGTTAAATAAATTGAACCCATATCAGGCACCACGTAAGTCCACTCGACAACAAAAAAGGCAACAGTTATGGCAACCACATGGCATGGCAGAGTTAAAGCATGTTACACTTTTCTTGCATAGTATTGCATATTCGCAGTTGAAAATTATTGTATTGATAATTGCGCAATATAAATGTAACAAATTATTATTGTTATTATATATAACTCGTTTATTGAAAATCACAACTAGCAGCCATAAGCTGAATTACTTGTGTTATATACATGTTGATAATAACAATAATGAAAAAACAATCATACAATGTTCAAATTACATCAAATCTAGTATAAAAGTTCTATTTACAATTGTTGCTTATCTGCATAGTGCATTATAAAAGAATTTCTAAACCTCCTTGTTTTTTACTCGTGGGATTGAAAACATACGCCTATTCCTAAAGTGATATCTTTCATTGTTATGATAAAGTGACATGTTAAAGTGCTATGTTTCTTTAAAGTAATATGTTTCATTCACTTAAAGTGATATGTTTCATTGTTTATTAAATTATTAGTTCGTACTCTCGTCTAAGTCTAAGTCACTTAACTTGCAAATTACGGCAATACTTTAGGTAAGGGTCCGGCTAAAAGGTAGGCAGGTGTACGGCAAAACTCATTAAAAAGGTGCAAACAGTTAATTGTTAATTCCATTTAAATCGCCTCATCTCATTGGCTAATACCAAAAAAAATCCCGAAAAAACAATGAAAAAAATTTAAAAAAAACGTAATTTTTAGACCTTGTCTTTTCCATATCCTTATTTTCTCTCTCTCGACCAAATTTGGCTCTTGTTTTATGCGCCAATTAGCACCACAAAATTAACTGACATATTGCCGAGCCCTATTGTTTTTCTGCCTGCTTCTTAGCCGGACCATTACTTAAAAAGGATGAAGCCAATCCAAACATGAAACTAATTTCGTTGGTTAACACTGTCAACCGAATACAATTGCCAAGTTTAGACAAGTTCCGTTACAAATTCCACATAAATTTCATACAAAATAAAACAGGTTGACAACTATTCTGTAGCAAAAGTGAGGCAAAAATATCTAATACATTAAAGTATACAAACAGCTTTTTTTCATTTCCTAAATATGATTCATATTCCTGAAAAGCTCACCATTTCAACACCAGTAAGTAAAGAGTGCTTGACACTTTTCTTTGCCTGTGCTTTCACTCAGAAGTATTTCTGATGGCAAACTCACCTCAAAATCAAAGACATTCTCGTTCTCCACGGAGATTATCTGAAATCAGAACAAATCGAATTAAATATGTGACACTGTTATCAAACCACGGTGGGGTTCTCATTTCTAACGTTATTTATTTTGCTCTCTTTTCCCATAAATACTGTACTTGCCCTTCAGCTATGACATGATTCTAAACAAATGGCAAGCGGTTTTCATTTGCAAGCCCTAAGCCTTATAATATACAGTCACATGTTTCTTGGAAATATACGTCAACATTATTCCACGTGTTCAATACTTTAGCCCACTACCAACAAAGAAAAGTTTACCTTTGGATAAATAGTGCATTTGTCAAGATCAACGACTGATAGATCCCTCTGTCTGTAAAATAAGAAGAAAGAAAACAATTGGAGATCGCAGATAACATACACACCAACAATGTTTGACACTGCGTAAAAGTGCACCAGTCTTCGGACGCAAATTTTTAAAGGGTACACTGCACCAAAGACGATAGTTAATTGCTTCCAAAAGTGCAAAATTATTTGCCCCGAGTCTCTCAGTTTTCGTTCCATCCAAACGAACAAAAATTGTTTACAGCCAACGTCCTTAAAAAAAAGAAAAGAAAAAAGAAAAGAATCAAGTACCAGAAAAAAGAAAAATAATCAACTATTGGAAAAAAGAAAAAAATCAGCTATCAGAAAAAAGAAACATAATCAATTATCAGAAAAAAAAAATTAAATTTTAGAAAAAAGAAAAATATTCAAGTATCAGAAAAAAGGAGAATAATCAGCTATCGATAAAAAGAAAATAATCAACTATCAGAAAAAAGAAAAATAATCAACTATCAGAAAAAAATAATCAACTACCAGAAAAAAAAAAATAATCAAGTATCAGAAAAAAAAAATCAGCTATCAGAAAAAAGAAGAATAATCAACTATCAGAAAAAAGAAGAATAATCAACTATCAGAAAAAAGAAGAATAATCAACTATCAGAAAAAAGAAAAATAATCAACTACCAGAAAAAAGAAAAATAATCAACTACCAGAAAAAAGAAGAATAATCAACTATCAGAAAAAAGAAGAATAATCAACTATCAGAAAAAAGAAAAATAGACAACTATCAGAAAAAAGAAAAATAATCAACTATCACAAAAAAGAAAAATAATCAACTATCAGAAAAAAGAAGAATAATCAACTATCAGAAAAAAGAAAAATAATCAACTATCAGAAAAAAGAAGAATAATCAACTATCAGAAAAAAGAAGAATAATCAACTATCAGAAAAAAGAATAATCAACTATCAGAAAAAAAAAGAATAATCAACTATCAGAAAAAAGAAAAATAATCAACTATCAGAAAAAAGAAGAATAATCAACTATCAGAAAAAAGAAAAATAATCAACTATCAGAAAAAAGAAAAATAATCAACTACCAGAAAAAAGAAAAATAATCAACTACCAGAAAAAAAAAATAATCAAGTATCAGAAAAAAGAATAATCAACTATCAGAAAAAAGAAAAATAATCAACTATCAGAAAAAAGAAAAATAATCAACTATCAGAAAAAAGAAGAATAATCAACTATCAGAAAAAAGAAAAATAATCAACTATCAGAAAAAAGAAAAATAATCAACTACCAGAAAAAAGAAGAATAATCAACTATCAGAAAAAAGAAAAATAATCAACTATCAAAAAAAAGAAAAATAATCAACTATCAGAAAAAAGAAAAATAATCAACTACCAGAAAAAAGAAAAATAATCAACTATCAGAAAAAAGAAGAATAATCAACTATCAGAAAAAAGAATAATCAACTATCAGAAAAAAGAAGAATAATCAACTATCAGAAAAAAGAAAAATAATCAACTATCAGAAAAAAGAAGAATAATCAACTATCAGAAAAAAGAAAAATAATCAACTATCAGAAAAAAGAAGAATAATCAACTATCAGAAAAAAGAAAAATAATCAACTATCAGAAAAAAGAAAAATAATCAAATACCAGAAAAAAGAAGAATAATCAACTATCAGAAAAAAGAAAAATAATCAACTATCAGAAAAAAGAAGAATAATCAACTATCAGAAAAAAGAAGAATAATCAACTATCAGAAAAAAGAAGAATAATCAACTATCAGGAAAAAGAAAAATAATGAACTACCAGAAAAAAGAAGAATAATCAACTATGAGAAAAAAGAAAAATAATCAACTATCAAAAAAAAGAAAAATAATCAACTATGAGAAAAAAGAAAAATAATCAACTACCAGAAAAAAGAAAAATAATCAACTACCAGAAAAAAGAAGAATAATCAACTATCAGAAAAAAGAAGAATAATCAACTATCAGAAAAAAGAAAAATAATCAACTATCAGAAAAAAGAAAAATAATCAACTAACAGAAAAAAGAAAAATAATCAACTACCAGAAAAAAAAATCAGCTATCAGAAAAAGGAACAATAATCAACTATCAGAAAAAAAAAAATCAACATATTAGAAAAAAGAAAAATAATCAACTATTAGAAAAAAGAAAATAATCAACTATCAGAAAAAGAAAAATAATCAATTGCTAGAAAAAAGAAAAAAATCAGGTATCAGAAAAAAGAAAAATAACGGATGAGAGAGCTTTCCTGCATAAAAATCATTATTCTTATTATCAGACATAGTTTGATGCCAAACAAATATCTTAGGCACTATCAACATCCATAGCAATTTATCTTGGACAGCTACGTTCGCGTAAAGCTCACGATGCAATTATAGTAACTATAACTACAGTACAACTTTCAAAGAACCGTTAAAAATAATCCGAAACGCTATCGGTAGCGTTCACGCTCCATGCTATGTATCTTTGTAGAAAATGCAAATATGTATTCTTTCTCTTATCATAATGGTAAAACTCTACCTGGATCGAACAAGCAATCCACCTTCCCACAACAGCAACTCCGCCAAGAGACCTAGAATGCAGGAAAAACACATGCATGAAAACACAGATAAAAACCTGGCTCTGGTAAAAGCTACGGATCAGATATAGGATATAATTATTACAAAGTGGCCCTTCTTGTCTGCACGTTTTACTAAGTTCTTTCACCTACATTTCTGTGTATGTCAAGAAAACAATATGGGTACGATCTGCGATGCAACAACCGTATATTGCTGTTATTACTGGCGGAATGGGGAGACTAACCCTTTCAGGGATCGGGAAATTTCGGCGGCGGCGCCTAGGACTTGGATGGTTTGCCATTAGAAGTAAAGAATATAGGAAATTCCTATTGGTTTAAGCCGCTTTCAAAGACACACTATATTAAATAACAATTTGTTGATGTATGATTCACCGTATCGTAATTATGACTTATTATTTTCTTTTTCAATACGTTATGCAAAAATTAGTACTACAAACTGATTCGTTTGAGAAAAATCAGTCTCCGTAAGTTGCCTGTTGTGACCGTCACCTTCTCAACAATGAATATGATATCGACACATTTGGCTACAGACCTCTCACTTTGATGTCGGCCAGATCTTTGTGAGGCAAACTGAGCGTAACCTGTAGCTCTGCTAATGTCGCGTTAATCTTGAGACTTGTGCTACTTCTGGTTGGTTGACGTGTTTCGTGTTCAGTTTGATCACTTGGTGATGGCTGCACTGATGTGTCCCCAATGCTTTAAGAAGAAAACACGTGAAACTAGGATTTTAAATACCAAAAACAGATGCCGTTTGGAGTTTGATTCGAAATCATACAGATCATATCTCAATTCTCCACTGGTTTCACCCTCAGTAAAAATAGTTATCATTATCATTACAATTATTATACATGTAACATATGCTATTACTATTAAAATAGCTATCATATTATTATTATTATTATTATTATTATTATTATTATTATTTTTATTATTATTATTATTATAATTAAAAATTGTGACATTGAAGTCGCGGCCGCCGAAGGAGTTATTGACGTTTCTTAGATTTTAATAGTTATAGACTATATCTTATGGTTAAAGATTATGGGTATAAAAGTTATGGAGATTTTAACTAGTGAAGTAAATTAGGGTATCTATTAATTTAGGCTAACATTAGGGTTTTATTATTACTGAAGTCGTGTCCGCCGATTATTATTAAAAGTATATTTCCCACCCTCTATCGGATGCTATAAAAATGAAGTTTTTGGTATATATTTATGTATTTATATGAATTATAATTGTGAATATCAGTTTTAGCATTTTAGTAGATCATGTATTGTAAATTAAATTTCGTTTGAGAATTTGTTAATAAAGATTATTTTTCCATTATAACATAAAAATTATTATTATTATTATTATTATTATTATTATTATTATTATTATTATTATTATAAGCAATATTATTATGTAAGCCCTTAAAATCTGGCTCTTTTCACTTATGGTGCCGAGTTCAATCCATGAGCTTAGAGCAGTCATAAGTCTGCTGGTTTGCTTGATGGAGAGAGTGGTCCTGGAGCAGTTCCAGGGAGGAAGATCTTCTATTTAAACAATACAGTGTTTCTGTCGAGGAACTATCGGCTGATAGTTGCCCCGCGGAAATTTGATGTTCTTAAAACAAATATCTTCTTTCTTCTTCTTTCTTCTTCTTCTACTTTCTTCTCCTTCTTCTTCTTCTTCTTCTTCTTCTTCTTCTTCTTCTTTCTTCTACTTTCGTCTTCCTCTTCTTTCTTTCTTTCTTCTATTTTCTTCTTCTTCTTCTTCTTCTTCCTCTTCTTCTTCCTCTTCTTCTTCTTTCTTCTTCTTCGTTCTTCTTCTTCTTCTTCCTCTTCTTCTTTCTTCTAGGTTCTTCTTCCTCTTCTTTCTTCTTTCTTCTATTTAAACAATACAGTGTTTCTGTCGATGAACTATCGGCTGATAGTTGCCCCGCGGAAATTTGATGTTCTTAAAACAAATACCTTCTTTCTGCTTCTTCTTTCGTCTTCTTCTATATTCTTCTCCGTCTTCATCTTTTTCTTCTTCTTCTGCTACTTTCTTCTTCTTCTTCTTCCTCTTCTTCTTCTTTCTTCTCCTTTCTTCTTCTTTCTTCTTCTTCTTTCTTCTACTTTCTTCTTCTTCTTCTTCTTCTTTCTACTTCTTCTTCTTCTTCTTTCTTCTTCTTCTTTTTCTTTCTTCTTCTTCTTCTTTCTTCTTCTTGTTCTTCTTTCTTGTTCTTTCTTGTTCTTTCTCTCTTTCTCTCTTTCTTTCTTTCTTCTTCTTCTCCTTCTACCCATTAAGTCACAGACTTTAGACAGAGAAATCTTACCACAACAGGAATGTTTACACGGAGTAGTAACAAACCTAGAGCATGTCAGGTGATGTTTCTTCCATTAACAAAACAATGAAAACAACTTCGTTTAAACAAATATATCACCAATAAAATGGTATCTATTTAGGTGTTCGCAAAAAAGCCGACCAGAAAAACACTTATGCATAAAATACCTAAACTAGAACAATAGACAATTGAATAACTAACATAGACACGTGAAGAACAACCTGGCTATTAGAGCGAGACTTCTCTCTTGCAAATCCATCAACGCTTTCTGAGGACAGTTAACTAGGAGCTTGGTGAAATCAACACTCATCTGCTGTTCCACATTGCAGTATGTTGATTCAAATTCAGGGCATTTAGGATCCACCTACCAGACAGCAAAAAAGGTAAGCCATTTCCAGTCTATAAGTTCCCAACTGCTGATACCTCTAAAACTTCAGAATATTTAGCAGAAGTAGATAACGTGCTACAGAAATGTGCTCTAAGGATTGAATGCAATGATACAATGAAACTGCCGTTTGCTCACAATCATCGACTGTTTAACCCATCCCATACGAGTGTTATGATTTTAAAAACATTTCGACAACTCACCCTTCTATACGACACAGAAATGAGGTCCGCCGTCCGAGATGAAGATAGCATTTTCACTGGTTGGCCTAGTTTGTCTGGGACAAAGAAAACGCCCCGTTGTGAGTACCAGTAACAATCTTAACTTAATAACATCACAAGCAATTTCCACGAAAAGCAAGAAGATGGCCCAATCCCTCTGTAAGCATTAAAAGGGTTGATAACCTCATACATATTTCAAATCACACAAGGAGACAGAGAGACCTGTATGAAAACGTTTTCTCACGCATTGTTTCAAAAATTACCCAACACGTTCAACCCATAGATCGTAGTAATAATTTTCCTTATAATTCTACTTAATGAGTACGATACACTAGTCTAAAACTATGTTACTTTGGTAAAAGATATTTTGTACGTAGAAGCTTCTATACTATGGTTTAGTCTCGAGCATCCCTCTCGAAACACCAAAGTTAATGATTACTGCGGGATACCACGCAACATTTTAACCTTTCATTTCATTCCCCCTTTACATGTCACCGCACTTCGGTTTTAGGGCTAGAGGTATTAGTTATGTTTTTCGTTTAGGAATGTTCTGTAATTTTATTGACCAATAAAACGGCACGTTACTAAAACTGCATATCACTCCGTTTGCGCCTGAGGTCCAGACTAAGCCCAGTCAATCCGAGATGGCACAAGAAATTGGGTAAATCAAACGAGTTGATTAAGTACGTTATACCACCATAAGGTAAAAGGGAGGTGCTGACGTTTCGAGCGTTAGCCCTTCGTCATTCGCTCCGACGAAGGGCTAACGCTCGAAACGTCAGCACCTCCCTTTTACCTTATGGTGGTATAACGTACTTAATCAACTCGTTTGACTTACCCAATTTTTTGTGTTTCAATTTCCCACCGAGCAGCACCAGTTTCTTTAGAAACTATCCCCACAATTCGAGATGGTAGTCTCCTTAAAATCGCCATGTTATCCACACCACCTAAGATCGCCCTCAAGTGGACACTGGATGGAAAGAGAGCCCACGGCAGACCAAAAGAAATATGGCGCCGCACGAACGAGCGAGAGAGGCAAAAGGAATGGTCATGGAGTTTCATGGAAAAGATGACACAGGATAGATCCGCATGGAGAACATTGGCTTCGTCCTTATGGATTAAGTAAGTAAGTTATATCCACGAAAGGATCCTGGAACTGACACGATCAGAATGCCTTGTTCTGATTAGTCAACATCTGTGTAATTTTATAACTTATTCCTAGGAGTGGAGCATAAGGTTCAATCCTTACCTTGGTTTAAATAGTCAATCAGGTCAACAGCACCCAGTTTTGCCACCACATTCAACGTCCAAGTATCCATGGTGACTGTGGCGCTTAGGTTGCTGGTTTCAAGAACCAAATAAGGCTTACTGGTCCTTTCGATTACTTTGGGAGAACTAATCAAAACCTGCAATTATAGTCAAGTGTTTCTAAAGGTGATTGACAATTAATTAGACCCTAGCAATATTCAAGCAATTTTAGCAATGCATCAAAGAGCATCGCGCCGGTATTAACTCGGGAGTTCGCGGGTTCGAATTTGCCAGGCTCAGTCTTAACTGCTAAAAATTGCGAGGGTCACAAACGTCAATTACGTTTACCAACGGAAGAACAAATATAAGATTAATCTCATATATACTCAAGACGTTAGAGGAGGTTACGGAGGCTAAACTACGTGCACGATGCAAAAGAGTCTAGTCTGTTTAGTGTGTCAAATGTACTTCGAAGGAACTGCCACTAGTATACATGGTAAAGCAAGTTTGAGTTCAACCAGTAGAACGATTTTCCCCTGAGCTACAGGGGACTCGTATGGGCAACAGCTAAAACAGCACTATGGTAACGATCCAGTAATAAACTCATGACAGGCAATGATCACAGATAACACGACCTTGGACTACCTTATTTATGGTGAAATTACATTTGACATTTGCCCCTTCTTCTTCTTCTTCTTCTTCTTCTGCATCTGTTCTGTCAACAATATCTTAAACACAGTAAACATTTTATCTGAGCAATATGGAAAATGTAGAGCACTGATGAGCTGCTGACACAACGTTGTGCAATATTACAGACGCTATATCTGAATTCTCCATTTTGAACTATAATAGCTGATAATGGACCCTCATCCCAGCTCCTGTTTGGGCAAAAAGATTCTCCGAAAAATTACCTTTACCGACATCGATGGTATTTTAGTGCACTCAGAGATATGGCATGCACAATAGCATAACAAAAGAAAAATCTACATTCAACCATTAATATCCAGACTGAGCCACGAAGACTGTACGTTAAACCCTTCATTAAATTCTAGGGCCCAATTCTTGCGCAGAAAGCCAGTATATGTATGAAATTTTAGTTTCTTATTTTAGGAAACAACACATTAGGCTTTGGGCCCTGGATCTCCTGGTTGGACGTTCGACATGCTGACCACTGCATTACCAAGCCATTACAGACGAGCAAGCTATGGTGCAAATGAATCTACAGGCTTCCTACCTGCTCCGGAATCGGTCTGGAACTCCGCGTGCTTTGGAACAGGCTGAAGTTCTTGTTATTTAAGAGATAAAGATAATAAAAATAATAAAGTATTAGTCAAAGGCACAGTAATGATCATTCTTACGGTCAGAATCCATGAAAGTGATAATATAAATTTTTCTTTGGCCACACGATGTAGTCACTGGATGTTGATCACGACGTTTCGACTGCTTACTGCTAGTCTTCTTCAGACGATGGGGTCGACTGATTCCGGCTCACCATTATGTCGACCCCATTGCCTGAAGAAGACTTGCAGTAAGCAGTCGAGAAGTCGCGATCACTTCATCGTTCGACTAAAGAAGAATTCATAATATCACACATTTTCCACGATGAACACCAACCCATTCTTTAACATCCAAGAAAGTAAATAAGACCTTTATCAAACATGATTCTTGTGACTGGCTTTTTAGGCCAGTGCGCATTTCTCAAACGTCCTGAAACCGCAGATCGAGAACACAAACGTTTCTCACTATTAACCAAACCAGAGAGAAAGTCTTCTTTCTCTAAAACGCATGTTAAAAGACAGGTTTGTTCAATAATTGCTTCCTATTTCTACGATTAGCTTTTAAAGCCTGAAAGGTTTAGAAGCATGTTGGGAACGCGCGGAAGAACGTTTTCGGATCAATTGAGATGAGACCTAACTAGAGGTATAGCCGCTTCACAAGTCACAATTCATTTTACTAGAAAAGGACAACATCACTTAAAGTTGATGAGACCGTGGCGACTAGTTCAGCGGGAGTGGCTCTAAAAGTACAATGGACACAGACTGGAACAGTACATCTTAGTGGTTCACCTTTTTCACCTTCCAACAAATTATCATTGAGAGTCATCATTAGCAATTTGAAGTCATCGATTCCCAAGTTGATCTGTCAAAAAGCAGGAAGTCAATATTTCATTCAAATACCACTTATTTACGATATTAAAACTGGTGAAAACTTTACACCTACAAGTGCTTTAGTAGAACATGGAAAAAGAAGTATTTAGCCGACACTTCAAAACCCCTCGTTGCTTATGGACAATGACATCCTTGGGCCAGGTAACCAAAAAGCCGTTTTAGCATTTAACAGAACTAAAGAGTATCAACGGATTACCCTGAGTTAGCACTAACCCACTTTCCAGGAACTTGGCCCAAACGTGCCTTTCTCGAAAGACCAGAAACTGTTGCGGGATGATTTCCGATGCAAAAGTTTCACACTTTAGTTTGGGAACAAAAACATTTCTGCCCACGAAACTGTCAAAAAGCATGACTGTCGAAAAGCTTCTCTTGAAGACATGTTATGAGAATAACTTTGTAGAACGAAAGCGTCAAAATTTCACAATTGGAGTTTCGTGCGCGTACAGATTTCGGGGTTTTCGGCAGACGCATGCGTGAGGGTTCTTTAAGTTCTTATAAACAAAACTAAGAAATCTCACCTTTAAAAGTTTAAGAACCGCATCTACCTCAATTAAAGGAATACCACGTTCATGGGCGTCCAATCTTCTCTTCATTATTACATTTAACTCCACTGGTTCTACAAGGTGCTGGCTCAGATGTTTCTCCTCAGGGGAAAAGCTACATTGTAGAACAAAGAGAATTCAAGAGAATTTTAAGAGAAAAGAAGGAACACTCGAAGAATAGCTACATACGGTTGTGGTGTCTGACCAGTGCAGCCGGAAAGACCACGACAAAAACAACCACCTAAACTGGGCCTGCGCAGTGTGTAACAGCCTGCTCCGGGCCCCCATATGCTCAGGGAGAAAATGCATCTGCAACATCGAAATGAAATCCCACTATTTTCGTTTCCCACCACATTTCAGGAGACTGGAAGAGGCTGAGCGCGTAACAGTTTCTATGTGTACATGTGAGACCAGTCGTTCATTTGTTAGTTCGTCTTACCCCGACACTTGGAATGAGCTGAGTGCCACATTCATGACGTCAACGAGTCCGCCATTCGTTGATCTAGTGATGGAGTTATAAATCTGAAGCTGGCCAAGTTCTACCACAAGTTTCTCGTTTGACTTTGAATTACAGGGAATGATAACCTCGGGTGCATTGATGGCTATCCTCAGTCCAATCTTTGTTCCTTGCTTCTGAAGGCTTTTCACCTGGCAAATAAATAGTGAATAAGGGCATAATGCTACATGCAATTTCGAACGGCAACGAATACGAATGTCGTTTATTTTTCAATATTTAGCTGAAGTGCGCAAGATGAAAGCTCCACCACGCAATACCGCGTTTCAACCCTCCAACAAACTATCAGATTACATAAGCGAAACGTTGCCTATAAAACCTGCCGAGTAACTTCAGAAATTTCACCTCTGAATGATGAAACTAAGAAGCAAGATAAACCATTTTCTCCCTGGAAACAAAAGAGGCCATTTTATTGGGTAACGCAAGATTACGGTTATGAAAACTTTGCGACACACCAATTGCGCAGTATTCAAAAGCCAACACTTCCCTCCATCTTTCCCCTAACATTGCAACATTATACAGGCTCTTTTAACTCTTGGCGTCTGTTTGTACGGAACATAAGGACTTCTGAAAGATGACTTGTATGCTAATGAGCCGAAATGTAGTTAATAAAAGTTAACTAAACGAAGAGGCAAACACGAGAAGTGATTTACTTTACAAGTACGTTTGCAAAAAATATCCACCTCATAGTTTTCAGACAAACTAGCTTCTTCTAAGAACAAACAACACTTCCTACGAGATGAAAGATTTGTTTATGACTTTTAACATCAATGAACTTTCTGTCACAGAGATGAATATCTTCGTTTAGTACCTACGTAGCCTAGGGCCGATTTTGCCTATTTGATACAGCTTAATAGGGGATTAAACTTCGTGTCGCTATATGGTTATAGAAGCCCTACACTCCAAAGCACAGGACAGGGAAGACATGAATCAGAAATAGATGTTATCAAGAGAAACAGTGTTTTGAAATGCAAACACGCTCTAAACCAAGAGCAAGTAATGTATGAGACCATGCAGCATTATTCTTCACTGATTTCAATAGTACCGGTATGTGCGTTTCTCTCTCTTTTGCAGGGTGTTCATTAGGTATCGGTGATCGGAGAATTCTCCACCTACTACGAAGAATTCTCCGGCCAAATTTAGATGGCCTGGGCTAGTTTTAAATTTAGACGTGGAGCGCTTTCATAATATTTTTCTGTTACTTTACACAATTCTCCTACTACTACAGTTCTTATTGAAAACCCTGCTTTTGAATGAAGAATGATAAACAATTTCCTTCATACAAAGTCTGATCACACGGCTGGGCACTTTTACTCCTGAGTTGACTCGCAAGAACAACCAGTCCTAATATACGAGTTTCTGCTTAACAACCTTTGTTAACATGACTTCCAAGAAAACTAACCGAAAATGAAATTGAACGAACCTGATGCTTGACGACCTGTTGTGTCACCTCCTGTGCATAAGCAACAGTCTCTGGACTGGCGAGAGCTTGGACAAAATTCTACAAAAAACAAGTCAGCAGAGTCAATGTACACTTCTTATTGCCTAAGCTAATCAAAATATCCAAATGACAGTGACATGGACTAAGAATACTGCAGTGGATATTAAAGAGGGTAGGGTCACTATTAAAACGTATCGGAATTATTAGAAACTACACGAGACAAAAAAAATCCACATAGGTATGATGCGTTCTTGGGGACTTAAACCTAAAAATGAAGGCTAGAAAAAATTGAACGAAGACTTGATCTGTGATACTTAGGAGAAAACATGAAATTTATTCATTGCACTGGCAGACCGTTTACATTTCTAAATATCTACTTTACGATTAAACACAGGATTAAATATTTGGAGCGTAGTAAACCTAAAGCAAAGTAAATAATTTAAGCTCGTATAGGTTAGTATAAACAGTCAAGAGTAACAGCGTATGGAGTAAAGTTGTAGCATATGTTTGTACAAAATTGATATAAGTGTCGAATCGTACCTGTAGATGGGCTATGAAATAGCGGAGAAAAACTACACGCAGTCTTCCAAGTTTTAAACAGACAGACAAGTCGAGAGCAGTGGAATTCTGATCAGTAAATACACCTTGCGAAGACTTGTTGAACAGTGTCACCTAAAATGAATTGCAAATGAATGATTTTAGAGTTTGCAAGAAATGTTAAAAACAATTTTCACGTCAAAGTCGAGTTTAACACTGACCCACCCCAATATGCTGCTCTCCTCAGTTCTAGGGAGCTTCACCATTGTCACTGAAAACTGCGCTGGGGAGCCGGAAGAATGACTCCCAACGAATACCGTATGGACCAAACAACTGAACTGAATGAACGAACGATTTCACGAGGGCAAGAAAGAATAAACAAACGGA
The DNA here is from genome assembly GCA_949710005.1 of Ricordea florida. Taxonomy (NCBI): domain Eukaryota; kingdom Metazoa; phylum Cnidaria; class Anthozoa; order Corallimorpharia; family Ricordeidae; genus Ricordea; species Ricordea florida. The sequence goes on from OX453272.1 coordinate 28,727,294, forward strand.
AGAAATTCCTACCTCACAGTCAAAAACTGAGCTGTCCTCCAAGGATAAAATCTGTTGGAAAGAATATGTTACTATACTAGAATCCCAGAGTTAAGGGAAAAAAGGACAGCGTGCTGCGTCGAAATAACAACTATTTACTGGACAACAGGTTCGTGCATGGGCGAAATTGCATAGTCATAGTCCAAGGGTCGTACAGTTCACCGTCACAGAACCATTTATGCAGCCTTTAAAATTAATATAATTATTATATGGGTCTTTCACATCTTTTTTCTTGTATGCCTTTTTTACGAGAATCGGTGCCCAAATTTGGAACTCTATTCCTTATTCGATTAAAATACTTAAACGTTCGTCCTTTCGTAAAAAAAATAAAGGAATTATTACTAAATTTCTTGCGGTCAGAAGATGATTATGTCGGAGTCTCCCGTCTTATTAAGTTATTTAATACTTAAGATTAGCCTCTCTTCGTAATCGTGATGTACTTGCCTTGTTTTATGTTAGTTTAAATTTTATTTACTGTGTAGTAGTGTCTTCACTGTTATTTAGTCCATCTATATATAAATCTTGTTCTGTAACATGTCTTCAGCTCCCCCCCCCCCCCCCCCGCCTCGATTAGTTTATAAGCTATTTGCGGGTGGGAAAGTAATGTAATTAGTTATTTTCCAATTTTCAATAAAATTTGTTGTTGTTGTTGTTGTTGTTGTTTTGTACACGAGTAACACACTCTGACCTATAGTGGGAAACATTGCTTGACATACTTTCATTATTATTGTTCCTAATGTTAGTTAGGTAATAGCTCAACATTTCTTTCTTATGTAGGACTTGACTGGCCAAAAAAGTACTACATACTTTTAACTTTCAAGCGTTACTTAAACATGCTTACTTGAGGATATAGCGTTCCTTCTCTAAGATCAGCCACACCAAAATCTTTCAATCTAAAGAGTAACACAATATTACCAGGGCATACATGTAACAAATGTAAACCTTTTTTTAAGAGCCAATCAGCGTCCTTGAAATGCAACAAGGTATCCAATCTGACTACTGTTCATCTGTTACTCAGGATGTATTACAATGTGTTTATTTCGTAAGGAAAAGAGGATGAACAAAATGGTAATGGCAATGGATTGAAAAACCGCACATATCCACTAATTGTCCATGGCGGTTAACAATTCTTACTCTAGGGTGAGATCGGACGTCAGCTTGTAAAGGCGCCTCTGGCAACCACTATCAGTCCATGTTTTGACTGATCTCACCCATCCACCCAACAAACGCATCTGCAGATGAAATTATATTCACAAGGACCAGACCACAACACCGGGATCTACTATTTGTCTCCCTCCCCCGTCCAATTGTAATGTAACAGCCTCAACCCTTGCAGATAAGTAACGTATCTTTAAAATAGCATTACACGCATGTCAAGCTGGCAGATAATGACAACTGACAACATGGTCAACTCAGGGATATTCAATTGACTTGCCATCAAAACTCTCCACATCAGATTGCAAGGCAGTTGCTGGTGGGAATCGCTATGTACACCTTGGTAATTGAAGGGTTAACAGATCACGAGGTAGTCATAAGAAATCTCCTTGAGCATTATAGTTTGACATTTAAAACAGAAGGGATGATTCGCGAGAGCCGGCGTTTACAGGTAGAGATCTGCTTCACCTTCAGACGTTATGCCAAAACTGTATATGTAGTGTACATGCATCCTCGATGAGATCAACAGTTAGACATAACTGTATACCTGTTATTCACTTACCCAGTTATTATCTTTGTCTGGTCGTTGAGTACGTCTATCCTGACATCAAGCCCTGTACGACAAGAAAGTTAATTACTGTATATCAAAAGGGCTATAGTAAGAAAAGTATTCACGATAATGAAAATGTTTTCCTATATTTGCAGATCATGATGCGATGCAAGGTTAGAGTCGCTAAACTGTCAGTTGGGAGCCTAAGCCAAACATGACGGCGACGTCGACTAGGACGGCATCAAACTATAGCGTTAATGAACGACACAATGAAATTGCACGTGCACAATACCGTTTTGTAGGTTACTTGCCGTCGTCTGCAAAACAACAACGTCAAATGACCATTTTCCAGTTTTCTCGAAAACGCGAGTGTACAACGGCAAAAGTGCGAATGAAATGAAATTTCGAATGAAATGCGCACAGCGAGAATCGTAATAATTGTACAGACTGAATGAAAAATGGAAGCATAGTGGAATAAGCCTGCTGCCATTAGCACAGGGGGGAGACTACTTCAGTTTTTTACTGGTGCCGTCCTCGACGTTTTCGTCTTGATTACTCGAGCTTCTAGGTAATCTAACTGAATAACAGTTTGATACCTTCCCGTCCCCTCTCTCCTTTTCCTTGCCCACGAAGCGGATAATGTATTAGACTACGCAACGTGTTGAAAAGGGTCCTTGTGCTTCTTTCCATCCTCAATTCAACTTTATTAGGTACAAGCCGACAACAACACTCCACATGCCACATGCCACATGCCGTCTTCAGTCTCCAGCCCACTCTTACTCATTGCACAGATTACTTAAGGCCGAAATAGCGCTTCTTCCCTTCTCACTTGACCCTTTATAGTTTTATAAACTTTCTCATGTTTGCATAAAACGAACAAATGATTAGGTAAAGTAGAGTCGCACAAGAGAAAAACGAGGGACACGGGAAAAGGGTTTCAACCAGTTTCAATATCATGAAACCAGGAAGTGCTGTTTGTTCCCCTGGTTGGAAAGCAAGTTCATTGCACAATGAGGCCCTGCATTTAATTGGTGGCACCCGTTTATACTCCTGGACGAAGAGAGAGTGTTGCGTTAAGCTTGCTATCTGAAGGTATCAAACATTTTCATCATTTGAGCTTTGATCTCCGCCAAGTCTGCCATCTGAGGTCCACAAAGCTCAACACTACGCTACCACTGCTCCAATAACGAAGACCGGTGAATGTCTTTTTCTAAGAAAGCATTTCCAAAATAAATTTGAATTATCAAAATTTCATATATGTAAACTGAGGAAGAAAGATTTCTTACATCATCATTTCTTCATCCTCTACGAGTACGTCACGAACTCAAAAAATGGCCAGCTCCCAGTTGGCTTGATAGTTCAGTTAGTTAGAGCATTGCATCGGAATTGTAAGGTCATAGGTTCGAACTCCGTTGATGCCTGAATTTTTTCAAGTCTTATCTTTGCAACTGCTTCAGTTGCGTACATAACTGCGAGGATCATTCACTTAGTAAACATTTCCACTATTGCACAACCAATAATGATGTGTATATCGCCTTACATTTGATGTCCACCTGTCCCACATGTTGATCCATAGCACTCAGTATAATGGTGACTTCTTCCACTTCTGCCAGCACTTTAAACTTGACCTCCGCAGAATCACCCTGACTTGGCATCTCTTCTGAAACCATTAAGAAGTAATTGGGATTTTAGTAAAACAAGCATGTTTTCTATTGGATAGGCATTTTGTATCACACTGTGATGAACTGGTACTATCAATAAATCAAAGACCAAAAAAAAAGCTGTTGTGTTAGCTAGAAATCTACTTGGTACTTCATGTAGGCCTGATTTGATAGTCAGGGCCAGTTGAGAAATCGGACCACCCCCAAATGCGCTGTAGCTGAGCCATCTCGAGTCTCTTTTCTGAGACGTGTTTACTTGATGTAAAATAACACAATGATAACATGGTGCTTGACTGGTGCTTACAAAACATGCACTATGTGTCCCAAGATACATTGCATAATAAAACTCCCCGTTTCACGTGCCACCTGACATCTGGTTCAAGTCGATGCAAAGTATCACCCGAGAAGTAAATTCAGCTTTATAAACGTGGTTGATTACCTTTTGTTTCCACGGAAGTGTCAAGAGTGTCCTCCTCGGCTATTGTCTCCAGATACCTGCGCGGAACACTTGACCAAGGAGTGTCACTATTACTGCTGCATAACATCGAAAACAGGAAGATCAGTAAAACTGGAGTCATTCCAAAACGAAGAGGACAAAGAGCAATAAGCGTTACGGGTAAATGGCTTTTATGTATTGGAGACAAGATTGTTTGAATAGAACAATCACGTGCTAGAGACGAAATTCGATCGCGCGATGGTCACAAGAAGACTTATAGGGCTGCTGTTTAGTATGATCGGGATCAATACTTGTAAGCTAAAACGACTCCTACAATAGGGCATCAAAGGAACCAATAAAAACGTACGGTTACATGGCTTTTATGTATTGGAGACAAGATTGCTTCAACAGAACAATCATGTGCCAGAGACGAAATTCGATCACGCGACGGTAACAAGGAGACTTATGGGGGCAGCTGTTTGATGTGATAGGGATCAACATTCTCCTACAATAGAACATTAAAGGAACCAATGAATCTACTCTGGTCAAAGATTCACCAGTTCCTTTGATGAGCCATGATCTGAGGACTGATCTCAGTCCATGAATCCTGATCCCGACAAAGTCAAAGGCGCGCATCCATAAGGTTAAAAATGAAAGAGGCCACTACGAACACTCACTATAAATGTTCGCTTAGAAAACGTGTGCGAGCACATATGTTAGTAATTATCATTATAGCTAAAAAATTTAAGTAAAATTACGACATCGCGGAACGAGCCTTACCCTTGAAACAAATCGAGTACAAACATTTCAAAACTGGCAATGGCTTCCTGCTTGGCGGTCACCTTCAAAGATCTAAAGCTTGCTTGCAGCAGCTGCTCGATGGATTGGAATTTTCCGTGAAAGTCAGGGCCACTGGGATCTGCCTATGTAGGATCAAGAAAGCAAAATAAAAGTGGTGACATGAGTAGTGATCTTGATGAGCTCGGTCCCATATTACATAATGACAAGGTCAGTCCATGATAGTACTGTTTCAAAAGCGAAACTTGCCAAAAATTATTCTGGCTACAATTATTTTCAGCTGTAACTTGGTACATATGATGCCAAGTTGTGCTAAGAACATGTTAAAGCAGGGTTTTCGTTTGAGGCCGGAGGCCGGACGTTTCGAGGTCCGGTCGTCCGGTACTTTGAGACCAATACTCAAGGGTCTTCGGGCGCTCGCAAGGCGCCACTGTCACGTCCGGTGCTTTCAGAAATATGTCCGCTACTTTACAAAACTGTTGAAATCCCTGGTTGAAGACCATGACCAGAATCCAGGTGCAATTTTCTCGTAAGACCCTTACAACCATGTTCACAGAAAAGGTTAGCTGAACGAGTGAGTGCTTTTTTCAGGGCATTTGGAAAACGCACGCATGGTGTAGACAAACTAAGACGCTTGAGGAGCGTTCACTCGGGGTTCGTGTTGAACGTTTTACTTGAGCATTTACCACGCTTAAAATGTATACGCAACTACATGCCGGATCCGTGTGGGCAATTTTCGTTATCGGTCACTCCAGTACCACTTTTTGAGCTTGACGGTTATTTGTGCGAACAGTCAGTTCAATTACTCGAGTGAAAAAACAATATTTTATTGGCGTGTGTACAGCCGCTCACCCAAATCAAGAGTACAGTTACAATACACTGTAAATACTTTGCAGAACGAGATCTGAATTATCGTACTTTTATTGACATTGTAACATCATTATGATCACAGTCGCCAAGATTATCGAGCACATGCAATTCCAGGCAGAGAGCAAACAAACATTTACGATCGCTTTACAAGTATCGAGCCCAATAAAAACCAATAACAGAAACAGGATATTTAATGGATGAACTAAGCATAGATATTTAACCCTACTATTCAAGTTGCTTCTGTCAGTATCCTTATCCAATTCGCTGTTGTTAGCGCCAGCTTCGAAGTTGTGTTCATGAACATTCTGATTTTTTCAGCAAGTGATGTGTTCGTCTCAGCATCATAGTTTGTTGTTCAATCGGCTGTCACAGTTTTGGCAACTAACATATGGCTCATTTGTTACCTCGCAGAACTAGTATGAACTCTGCACATTTGTCTAGCCTTCAACCCATTCCGACAACGCTGGACGCCATTTAGTGTGGGCCTACCACGGTCGGCGTGTGCGTTTGAATTTTTTCAAAACGTTCTTCACAAAACACAGGCACTCTGTAAATCATGTTGTTTACGAAGAGCGAGTACATGATGTATAAATCTTATCCCCAGATTCCGCGGTCCACGCAAGAAACGCCCGGGACCATGACCCCCCATTTTGGCGACCAAAAAAAGAACAGAGGGTATTTTAAGACTCGTGCTTTCCTACGGAAGCCCGAGTAATTAAGAAATATCATTTATAAAATGTTGCAGCTTTACCTTTGTGTAGCTGATACTGATCCAATCCTCTGTGGACGAGGAACTTAACACACACAATGTGGAACCATCAACGTCTGAAAAAGACCATTTTCAAAATTGATATTAGACAATCTGCATTAAGACTAGTAATTCTACTAAAACTAGTAACTCATAATCCACACTCCAGCACCAAATGCGGACTTGTCCTAGAGGTGAGGGACTCCCGAGAGGCTGAAGGCCATGTTCCACATAAACATGCACCTACTAATCAACAAGCTGCAGGCCAAGTTTACGTCCAAATCGACGAAAGAGACTAACTTGAACTTAAGTTACAGTACAACTTTATATGGGACTGATCAATGGCATATTGTACAGTAGATAACGATAATACAACATTAAACATTCGCAATGTTCATATAATAAAGAACAGTCTTCACTTTCACGCTGAAATTGACGTCCCAGCAACTTAAAATGAGTGGTTTTAAAGCCAACCTGGTGAAGCTTTACAACCGTATCTTTGAGATCATTGCTTCCATTATCAGAGTACTATTCATTCAAAATATATCTCGGCATATGTCATCCGTGTCAGTCTTGGGCTGCGCTGGAAAACACCCACCTCAATCTGCAAATTCTTCATAACATACTTAGCCTCGTCCAGTAATTGGTAATTGTACCGCTGTATAAAACACTCGACCACAATGCTGCCGTAAAAGCAAAACACGAACGTACCCTTCCAGTGATTATCAAGTATCTGAATGAATCCAAGAGACACTTGAGCCTCAATGTGCCAGGAATGGACGGTGACGTTTGCTCTTAGATCGTTCATCTCCAGGCTTAAGTAAGGGACATCAGATACTCTGGGTACACTAGTGCTATCTACAGTTATGAGGAGCTGATAGAGATATAACTGAGTTAATAAAAAAAAGTGGTGTCTTAGTCAATGCCACTCTCCAAGTTGTTTCTTTATGAAGGGCAGGAGGAGATGGGATAGAGATGGGAGGACCAAGACTCGCTCAAAGCGATAAGTGTTATTTAGTACATGACTAGAGTGGCGCGTGGGCCAACATACACAATTAGCCAATCACATCCCTTCGTTTTGGTCCTACAAAGGCCACTATTTTTCCAACACTGGATCGGGTACTGTCCCCAAAGATTCTGCGCAATTCAGGATCACAATTTCGTGTTTCAAATCAACATGGCGATCTTTATGCACCATTTTGGGGTCAAAAAAACAATGCGAAACTCCTTAATAGGTAGCAGAAATACCCTATGTCGATCTTGAATTTTCGCTAAATTTTCAGGAAAACAGTTTTCAGCAAACAAATTCTAAAGGCAGTTTCCAGTACTGAAATAAATCTCTTGTTTTTGACAAAGCTTGCTCGTGACCGCGTAGCAAAAACATCGACCTACAGTCTTTCTCATACGGGCGTCGATGTACTCGGTCCGTACTGTCAAGATCTAGGCCCGATATTCTCCTCATGTGGCCCTCGCGATTGGCCAGTTAGATATATGTGTATGGAGTGAACAAACCAGTTCTCAGTGACGACCGCCTATTTCAGTACGAAATTCCAGGAAACAAACGCGAGGGAGTTCGAACCACTGAGAGTGGAGAGGAAAATAAAGTAGCATTGTGGAGTTATGGTTATCATTAATTACTATTATTATTATTTGTTTTTTGGTGAAAGAAACAAAACGAAGCCGTCAGCGGAGTCCGAAACACGGTCCTCCTGACCGAAAGTTGAATGCTGTAACCACTTTACCGAGTTATAAACTGCGACTGCTAAGACGTACGTGTTGTTTATACATCACATCAAGAACTCACTAACATACATGTACCTTGTCAATAGCAAACTGGCCTAGTACTTTGATCCTGTCAGCTCCAAGCGACACTCTACTAGCTGGCCTTTCTTCATCAGCGCTGCAACATGTTAAAGGAAAAAGGTCCTAATCTAATGTCTTACACAGACTAAATTAAACTTAGAAAATCAGAAACGCACCTTGGAGTAGGAAGATATTCTTCGGCTGAATACCAGATATCCTCATCTGCATAAATCGCATACACAAAATAAATACCTCATACCAACTGAGTCCGAGGTCCGTATTGTAAGTTGCGGACCGAGTCTTTTCACCTTGATTTACGGCCCACACGCTTGACCATAAATCGAGGGGAAATAATAAAGATAGAGAACACAGGGAGAATATAGAGAGATACAGTAAAGTTACGTGCTAGGGTTCCATAACATGAATAACAATGAGAAGAGAGTTGAAAATAAGACGCGCTCTCTACAATCTATAACAAAACTGAAGGTGTTTGATATCTGATGAGTCACATAAAAAGCTAATACCAAATTCTGCACTGAGAATAGTGTGTTTCCTATTAACCTTCTAGATAATAGAAAATGTGATTGTTTTTGGCTACTTCCAGCATACCTTCCGTGCTGCTAAGTCTGGCTCCAAACGTTTCACGAAACACTGCTTCAAGATCAGTTGCTTCCTCCAGAGAAAGGGTAGAAGAACTGTGTTTCCATTGCCGCTGAAAATAACAAGACATTCAGCTCGTTACAGCGCAGAGCGGATTGTTGCAGTTATTGAGCTAATTGAAAACAAAGTGGAAGAGATGATCCGAAGATCTTGAGATGATCCGAGTAAGAAGTCTGTTAAGTGGGAAACATTCCTGTCGCTACATTTAACTTGTAGAATATGGTATTAGATATCCATGATTGATTGATACAATATTATTTCAGTTCTCATTATTCAGTTTGTACTGGATGATGTATTGATATTTTAAGGCAAAATGGCAGCGTCATTAATCACTTCTGGATGTGAAAAGGCGAAAGATTAACATGAAATTTGCGATCAAGTTGCTATTAGGTTCACCCAGTTGGTTAGGCGTCGGTTTTTCGTAACGTGAATACTTGGCTAGGGATGCTGCCGGGAGAGCTCAGCTCTGATGAAGAATCTTTACCCTTCAACAAATTTTCCTGCATCAGAGCATGGGTGTATGGCGTTTCTCCTACAACCTGTCAGTCTTGCTATTAAGATGAGAACGACTTTAGTCTCTTCAATAATTCGCTATTGTTCTCTACCTTAGACGGCAGCTTCGACTGTCCTTCTTTAACGTCAGATGGCTGTTCCACTCCAAAGGGAAGATGATTAAAAAACTAGAAAAAAATAATAACCAGGAAATACTGATTTAGTTCATGTCAGAGAACCCTGAGGTAAATCGTATGTCACAAGTGAAATAAATACAAACGAGAAGGCCCAGAAAACATGATAAAAGGAAACAATTTAATGAAATAACTGATATAGCTTCGTTACCTTCATAAGCATGTGGTACTTTTCATCAGATAACTTCAGGTGAAGTGAAGGAAGCTCAGACGAAACCTTGAACCTTTGAGAAAACAACAACACTATAATAATAATAATAATAATAATAATAATAATAATAATAATAATACTGTAATAATGATAATAACAACTTCATTTAATGAGGTTAAAAACAACAGTCGAATAATAAATAGAAAACAACATAATAATAAATTGGTAAACTATGTAGGAATAAAAATTGTAAGATATGCATAAAAAAAGCACTTCAAATCGTTATGAAAAATACTCATTATAATGAGTAATATAATTTTATAATGCTTTTGAATCTTTAAAACTTGAACACTATTTTGAAATTATATTAGATTACTTCCATTTATTATTGATTCTATGATTTCATTAAATGATTAAGTCCTATTTACATGTATATATATATATATATATAAAGTGTAAAAGTTGATTAATCGTAAAACAGTGCTCAATACGTGAACGTAGAGCGAAGTAGTTGTTGCGGGAGAAAAAAACACACAAACAAACTACAGGTTTATCCCTACAAGCCTGTTTCGTGGTTGCCCACTCATCAGGGGATATGGTAGGAATGTCCAGGGACGGCGGAGCGTATTTTGAAGTGGGGGGGGGGGGCTGAAAACGAGTGCCGAAGGCGCGAGTTTTTAGGGGAATTTTGAAATCTAGAGTCTCCGAAACCGTATTTACAACATTCTCCGCGACATACTTCTTGAAATAATTAGCCTGGATAAAGCGTAAAATGAAAGGTACTTTTAATGCTTACAGCAATATTTTGGAGGTTATTTCTCAGCCTTCCGGTCTCCAACGCTAACCTGCGGTTTTTGGACACAAGCTTCCCGTCTGTGGGAAGGAAGCACACGCTGAGAAAATGTTAAAAATACGTAAACGCGAAAAGTTTCCGACGAGGCTTGTACAAAGTTGTAGCTTAAACAAAACAAAATGTCATCCTCCTCAAAAGTGGGAGAAGGGGGGGCTGAAGGCCCCCCAGCCCCCCCGGCTCCGCCGTCCCTGATGTCCTTTACCATCGCTTATATACAAAGTAGTTAAATTTACATAATAATAGAGATCGTTAAGTTTCAGGTATTGCGTAAGAGGGTTTTGTTTCTGTGGCGGCAAGAAGACACAAGCTCATTACGTTTGTTTAGCGTGGATAGTTCGGGTCGGCAGATGATTAGGAATTTTTCTTTGAGGCAGAGGTTACATCTTTTGCTTGAGCTGTTATATGGCGAGTGTGAAGACAGGATCCGCCAGGAAATAAAGTGTTCAATGTTGTTGTCTTTAAGGGTCCATATGTGTTTGCTGAGCTCGGTGGAGTTTCTGTGTTTAGCGTGGCGGAAAGATGCGGTGTGGTTTCTGTATCTTGTCTTGAAGTCGTTTTCCGTAAGTCCGATGTAGGTTTGGGACGTGTTGTTGTCTTTGCGCGTAACGGTGGCTTGGTACATTACCGATGGTTGTAGGCAGTTTCCGTTGAGTGGGCAATTGTTCTTTTGTCGGCAGTTGCATGTCTTTCTTTCTTTAGTGTTAGCGGCGGCAGCATCGTTGGTTTGTGTAGATGTGGTTAAGATGCGTTTATTATGGTTGTCGATTATTTGTTTAGTGTTGTTCATGCAGCTGTAACTGATTTTGATGGTGTTGCGGTTGAAGATTTTACGGAGCTCGTGGTCTTTTGGGAAGTGCTTATCTACTAGAGCGAGGAATTTGTGTCCGATGTTAGTACTTGTGTTCTTGCTGAAAGGGGGGTTGTACCACAGGATGTTACTGCGTTGACGGTTTCTTCGCTTGTTAGGTGTGGTTGGTTCGTAGTGTAGGGTGTAGCTGTATCCGCTTTCGTCGAGTGCTTTCTGGTATGAGGGGGTGGCTTGGTCAAAGGATGCTTTGTCGGATGATAGGGATGATAGTCGTTTGTTGATGCCAGCGGGAATGTTCTTTGTAGTGATTGGCGGGTGGTTGCTCTCGCGGTGGATGTACTGCAGTGTCGTATTTGGCTTTGTGAAGGGCTTATAGGTGTTTTGGTTAATTATCTGCTTGTTAGCTTCTATGGTAATGCGTAGTCCGTTATTTTTAAAGACACGGCATATTTCTTTCTTGATGTTTTCTGTGTCTCTAGGTGTGGTGTTAGTGGTCCCCAGTCCGTCGTCTCGGTAAAGTCCTACGTTAATATTAAGGTGTTGCAGCTGGGATAGGAGAAAACTTCCTACAAGCTCGCATGTTTCCGCGCCGTCGTAGCTGCCCATTGTGACGTCAAATGCTGCGTTGCCTTTCTTTTGCCAGGGTTGTTTCTTGTGCATTAGGATGGAACTTTTAGCATGGATTATGATGTTTCTTTCGTGTGTGGTGATGTTGTCATGCGCTGAGGCGAAGTCGAGTGCTTTGTTAAGGAGATGTTGGCTGATTGACGGGTAGAATTCTTCAATGTCGAAACAGATGAAGTTGAGGTGGTGTTTGTCTTTGATGGCTTTAAACCAGTCGATTACAGATGCAGTGTTTTTCCATTGGTTAAAGTTGCATTTTCTTGCGATGTTACTGTTGATACGATCGAGAATCCTTTTGCTGACTTTGCCTATTTCGGATTTCGTTGGGTTGATTAGTCTGCAGGTTGGTTTGTTAGCGAAGTTGGGCTTGTGGTCTTTAAGTGTTACGAAGGCGTCTATTTCGGCTGTAGTGTCCACTCTGTCGTCGATGCCCAGCTTCGTAGCGATTTCTTTGTTTTCTTTATGGATGGCGCGTGTGGTCTCGGGTTGTGCTTTCATGTAGGATTTTGTTATGATACGAACCAACCACACCTAACAAGCGAAAAAACCGTCAACGCAGTAACATCCTGAATCTGAATCTGGACAAAACCAAATGTATGCTCATAGGCAGTAACAGGAAACTAGAGAGCAAAGTTGCTCTAACTGTGTCAATTTTTGATCAATATGTGAACGATGTTACTTATTTTAAATATCTTGGAATTTTAATATCGTCTGATTTTACCTGGACAAATCATGTCGAATACATGGCAGGGAAAATTAACCAAAGGCTTGGCCTACTTAGGCACATTAAGCATTTATTACCGTTTAGGGCGCGCATTATTTTTTATAAAAGTCTTGTCATGCCCTTATTCGAGTACGCAGATCTAGTTTGGGGTGACAAGCATAATGTAACGTTAATGTCTAGCCTACAAGTTTTGCAAAATAAGGCGGCTAAAATAATTTTAGATCGACCGCTGTATTCATCTGCGTCGCATGCATTAGCGACTCTGAAGTGGATAACATTAGAGAAAAGGCGTTTCCAGCGAAGATGTGTGCATGTATATAAATGTCTAAATGGACTTATAAATCATGAATTGACTTTAGTAACACAGCAACATCAGCATAATTATAACACCAGACATAAAGTCAATCTTAGACTCCCCTGCGTTAGAAGGAATTGGGGAAAACAAATAACTGCCTATCACGCTGTAAATGATTTTAATTCTCTCAGCCAGATAATACGAGACTCTGCCAATGTAAATATTTTTAAGCGACAGGTTTTTAATTTTTTAATTTAAGTGTTTTATAAATTTCTTATTTTTAGTCCTCTTAATTTTTAGCATTTTCTTTTTTTTAAATTCAATGTAGATATTTTAGTTTTTAGTATTAATCTTTGAGGTCCTTTTCAAAAACCACATGTGAGTGAAAAAGTTTCCTCAATAAAGATTATTATTATTATCCTGTGGTACAACCCCCCTTTCAGCAAGAACACAAGTACTAACATCGGACACAAATTCCTCGCTCTAGTAGATAAGCACTTCCCAAAAGACCACGAGCTCCGTAAAATCTTCAACCGCAACACCATCAAAATCAGTTACAGCTGCATGAACAACACTAAACAAATAATCGACAACCATAATAAACGCATCTTAACCACATCTACATCTACACAAACACATCTACACAAACCAACGATGCTGCCGCCGCTAACACTAAAGAAAGAAAGACATGCAACTGCCGACAAAAGAACAATTGCCCACTCAACGGAAACTGCCTACAACCATCGGTAATGTACCAAGCCACCGTTACGCGCAAAGACAACAACACGTCCCAAACCTACATCGGACTTATGGAAAACGACTTCAAGACAAGATACAGAAACCACACCGCATCTTTCCGCCACGCTAAACACAGAAACTCCACCGAGCTCAGCAAACACATATGGACCCTTAAAGACAACAACATTGAACACTTTATTTCCTGGCGGATCCTGTCTTCACACTCGCCATATAACAGCTCAAGCAAAAGATGTAACCTCTGTCTCAAAGAAAAATTCCTAATCATCTGCCGACCCGAACTATCCACGCTAAACAAACGTAATGAGCTTGTGTCTTCTTGCCGCCACAGAAACAAAACCCTCTTACGCAATACCTGAAACTTAACGATCTCTATTACTATGTAAATTTAACTACTTTGTATATAAGCGATGGTAAAGGACATTCCTACCATATCCCCTGATGAGTGGGCAACCACGAAACAGGCTTGTAGGGATAAACCTGTAGTTTGTTTGTGTGTTTTTTTCTCCCGCAACAACTATATATATATATATATATATAAAAAGTTATGATGCTTCGAGCCAACAGGGATGCCACACGCCAGAAGGATCCAAAAGGATTCGTAGTCCAAACCTCGAGTAATGAAATTTGTAGGCAATTGTGGAAAACGAGGACGGACAACTTCGAGCGAAAAAAAAAAAAATATATATATACAGTAAAAAATCTAAAAAAAGTTTAAAAATTTAATAAAAATAGACGTTTCGGTCAATGACCTTCATCAGTTGCAGTGCAAGTGAATAAGAAATTACAATGTCCTTAAATAGGTTTACAGTATAAAAGATGACATAATATAACAAAGATGATTACATAACAGGGCGTGGTAACACATGAAAATGAAAAAATTAACCAATGATAAACAATCGGTGATTACTAAGCGAGAAACTATGACAATGCGATACAAAACTCAAGAAACGCAAACCAAATATGAATAAATAATCGGATATAAAACAAAAAGATTAATGTTAAAAAACTATAACATGATTCGTCAAGTCAGCCAAAAGTGTGAAGGGAACCGCATGTAAAATATTCACAGTATTCATAAAAGGCCATCCTAGGAAAAGCTTGTAATAAAAACCCCAAACAAAGCCCTTGAAGCTATGCCGCGGCAAGGCACAACAGGCGCCCTGAACAGGGCCCTTAAACAACAATAATGTAATAAATTCCCCGATGGGGGCCCCTGAGAAAACCTTGCACTAACAAAGCTAACAAGATCCAAGGTCAGGGCCTTTGAACACCTGAACTAAGATAACCGCCAAATTAGCAAGTTATTTTTACGCTAGTTGTAGTTTATTCTTTTTTTCGAGTGGAATTCCTGACGTTTATTCAAGCCAAAAGGCGCCAGAGAGAACAACTGTGCGCTCCAATATGCTTCTTTAGTGATTAAAAGCTTTTCGATGTTACTTGTATTGTTAGCATTTATCTGCACTTGATCAATACACTGGAAAGAAAAATCGTTTAAGTCGTGCGGTGTTCTGTTGAAATGAACCGCTACCTCACAAGTCTTTTTCTTGGTCAGCATGGCAGACTTGTGGTTGCGAAATCTAACTCTAAAATCTGTTGTTGTAGAACCAATGTATTGTAAGTTACATTTCTTACACGAAGCCAAATAAATGACATTTTTTGAATCACAAGAAAGTTTCGATCGTATCTTATAGCTCTTGCCTGTTTGAAAACTTTGGAAAGAATTTGATTCGACAAAGTAATTGCAACAGAGATCACATCTTGTTCTTTTGCATTTGAAGCAACCCCTAACCTCAATAGCCTCTTCAACTTTAATGTTAGAGCCATAACGAGATGGCGCTAACAATTCCTTAAGGTTTTTAGATCTTCGAAAAGAGGCTATGATGGAATTTGGCGGGAAAAATTCTTTTAATTTGGGGTTGGATTCCAAAATACCTAGGTGTTTTCTGATGATGCGACCAACATCAGGTAAATTTGGATTAAATGTTGTTACAAATGGAAACAATTTCTTCTTAGCTTTGGCACGAGTTCTAAGTAAGTCAGTTCTAGATGTAGTTAAGGCTTTAGAAAATTGATCTTCCACTAGTTTTGTGGGATAACCCTGATTGACTAGATAACCCTTGTATTCAGTTGTTCTCTCGGCAAGAAATACTTGTTCAGAGCAGTTTCTCTGTAACCTAGTTGCTACGCCATAAGGGATAGCCTTGAAAACGTGTACTCTCGGCAAGAAATACTTGTTCAGAGCAGTTTCTCTGTAACCTAGTTGCTACGCCATAAGGGATAGCCTCTCGGCAAGAAATACTTGTTCAGAGCAGTTTCTCTGTAACCTAGTTGCTACGCCATAAGGGATAGCTCTCTCGGCAAGAAATACTTGTTCAGAGCAGTTTCTCTGTAACCTAGTTGCTACGCCATAAGGGATAGCCTTATATATATATATATATATATATAGTATATGATATTGTATAACAATTAAGTCCTGTATATAACTTCTTAATATGTTTAAGGCAACTATCAATAAATGCTCTATACCAGAGCTTGTTCCAAAACTAATAAGTGGTGTATTCCATAACTTGACTGCGTCCTCCCATCCCCTGTTTCCCTAATATACTTAGAACATTGTCAAATCAAATCAAATTGGGCCAAAAGTACATGTAATTCTATATTATATATAAGAACGTAGACGTCGACACCACTGAATTGTGCATGCCTTAAAAGATTAATTCGCCTTTATGCTAAGGAGGTGGGATTCTTGCTTTAGAAACTCTCCTTGGCCGATCGTGTCATGAAAAATATGTCGTAAGGGATGACAACTATCGCAATTTACTTCATATACTCAAATTGTTGATATCATTACTAACATGGGCATTAAGAAAACATTTCTACGAAAATACGCGCGCTGATTGGTTAGAACTCATGTTTCTATTAAACAATTAGATTATGAGCTCGAAATTTCTATCGCGTGTTAGTCGACGAGGGCGCAGCCCGAGTCAACTATCACGCATAGAAATCGAGAGTGAATAATCTAATTGTTTTAGTATAAATCTACTAGCCGTTCAAAACGTTGTCTTTTCTGGAACAGCCTCGACCAGAAAACTGTCTAAATCTTCTTCACGGACACTTCGAAAACGTGAAGAAGCGGCCGCCATTTTGTTAGCAAGGGCACACTGCTACGCTACTTACTATCTATCACAGAATAGATAGTGGGTACCGTAGCCAATCAGAGCGCGGCATTTGCGATAGAACGCTAGTAGATTTATACTAAAATTCGATAGAAACACGGCAAATGTTTTCTATTTTTTAAATATGAGCTCAATGCAGACCTACCCCCAGCGCGGACGGATGGTTAAGCTCAGCTGTTAAAGCCCCGCACCGGTATTCGCGAGGTCGCAAGACTGAACCTTGTTCCAGCCCGCCCATTTTTTTCTTTTAGGCTAAATCGCAATTGCTAAAAATTGAGATCATACTGCAAGTATCAAATCTTCAATTACATTTCTAATCGCAATACAAATATATGATACAGTGCATACAATTAAATTATTGACTGTCACAAATCTTCCCGCCAAAACGATGCTGGTTCGAAGCTGAGCATATCATGGGTGACAAACTACTTCTTACTTTTGGCGCGAAATTTCAGCGTTAATTTGTGATTTCACAGGTGAAATTACAATGTTGTTATGGCAACTTCTCATACGGTGCCAAAATGGCGTCTAGGTTTGAAAACTAAGGAGTAATTTGTCACCCATGATATTAATAGGTAATCAAATGGTGTGTACTCGTGAAATTAGGGAATAATTTCACGCGCGTTTTGTCCAAAATCTAACAATTAGAACGCGGACAAAACGCGCGTGAAATTATTTTCTAATTTCACTCGTCACCATCTGATTACAAATACTAATCGCATTAGGCATATATGGTATATTGCATACAATTAAACTGTTGACACTTTGTTCACTCATTTTCCCGCCAAAACGCCGCTGGTTCATGTATTCGTATTGGTAGTAGAAACTAAGAGTGTGTTATTTCGTGGTATTTAATATTACAACTCGAATGTCAAAAATGACACTGATGAAGGACTGACTCTCGAGACGTCGGCTCCTCTTAAACCTCATCAACTCATTTAATAAAATAATTTTTTGCGTTTCAATTTCCAACCGATGCAGCAGAACCTAATCCCTTTATACTGACGACTCTATGGCGCTTCTCGGCTCCCGTTTATCCTGTCCCTATTCACACATTTTCAGAATCCAAAACATTCAATGTTTTACTTTGCAAAGGAAACACACCTACATACCCTGGTAATTCCACATTGTCCAAATTTATGCTCTTTTGCAACAGAACTTTCAATGCCGTAGAAGGCAGCAAGTGATAGGGTGAGGAAGGATCATTATGGACTGTCTGCCAGTTTACACCTACAGAGTGTATGACAGTAACATGCGGGTAAGTGTTAAGACGAGGTCTTTCTAGCAAGGAACGGCATTGCACCCGATAAAGTCGCTAATGCATCTGAGGTTTCCGATTTAGCGACCACGTTGGCACCCGAAAGCAGTCACAACATTCCACATTTATTTTTTGTGGAATTAAATAAAGCTTGACGGTAGGTAAGGTGGTGCATTCATGTACAGCGACGTTTCCAACAACATCGTCAAGAATTCATGGGACACCCACATCGAGAACGTCAGCATCTGGGATTATGCAAAATCTGCGTTGTCTACATAATTTGGTTTGAAGTGTTCTCTTACGTCTTATGTTCTCTCACGTTTTTCTCAAAAATAAAAAAAAACTGACAACTTACTTTAAAGATTCGTTTTGACAGCTTAATGACAATGACAGCTTAACTTTAAGGATTGTGAAATACTTGAAAAGTATGAGGAATCGACTGGCTCCTTGAGAAAATTGGTAAATGTCGTACCAAGCATAGACACGATTAAAATGAGGTATTGCAAGAATCAAGCAGGACGAAAAACATACTTTTGTCAATTATCATCAACTGGGTATCCTCCAGGGTCAAATGAAACTTGTCGTAGAACATTTCTTCCAACTGGTTATCTGATGCTTTCTACGATAAAACAAAAAAATCAATCTCTATTATCGAATTGCACTTAATCTTTCATAAACTTTTAAAAACATGTCTACGACCGGTCGCCTAAGAGTTCACAAAACTAAAGTACCTTATAATCTCAACAAGAAACGCGTATCAAATTTGAGGCAAAAAGGCTTTGTTAAACGAGCAAAAAATTGATGTTGTCATTGAGAAAACTGGGATCAGATATACATTTATTTTTGATCGTACCCTGACACTTGTGTCCCTCGTTGCAAGATCACTAACGACCTTAAGATGGCCCAGGTCGACTATCAAAACACAACCATCTCTGCAGACAAAAATGAAAAGAAACTGAAGGTTAACACAATGTGAACGTCAAAACAGAAACAGAAAAATGAATATGGGCTCATGTACAATGAAGCAAGTAGACAGATTATGCGACAAAGAAAAAACACTACATCCCACTCCTAAAATGAGAACACAAACTTAACATGATAGAACTTGACAATATAGCTAGAAGGGACTTATGTATCGACCATCTACCTGAATATGACCGTTAAGACTGAACACATGTTGAATTTAATTTAAGGGTTATCTATTTGTCTTTGGGTAATCATCACTCTACAATTGAAAGACCAAACTAATTTCGACAACCAAAACCCCTAACACTCGTTTTTCGTAATGTATAGGAGTGGGAATCTGTGTTACTTAACAATTATTCCATGAGAGCGTGTTGGCGAGGAGATGGTAAGGGACAGACCATTAGAAAAGTGATGGGGGGGGGGGGGGGGGATGGTGGGGAATTTTCAGCTTGCACGAATTTTTTTTTTCGCTCACTGCTTGTGCAGGAATTTTTTTTTCAGGCGAACCCCTCGGCACGAATTTTTTTTACTACGTGTGAAAAAGTCACAATTGGACCTTCCTTCTGCATGAATTTTTTTTACCTTCTTCTTTGCATGAATTTTTTTTCTTGGCATTTTCCCTTGCATGAATTTTTTTTTTTTTTTTTTCCCACCCCCACCCCCCTCCCCATCACTTTTCTAACGGTCCGTCCCTAAATAGTAAGCTATCACCAATCTTAGATCTAACAAGCGCGCATCACTTGGCGTGATCATTTTCCATATAAGGTCAGACTAAGGTATATGAGCTGATTACCGAGATTGAATAAGCCAATCAGAAGGCTCGTAATGCAATATTCCAGGATGAAAATTTAATAATAATCAATCAATTCATCTATTTCCTGCCATTGTAATGAATTGACAACTTGTTTATCCAGTGGGCTCCAAGGTGCAGCACAGTGCCACATTGAGATAATGACTTCAACAGAAGGGGAATCTTTAATAAGTGAAAGATCATCGCTGCCGTGTACACAACCTAAGCAGTTGCAAAGATAAGACCTGAAAACATCCTGGCTTGAACGGGATTAGAAGCTACGACCTTGCGATACCGGTGCAATGCTGGTTCCAGAGCGGGAATCATCACAAAACCAAATATAAAATCAGTCAAAAGCATAAGATATGTGACTGGTAGAAGACATGTATTCCAAATAAAATCACAATACTTGGTACCTTTGCATTGTTCCATACTCAGGAATGAGAACAAATGGCGACCTCACATCTACGTCAAGGTACGTCACCTTCAACAACACAGAGATATAAACAAGGATACTTAAAGTACACGTCAACATGACATTTCCAGTTATCTGGTAAGGGCTTGATTTCTTCCGTTTCCGAGATGTATTAATCGAAGCTAAGATAAGCCATCAACAGCCAATACAATTGCTACTTAACATTAAGGAAACTGTACATTTTAAGTCTGCTTGATAATCCTTAGATTTAAAGTCTGAAATGATTTCTCACCTCATGACGATTAATGGCGTATTCTAATCCTGCTCTTGTCCACATTCGTAGTTCCTCCAACTTGTTAGCCGCGGCCGCCTCGAGCCTAGTTATATAACATATATCATATTATATTTATATACTATCATAAATATATCATATTATACATATATATTATTTTATAATATAGCTACGTTCTTACGCGCGCTCTGATTGGTCAAAAACCCATGTTTTATCAGAGTATAAAACATAGAAAAAGCGTGTTTTATTGTTTTTCGCCACATTACCTCTACTCGACAATTCTGTAAGAGACGGCGAAAAACATTTTCTTAGAATAAATTCATGATGGAGTTTTCTACTAAGCAGCAGAAAGTTTTGAAGCTGAGAATAATAAATCAAATAAAGAAGAAGCGAAAACAGTCGAGAAGTTGGTATTAAATGGCGTCAGTTTGCTGATCTATGTGCTTTGTTGTTTGTACTCGCGGCATGTAAAAAACTATATCATAAAGCGAATAAGGAAGCCTAAGCCGTGTATTACACTGTGATTAAAACACTCCGGGCATTTGAGAACACTCGAGAAATGTAGAAAACATTTCACTTGTGTTCTCAAATGCCCGTCGTGTTTTATCACAGTGTAATACACGGCTTAGGCTTCTTTATTTGTTAAATATTTTAGTATAAATACTCAGGTGATTATACAAAATCGCGCGCTCTGATTGGTTCACTATCTCGGATTATCAGTCGATAATCACCTCGACAAACAAAATGGCTGCCGGTCGTTCGTGCGCTTTTGACGAAATAAAATTATTTCGTGCTGTACAATGCTTTTTCTTTTCTTTCTCTGAAATAATCACCTGCGTATTTATACTAAAACAATTATTCGCCTCAGGCTCAGTGATTATCGGTGAATATTCACCTCGACTTCGTCTCGGTGAATATTCAGCGATAACCACTTCGCCTTCGGCGAATAATTGTTAAATATAATATTATTTAATTGTAACACTAAATTCTTGGATAAGACTTCTATCACGTACTTACTAACAAGCTACATGCTGCGGTCTAATAAATATTGAAATGCGTTAACTAACCTTGCATTAAGCCCCCCACCACTAAAACGAACAAAAAAAAGGAAAGAAAACGCTTAGTCGCTAGGGAAGACGCGAAACAAGCGTCTTCGAAACGGGTTACGTGTAAAAAAAATGTTGAAGGAACGGTAATGTCGTGTCAGAAACTTACGGTTCATGCCCAGATGATGAGACAGTGTCGTTTCCTTAGACTTAAAAACTGTGTACAGATGGTTATCCGCGATTTAACGGAGCGCTGACCCTGAATTGGAGTAATATTATCCCATTCTGGAAGAGTGACAAGGTCAATGCTGCAGACACCGGGGTGAATAGGGGAGTGAAATAAATAAATAAAATAAACCAATAAAAACAACCACTCACTCATGTAGCTTAGCGTTTTCTGGCATACTGAAAAATGAGATAGCCTTATCGACAGTATTCTGTTGAAAAAGATAAAACGAGCAATGTAAGAAATCACGTTCGAAAAATTTAACATGAGTGCTGTAAGTGTAGAGATCTAAAAACCTCAATTTTTTATTTGCTTGCGGTTAGACCCACAAAACATAACACATGGTCTAATTGTTAAAAGTGGTAAAGTAGTCCCTTTTCTTGGTTGACAAGGGAAAAAGTTCCATCAAAAAGGGGTATATAGCAGCATCCATCACAATGATGTCAAAACTCGGCCATGATGACGTCACGTCATGATGAAGTCTCAACTCCGCAAAGTAAACAGGCTGTTTCACATTCATCTGCTATTACGGAGGAAAATAAATCATGCTGTATTATAATCACTACTTATAGTTATAGAAATCTCAAATACTAATAAACAACAATTTTCTCAAAATATATTGGTGTCTTAACTTTTTTGTCTTTCACTAATATTCGATAGAGAAGTAATCGGACAATGTAACCGGGCAGTCACACTAGCCAATCATACTAAAACACTGAGCCAAATCCACCAATCACAGAGTTGATTACAGTAATCATAGCATTAACCAAATGCTCTAAGAAACAAACAATTTTTCCAAATGGACAATTTTTTCCCATTGATATCAACTGACCTTTCCTGAAATGAAGCTATTTGTTTTTTGTTTTGTTGTTGTTTTTTTCTTTTTTTTTTCGGAAATTGCAATGGTTACGATTGCTAATGTTGGTAACAGGACCTCTAGTCGTCCAATTGATCTTAATAATAATGACAGTTATATGAGTGTCAACTGTACCTAGCACTGATGCACTAATTGGAGCCACTTTAAAGCACAAAAGAAATCAAATGAAATTATATTATATTAAATCAATTAAATCAAATGTTGGTTTTGTGGAGAGGGGAAAACCGGAGTACCCGGAGAAAAACCTCTCGGAGCAGAGTAGAGAACCAACAAACTCAGCCCACATATGACGCCGGGACCGGGAATCGAACCCGGGCCACATTGGTGGAAGAAAAGCGCTCTCAAAACTGCTACTCGATATGTCATAACTTGACACGTGTGATTACACACCGCATTAGACTTAACACAGTCTTTTTATCATTACTTTATAGGAATAAAAATTTTCATGACTTACTGAGTCGTAAAGTGCCTCAATGGGCTCTATTTTGAGGGACACAAAATAGTCGGCCTTGACTTCAAGAGGACATGTTTCTAATGTGCACTCCAATAACGGTCTGCCTTTTCCTAAATTGATTTAATACGTTTAGTAATAACACAAAGAGTTCCACAAATGTAAGGTCAGAATTGTTTTACTTCTTTTCTGTAAAGAGAGAGATCATAGACACTGCTTGCATTACCCCAGGGTTGTCAAAAAGTTTCAAAGTAGGCGGCTAAGTTTTAAAAGTAACCGTCTAGACAATCGATCGCCAAAGGAGGGTCTGAGAGCATGCCAAGCAGAGCAACCGGCCAATATGACGAAGCAGGCAGCGATTTTCGCCGGCAGCCGGTTACTTTTGACAACCCTGAATTACTGGAAGTGAAGTTTAATAAAACTCGATTGAAATCTTGCGTGTTACTAGCTCAGCCTTCAAGGAAAGGACAAATAGATGTACAAAATTATCGCACTTTTCCTCGTAGAAGAGGTAGGTACGTGGTGTAAGCATCGTGTATGGCTATGGAGAGCAATGTATGCCATATATTCACTAACGGGGAACCACTATATGATGCTTACACCACGTACCTACCGTAGAAGACTCCCACCATTTTTTTGTCATTTTTGTTACAGTGAAACTAAGTTTAAAAACCTCAAATTAAACTAAGTTCTTATATAGTTTTTGAGTATTTCTTGTGCTTCGGTCTTCTAACTGGAAACAATTAATTTCGTCATCTCTTCAAAGTAAGACTACTAGACACATGTGCACACAAACCGATAAACGACTATACAAGTGGGCCTTAAAAAGGCAAACACATAAACCACCTTTTTCCTTTTTCCTCATGAAAAGAACTATTGACATAAGTAAAATATATGACGTTGCGCTATTACTTATTGGCACTACTGTACTTTGCGAACTGGCGTGGTAACATAAGTGGTCGTACGTGAGGGAAGAGAATTCCTTAATTTTAGGAAAATTTATATTTAAACAAGTAGATAGATCTGACCAGTATAACAAAAGCATTTCAAACGTTCCTTCTGCCTTATTCGCCATTCTTCACGGGCCCAACAAGTCCTTCTGTCTGGGAGCGTCTAGTTATGATATAATGTGAATTTGGCAATACGTACGCAATAAAATAAGCGGTCTGCCGGTTGTCCTTACCTTCGCTGAGAGACTTGGAAGTCACCAGACGTGGTTTGGTATTTTGAACGGATTCTAACGCGCCAAGCATCGTAAATCTGTTTACTTTACCATTAAACCTGTTCATAAAATCACACATCAAATGCACGGAACACATCAACAAGTGTAATAATTGATGTAGACATTGTATAAGAGTCTTTATCTATCATTCACATATATAAAACGTTATTGCGGATCACTAACTACCCACCGAAAAGCTTTGGAGGCGGGTCTGTGTTCTAAGCTTGCTTCGACTCCCTCTGTGTCCAACTGCGCTATTTCACTACAAAAACAAAAACAATCAAAACAAATCGAACGATGTACCCTTTCGATCACGTTTGAGGTCTATGTTGTATTTAGGGACCATATGCTTTTTATGTTCGAATTCATGCTCCAAATAGCGCGCAAGGCCCCATTTAAAGTAATGTATCTAGAAGTGGGTCGGTTCCTTCCAACAGCATAAGTAGGCAAGGTATGAATTCACTCCAAGGTTGTGCAAAGTAATGACTAAAAATTGTCTAGGAGATGCACTCCAATGATCTTTTGGGGTACGCCATAGCTTGTCTTCTCAGTTTACTGTCAATCCTGTCGCAGTTCGATCGCTAAAGCTGAGCAAATTTAACTGTTAAGTGCCAAGTTCTACATCTACAGGAGGAACTCAGATGGAAGTATGCCTCCCCAAAACAGTTCCAAAATTCATTTTACAACAACCCACTATGCCAAGTAAACTAGAAATGGTGAATTCAACAGACGCGTTTTGATAGGGTCTACTTACCTTTTGCCTTTGTCATAAAGAATGAAGGTGCATCTGTCGAGATTGAAAGTCAGCCTTGTCTTGATGTACTGGTGTATGACAAAAAAGGATGGATAATAATGGAAAATAATGAACATCACCACCGCCAAACATACCTATGACCACTCTGATAAAACTTCTAATGAGTGACAGGTAGGTGGAGCCGACCCAAATCAAGGTGTCTCGAGTTTCAAGCTGGTATGCACTGACATGCATAAGCAGGAGCATAAGGAGCGTATATAAAGCCAAGCGCCCTGTAAATGGCTGCGATGTGACCACGACCACATGCAAGCACAGTAAAAAAAACAAAAAGAAATATCCAAAAGAAAACTTGTGCATTCTCGTGTTGCTGTGCTCACGCATGTGTTGTTACTTCACAAGCCTCAGTCCATCACAAGAGAAATTATGGCATATAATTCATGGTAGGCCACCATATCGTCACCAAATATAGTGTTTACAGGGGTATACAAGGGTTTACAAAGGTATATCCTTGTAAACCCTTGTATACCCCTGTAAACTGACTATATGGTGCCCTACCATGAATTATATGCCGAAATTATCATAACATGTCAACGGAATGATGCTGTTTTTCAAGTTGGCGGCCAAGACGAAGCACTGCGCAAACGCACATCATTTTGAACTTATGTTCATAGAAAGTAACGTCTGAACATTTTGCTGCGTGACCTTGTGAATGCTGTTACGCTAAAAACAAGTTAATCACTGACATTAATTTGAGCTACCGACAGAGTATTTCAGTGCTGTGTCGAACTGGGAAGAAATAACCAGAAATTGATTGACTGATTGATTGATTGACAGTTGACTGATTACCATAGTGATCCAAGCGTACAGTAGCGTTATGTGTTCATAGAAGTATTACTTAACTTGAAGCGGCAGGGAAATGCCTGGGTTGGGTGCCAAAGGATCCCCAACTCTTACCTCCATGGGGTATTTCACTGGTCCTGCACTTTCATTGTAGTCAATAGCTTTATATAATTTCTCTTTCTCCTCTGCAGAGAGAGCTGACACCGAAAGATTCGACCACATGTCCTCCTCTGCTTAAGACATGAAAAAAGTGTTTGATTGGCATATAGTACCATATAGTACCATCTACGGGTACATTACGAAACCACCATTTGACCAGCTCCCACTTGGCTTGATAGCGCAGTTGGTAAAGCACTGCTCCGGTATCGCAGAGGTCATGGGTTCGAATCCCGTTCAGGCCTGAGTTTTTTTTCAGGCTTTAATTTCACAGCTGCTTAAGTTGTGTACATAAGTGCGATGATCAATTAATGTCATTACATATAGTACCAATGTCGGAACCTGCTAAATTTCAATCTTCGATAAACCTTTGGTTGTGGAGAAATTCGAAACCAGAATCGCAGTATTCAGATCTGAATTATTTAGTAAAAACGTCGACAATACACGGTAGATAGCAAGACAATCACAGCAGAAGAACGACAAACAAATTGTGGTCTTTTCCATGACGAAAACTCAGCCGCCCGTAAAACCGCATAATTCAAAATCATCTTCCACTATATACGAATACAACTTTCACGGAACTTTCGCTCATATATTGAACTGAATAGTAAAAAGGAAAGTCGTGTAAATCAATACGCGATGTTTTACCTTCTTGCTTCGTTATTTGGGCTTCATAATCAGTGGAACTTCCCGCTCCAATACCAAGCAAAAGCCACCAAGGGCGCGACTTTTTTTGGTCTGGTTTAAGTCTTTGACTTGGTGGAACCTTAAATAAAAGGAAAAAAATATCAAAACCTCAATCCCTGAGAGGCACCGTGAAAGTAGCCTCCCATACAAACAAAGTCTACCCAACACTGCTGAAGTGCAAGCTTAAAGCTGTCTGTTATAACAGAACGTATTTCTCACAAGACGCAACAACAGATTCAATAGCTACGATTTGGATAGGGTGCAAACCGGGATGTGGGCTATACAGCTACGTACGATACAAATGTGAAGGGTATGATTTTTGAGCAGTTTACTCTGGGAGAGGGTATAAACATCAGGGAGTTTGGGCCAAGACCATGGTATCATTTTCATGGAGAAATGGCCAATTGGTTGGGAATGTTTTTGTTCTGCCGGATTGGGCTGTGCTGGTGACCACAGTTATTTCTGGACAATAGCGACTCTAGGATAAGAAGGGATTTGGGGAGTTAAGTCTAGTATAGGGTTGAAGATTTCAGCTGTTAGTGGTCCAGAGGCTTAGTGGTCCAGAGTCTTAGCGGTTCATTCCCACCCAAAAATTCCCAATACGGAGTTCGGGACTTCTACAACTACTTCTTACAAAAGAAAAAAAAATAGAAAGTCGACCTTATCAGGTGACAAACCATACCTCTATTTCTGCATGCTTCCTAGCAATCAGAATACTGGGAATGTCAAGTTTATCTTCCATGGACTGAAATAAAAGAAGTAATAGACGTCAAAGAGACAACTCACGTGGTCGTTTTGGCCGCGCTGACCTTCCAAAAATTTGGACGTTAAATTAGCGCGTATTTTGCACGTAAAAACGCCCTCGAACTATTTTGATGAAATCAAGGCCTCCTTACATTTTCCACACTGTATAATAAGCCAGCCATTATCATGTACACTTTGAAATAAATATATGTTATTTACCGGGCGGGAAGTCCGTATGGGAGAAACTATGCCCGAGGTCTTCTGTAGCGCCCGAGCGCGTGGTTAGCAAATCAAATTAGAGGATTTAGGATTCCGGCCCGCTCAGATGCTTGAGAAAAAAATAATTATGAATATCTTCGAACGGGAAACAGATTGAAATCGAAAGGAAAATCAAGAATGCCATAGAGTAAAGTAAGTTACGTGCCACAGGTACCTGAATACTGGAGAGCACAGATGCCTTCTCGTCACTGTTCAACCCTCGCAGTTTTTTCTCCCAAAGTTCTTTGTACAGATTATACTTCCTCCTAAAATATGATCAGACAAATAGAGATTGCTGAATAGAAAATGTGCGCGTGCGATTTTATTCACGAGTCGAGTAGTTTTAGAGGACGAACGAGTGAGCACAGCGAAACGAGTTTTGAATTACAACTAAATGACTACATAAAACTCGTACAAAGCGCTCTTAGTTAAGTAATTTTAAATCTGACTGCTACTGTGACTTTTGCGCGACTCATTCAGGCAAAACGCACAGGACAAAATTTCAGTTGTGAGAACATCGTTCGCCCAATCTGCAGCGCCTCCGATAATTTTCCCCTGGAGATGAGAGATTCTACGCATTAAATTCACTTTTACTTACGTGGGTAAATCTCATTAAAAATGTAATAATTTAGTTTATACGGACTGCACTGCTACATAAATTTTGCAGGTGAACGGTGAGTTGAGAGTAGGGCTGCAATGAGGAGTTCGAAGGTTTGAGCAACAAATACTATGAGCAAATGCAAAATGATAAGCTTGAGGCTGGGTATCCTGTTTTATACATAAATGCAGTTCTATTAAACAATTAGATTATGAGCTCGAGATTTCTATCGCGTGATAGTTGACAAGGGCGCAGCCCGAGTCAACTATCACGCATAGAAATCGAGAGCGAATAATCTAATTGTTTTAGTATAAATCTACTAGTCGTTCAAAACTTTGTCTTTTCTGGAACAGCCTCGACCAGTAAACTGTCTAAATCTTCTTCACGGACACTTCAAAAACGTGAAGAAGCGGCCGCCATTACGCTACTCACTATCTATCACAGAATAGATAGTGGGTAGCGTAGCCAATCAGAGCGCGGCATTTGTGATAGAACGCTAGTAGATTTATACTAAAGACGATTAGTAATGAAAGAACTGAGTGCAGTCTAGTTCGTTCTGTAATCGCAGCAGAGATAACAAAATCGGGTATCCGAATTGTTACCATGAGTGTGGTGAGACTAAATTCGAAAATTCAGAGTCCTGTACTCATATTAGTAAGAAAGTGAGTGAATGTTCTACAAAAATGATTTAATTCTATTTGTTGGTCTGGATAGCCTATTGCGTTTTATTGGGGTGTGCCTTTTTTTCTGGTTGGTTCTAGTTGGCTCGGTAGCTGTCCAAGTTAACGTGCCCGTTTAACACCTGTTTGAACAGGTCAAATGAAACAGTCTGGAGCTATGAAGTATGAGTGATTCTTAAGAAGCAAACGAAGGCTTGTCACATTGGAAGCACTTTATTATTGACTCTATTAGCTTATCAATGAATATTCCATCTTACCTGTGTTCCTGAATTCTTTTCCAAGTCCAGCATCTGATTTTCTCTTCGCATATTGCCGTGTACGCATACTTCCACCTGAGATTTTGAGCAGTTATGACAGAACTGTATCTCTAACATTTAGACTACGAGTTTGAGTCAGTCTGGCCATCACAGAATAAGCAGTGAGTACGTTAGCCAATCCGATTGCAGGATTTATGATAGTATTCCAGTTGGTTAATATTGAAGATAGATAGAGCGCACCTAAGTAGCCAACCAGATTGCAATTTTACTCGACAGTCGCCCATCGCTCATAGATTACCAAAAGACGTAAAGGTCCGCGTATTTTTTTAACACAAAATTTACGTTACTTCGAGACTTAGACAAATAATTAAAGAGGACCAGGTCTATTGAATGACTGAACGATGAAAGACAATAAGTGCCAATTCAAGAATAAATGCAGCTAACTGGTTTTGGAAACATTCAGCCCTGAAGTACTATAGATTTATGTTAGCTTTCGATTCCGAATTTCATTTTTTCTAAGATTCCTATGATCAAAAATATAAGCGATTCCCAGGGGTTGAAAGGGACCCAAAAAATCAGTGTTCATGTCAAAATCTCGACGGTCATTTTTATTTAGTCGTTATCACGAAAATTCCTTAACAAAAAAACTCAATTTTTTTCCAATGCAAGATCTCCGGAGAGGCCGCCTAAACAATTCCTTTTTTGTCGGAATCGTATTTGTAAAATCTAAATCCGGTTTGAAACCGATTAAGCAACGTTCCAGATTTTCGACGAATCAGGAAAGCGCGCTGCGCTTCTAGTGCACAGATATTAATCTCACCAAGCAGCAGGTTTCTGTTTAACAGGCAATTCCGGTTGATACTTCAGGTACACCTGATTGACAGCCATCAATTCAAACGACTCAATCATGTCCATCAAGTTGTGAAACTGTGGTAAAGGCAACAGAAGATAGAGGAAAAGGCAGGTGCTTGGTTGGGGGGAAATTGAAACACAAGAACTGGGCTTATCAAACAAGTTGATGGAGGAAGTTGTACCACCGTAAGGTGAAAGAGAAGCCGATGCTTGTGGCGTTAGCCCTTCATCACTCCTGATAAGCCTAACCATGCATTATCTGTTCTCGTATTCCGACTAACTAATGCTAATACTATCTATAATGTCTTGATAGACTCTTGTCACCTGAGGAGGGCAGGATTGCCGAAACGTCGTAACACAAGACCAAGACCAAGACCAAGACCAAGAAAACAAGCAGTAGTGGAAAAGAAGATGCCGAGAAGAAGGATGATACTATCTATAATGAGACTAACTATAACAAGATTATACTATCTATTGCTCTATATTTACGTCATTTCAAAATGTAAGTAGTAATGAAGTAGTTAGTCAATACCTAGGTTCACTGTCGCTGAATAGTTCGCCTTCAGTTTTGAATAGAAATACATTGCATTCTCATTGGCTAGCGAAGCGAGGGTATTGCCTTGTTTTTTTTTTCTGCGCGGAAGAAACAGATTGACAGAGTAACAAAGTAATAAGTATTTTGATTTTCTTTGACAAAATATGCGATTCAAGAAATATTAATCGTCAGACGCGTGAAATCCTCGTCAGGCAATAAATTTTTCTTAAGTCTAGTAACGAAAAGATTAAACTGAACAGCAAAAAACTACTCAAGGCTTAACTTAAACAGTGAAAAGGTGGAGAGATAGCAACGCATTGTTATATGGCACAAGGTTTGACTTTGGAAGTAAAGGTAGTAGTTAGCGTTCTCTCACTAACCTGGTTCTGGGAAAATGCGAGAGAAAGCTCCTGCTGTAGAACCTCGACCAAAAGCTTCAAATGAAGAGCAAAACTCATAAATATTGATATTCTGAGGAACCATAAATAAAACCCATCGGGAAAGAATTCATGGAGGTAACAACACCACTGCACCACGCACGGTAATAAATAATCATACAGGAAGGTACACCATTCATACGAAGAAAGTGAGAGCGAGCTTTGTATAAATTCATGGAAGACAGACAAGGGAGCTTAAGCAAGAACGACGACGACGCCGAGGACGCGACGTTCAAAAAAATGGATTTGGTTTTCTCTTGTACCAATGGCGGCAGGCTTGTTTCATTTTCTTTCCATAACTTTTCAAACCGCCGACTTTTCCCACCTAACCCGTTCACAGTTCATTAAAAATTTTTCTTGGCAATTTTGTCGTTGTGCACTCGAGTCTTCCAGAAAACATGGAAAAATGGTCATTTCACGTTGCTGTTAGTGACCTTAAGCAAGGACGACGCCGACGTCAACGAGAACGACTACGAAAAATACAAATTCGTATTGTTGCAGAGAAGTTGCAATTATTCCAACGCATTCTCCTTGTGAAACTCATGCCAACTGGCCAGGAATTTAACTTGCATGAGCGGCGTTGACGTTTTCCGAGTAAATTGAACATTTCTCTACTTGTGCTCACGTCCTCCACAGAACTTTAAATTTGGTCATTTCACGTCCTTGTTTTGGAGAGAACGGCAACGAAATGTACCAAACTGCAAAACGCACGTGTGTGGCGTGCAGAGGCATTGTTTTTGCTCATTATGCCTATTGTTTTTTTGGCGTTCTCGTTCTCGTCGACGTCGTCCTTGCATAAGGTCCCTGTTGTTTTGCAGAGGACGGCAAAGAAATCTACCAGACTGTATTTTTTACGTGCAGTTTCATTGTTTTGTTCATCAACGCTATTGTTTGGTGCTGTCGAGGTCGTTGTCGTGTTTTGCTTGAGGTCCCTACTGTAAAGACTCTACCGAAAGTATCAGAAGAATGCTCTTGCAGTTCAAATTTCACTTCTATACCTTAGGTGCATCCAGTACAATCTCTGATGACTGATCCATAATGACATGGCATTCCGCGGACAAAGGTTTCAGAACTGAAAAAGAATTCGCCACCATTTCATTACTCATTTCACCCACTTTCCACATTTTAGCGAGGCTTGAATGCCATGGAATAATGAAGACAAAAGTCGACGAAAGTCTAATTGGATGCTCCTATGAATGTTTTCAGACGGATGAAGTCTCATCATGATCTGATACAATTGTATTTGCTTTAATGATATTAAAAAACTTCTTTCCCAAGAATGTTGGCCCACTAGTGTACAATCGAGAGTGACTTATTCCGAAACGTTGACGGTTGTCTCGTATATGCTTTAAAACACCACGCCTTTCTTAGAAAGTATCGTGTGCCTAACTTTATTAAATGGTTAGAGTCAATAATTTTTCTTTGCTGCACCAAAGCGGTAACGAACAGTGTTCGTAACTGGTCCGTGAAGCACCAGGATGTCAAATCTATAACTTCACTGGAAGGTTGACCAAACAAGACGACCAGTTTCTAGCAAATCCCACACAGACTACCAAAGCTACAGTGGATTAGTGGACGGACCAATAAAACCTTTGAAAACCACTTCATCGTGCTCTTGGCTTATGAATAACATAGCAAACACTTGCAACGACTGTTCCGTAAATTCTTCTGTATCTGAATGCACGACCTAACTTAAACATTTCGTGAAAGATTTATGGGTCATTTCTTACTGAATTCATAATCAGGCGGAGTGCTTCCTTTGCTTGAGACACCGCTGCTCATCAGTTCCTGATGATAGGGAAATAAAATCATCATACAGACAAAACTGTTTCAAGTCACATCGCGCTAAAATGTTATGTACCTACTCTAGTCGTTCATTTTTTATTCTCTTTCAATTTTTGAGGTGTGGGGGGGGGGGGAGGGGTGGAGCTGAGCAAGGACATGCCGCCAATCAAATAACTATGTAATGGTAATCATACGGTTTCAAGTTCTATTTGAGCTTTTTGAAAACCTCACGAATGATGAATGCAAATAACACTAGACCAAAAGCTACATTTTAATCACATTTAAGTTGCATTAAACAACCCTAGAACTTGGGTCCACATTTAAGTCTAGTTTAATTGTTTAAAACATCACTTAAATCAATGCTATTGTCATAGTGGGGTTTAAGTGCCCCTGAAACATACATTATACACATGAAGCCATTTAAGTTCCTGAAATGGAGATTAAACATTCTCTAAATTAATGGTTGTGTTTTGGTTCCCATAAATGACTATTTATTGATGTATAACAGGAATAGCAAGAATTAAAATTGTCCAGTGTGTAACATCACTATGCACTTCATTGCTTAAGTATTTTCAAATTGTCTCTTCTCCATAAACGAATCATAACACCAAAACATGAAAGAAATATAAAGGTGTCTTGACATTTTGAACTCAGTTCAATAAAAAAGGAATATAATCAGTTAAGAAAAAATATCATCTGCAACCTACAGGGCAAGAAAAATGACCATATTTCACTAATCACACTAAGACAAGTGAATAAAGAAACTTTAATTCTATCCGTATATGTAGTCTCCATGTCCATACAATCTAATATAGTCATGTACCTTTATTAGCTTCTGCATCAAAATTTTGATACTGGTGCTACTAAAAATATATCTTGTTCATCACATTCATCGGAAATCCACAATCGCCGACGGCGACGCTTTAGCGATTGAGAAGAACATTTCGTTTTTGTGTGACGACGATACGAAGATGAATGTGCAAAGGACTTTCCGCAAGTTTCCACTTATCACAGAAGAAAGGGCTTGGAGTGTTTGCGACGAAACTTGTTTCAGGATAATCTTCGGCCTTTTTGTTGATTATCAAAGAAAACCGCAATCGGTAATGGCTAATTTGCGGCAAGAGCAATGAATGGCCCTATTGTTATCTCAAGTGTAATTTGCATTTGGTTTTTCTGCTTCATTACAGTTGGTTGGTTTTCGATAGTAAGCCAATCAGAAGGCGAGAGTGTCGATCGCGGGATGTATCTTTCATGTAGTTAGTGTCATTTGGAAGTTCGCATTCTAGCTTCGTTTCTTGCCGTGTGATCGATCGTTTTTTACATTTGGTTACAGTTCACTGTTTTCGGTAATGATGACTTTACTAGGTGCTCAACAGGAACGACAGCTTCTTATTATTGAAAGGATGAGCGGAAGAATGGATACGATTTGTGACAGTCAAAAGAGACTCGAGGATGCCAATGCAAGCCTGCGACAGGGGAATGAAAGATTAAGAAACGAATTGCAAAAGAAGGAGAAGCAGGGCAACCTACGTGGTTTGAGAAATTCACGGCGGAGTTCTACTATTGAAATAATCAAACAAGTTTACTGCAAGCCTGGGTGGGTTTGCTACAAAGCAACAAACAATACAACAACAAATGAAATATACACTGTACATGTAATGACCAAGTAAAAAACACCAGTGTCTATGAAGGAATAAATTTGGTGGGTGAATTAAAAGATGCTTATGAAATGAATATGGCCGAAAAGATAAAGGTGAAGATTTTAAAATTACAATATAATTATGATCATTTAATTACCCTTAAACATGACTTTTACACACATTTAGAATGTGTTTAAGGTTCTAATTAAACATAATGTAAAAGTCAGAAGATATTTTGGTTGTATTTAATGGTCACTTAAACATGCATTAAGCTTTAGCCTTAAGGGTGTTTAAGGCGGGTTTAAGTTGAAATTAAACATATTTTTAAGTTCTTAAACCTGTAATTAAATGTAGTAAACATAACTTTAAGCCAAGATTAATTTCTGTTTAAGACTGCTTAAATGTTCTTTTTCTCCTTGTGTAAGTCACAAATTGAACGAGAAAGCCGTTTGGTTACTTGTTAATAATTATACATGAAAATAATGATTTGTCCTTTGCATCGGTGTTACACTTTTTGCATTGGTGTTACACCTTAACTGAACTGCTCTTAGCCAATAAGAATCGAGTAATTTTTTCACGTATATTATTACAACATTAACCACAAAACCGGTCTTTGTTTGAAGTATAAAGCAATAGTCAAAACATTTCATAAAAACAAAATAAAAATTATTGAAAAGCATAGCATTACATAGTCAGTTACAGAGTACCGCGCGACAGTTTCAGAATGACTTCCCAATTGAACCCAAAAGCATGCTGGAAAAAAAGGACACGGCTACCTGAGGTCAATTTGCCTTGCTTCATGATGCGGTTTTCAATTTGTTGTCATAAAGGCAAAACCGAAGCATTTACTATCTCAATCCCAGCAGATGTAAGCAGTCTAATGAACCAATCAAAACTCCCAGCAATAAACGATATCAGAACCAAGCGCGGAAAAAATGGCATATAATTCATGGTAGACCACAATATAGTCACCAAATATAGTGTTTACAGGGGTATACAAGGGTTTACAAAGGTATATCCTTGTAAAGCATTGTATACCCCTGTAAACTGACTATATGGTGGCTTACCATGAATTATATGCCGAAAAAATGCGCCAACGCCAGTAACCATTGAACTAACAACACTTCTGATTGGTTAACACGTTACCTATGGCGGTAATGTAAAAGCAAAGCTACTTTGCAATTTTTATAGGTAGTCAACTGGTTTCGAGCGATATTTGGAATAAACGAGCACAATTAAATTTTTCCAAGACTAAAGAAATTTGTTGTCTTTGAAAAATTTACGAGTGCTAATTGATACAAACTTGCACTCGAAATCATTTGATTAATTGTTAATAATATACATGAAATACTTTAATTTCAAATTTCTGCACTCAATTCCTACGTTTTCCTCTGTTTGAGATTAATTAACGCGTTCTCAGCCACTCTGCGCGTTGAAATATTTGCATGTATATTTTTACTTTTGACAATGAAAGCTCTAAATAGTAATTAAAAGAACAATTACAATCAAGATACTCCACCTTCCAGTTTTGCTGACTTCCAAACAACTCTGATGCTTTAAGATTTGTGTTCCAGTACACAGACAAACAGTCGAGACTCACAATCTTCAAAATGACAAACAACAAAGAAAGCGAGTCTTTACATGAGTTACTGAAAAGTCACAAATCTAGATTAGTGACGGTTTGGCGACGTCAAGAACTTGAGAAGCCAAAAAGAAATGTAAATCACGGGGTAGGAGCCACTTTGTGACGTTAATTGCAAGTTGGGCGTTTCCACAGTCTTACCTTGTACACTGTTTTGGCTGAAGCATCTACCACGCACTCCTGCCACAGTTCGTTTGTAGTCTGAAAAGGGTTTAGTTAACCTTTCAGTTAAGACCAAATTAAACAAACCGTTTAATGATCCCTCACAAGCCAGCTAAAGTTTTATAAAAGACCGTAATGGCAAACTAATAATTAGACATGTACAAGACATAATGTATAGAAGAGGAGGAACAACCAACGGGCACCACAACTGTACCCCCTAGCAATCATATTTGAATTAATCCGCACGGTTGGATCAATATATTTAGTGGGCTGCTAATAAATTGTCCGAAAGTTCGAGGACAATTATGTATTTTTCAGACATTTTGTTAGCCTCTGGCCTTCTCAGTCGATAGACTACATTCCGGAGATACTGTACTGTTGAAATGAAGTTGTGTGCCTTTGCACTTGAAAATACCTGATGGAATCAGAGGGCGAATCGTGCAATTCTGTACTTCTGTTATAAACCAAATTCAACTGACCTCCGCTGAAAAATTTTGAAGCGTAAATCCAACTGCAAAGGGAGCTTGGGGGCATGTGACCTGAAATCAAATGAATTCTACGTCAAAACATGCACTAACAGAGTTATTTATTATCGATAAGCCAAACACGCCCTACTACAGTGCGAGTCCTAACATTGTTGGGGTTAGTACCGGGATCCCTTTTAACAAGTAACACTGATACCAACACTGAATACCAAACAGCCTACACGCCAACAATGATGGGAATTCACGCGCCCCATTGCGTACTGTATGTAAGCCTAGATTACTAAAACAATAGTCTATGTTGTTGGGCATAATTATGTTTTCGGCCCGACTCAGACTCATTTTAGCCCGAGCCGCTACGTTAATCTTACTATTATTATCAAGTTGGAGGGCATTGAGAAAATAAAAACTGATAATAGAAAAATCATATATATGCCCATCATTTGGGTATAGAATAGCCATGGTTAAAATATGCCCATCATTTGGGTATAAAATAGCCATGGTTAAAATATGCCCATCATTTGGGTATAGAATAACCATGGTTAAAATATGCCCATCATTTGGGTATAGAATAACCATGGTTAAAATATGCCCATCATTTGGGTATAGAATAACCATGGTTAAAATATGCCCATCATTTGGGTATAGAATAACCATGGTTAAAATATCCCATCATTTGGGTATAGAATAACCATGGTTAAAATATGTCCATCATTTGGGTATGTAGAATAACCATGGTTAAAATATGTCCATCATTTGGGTATAGAATAACCATGGTTAAAATATGTCCTTTATTTGGGTATAGAATAACCAAGGTTAAAATGTGTCCTTCATTTGGGTATAGAATAACCATGGTTAAAATATGCCCATCATTTGGGTATAGAACAACCATGGAAACTTCAGGCAAAAATCACTATGAAAACACTTCCTTTAAAGGTGCCCCAAATAAAAGTAATAGAGCTTTTGATCCCAGCTAATCATTTCTCGTTTATGGTTAGATTTTTAAGAGTAGTCGATTAAAACTTAATCCACTTTGACTATCTAGGGGAGTTTTATCCATACAATTCACAACATTATTATATCTCTCAGTTAGTACGCGCGCTATGATTGGTCAATTTAGCGGGCCGTACTTCACTGTACGGCCCGCTAAAGTTTGTTTTGGTCGCCAAAATGACTCCAGAGATATAATAAATATCTTGTTAACCTCGTTTTCTCGGTCCGTACTGTAAAATACGGATCCTCGTTTTTTCCCGTCGATTTATGGCCCAAGCGCGAAGCGCTTGGGCCATAAATCGACGGGAAAAAACTCGGTCCGTATTTTACAGTACGGACCTCGAACTCGATTAATAAGAGGTATGTATATCCGACCCACATGTTTTTTGATGAAATTTGAATCATTTGAAAGAATGCGCAGTGACGTCATGCTGGGTAGCCAGACCCTCAAGATGGCGGCAAAAATACCAAAAGTTCAATTACTAAATCCGTTTTTGAAGTTCTCATCAATATTGAAGGTAAATTCAAATTTTCGTGTTGTTTGGTATAAGTCGTAGTTATTGCTATCATTATGAATGCTTAATAAAATTACGATTTCTATAGCCTTCAGTTCTTTAAAGAATCCTGTCCCTTGTTCCACATGCGGATGACATTGAAAATGAGCGCAAAGAAAGTGAAGGAAAGGTGGGAGTGAATTACTGCCCATTTAAGAGACACCAACCCCACATAGACTCACTCTTAAAATCAGGGAAACAAAATTCGTTTTATAAAACAAGTTTATATGGTAAGTTATACTTCCAAAAGATGAAACAAAAGCTGACGTTTCGAGCGTTAGCCCTTCGTCCGAGCGACTGGAAAATCAGTGTCCAGCGCCAATGAACCTGCATGTACTTTATCTCCACGCAGATAGTTTCTTTTCCGGCACCTACTGTTCCGGAAGACGTGTTTCCCTTTTGCACCCTAAAATGCATACCCCTTAACTACATGACGTTAACTAACATCTGCCACTTTTTATCCTAGTAATGGTACGTAGTAAAATAACTCTTGATGAATGTGCGTTACTTTTTACTTTACTTCTCGATGTTAAATGTGTTCTTATCGATGACAATAATAAAAACAATATTTAATAAGTGAAAGATCGTCGCAGTTCTGTGAGCAACTGAAGCAGTTGCAAATATAAGACTTGAAAAAATTCAGGCTTGAATGGGATTCAAACCCATGACCTTGCGAGACCGGTGCAACGCTCTAACCAACTGAGCTATCAAGCCAACTGGGAGCTAGTCACTTGTGAGTTCGTAACATACCGTAGACGACGAAGAAATGAATATGAATATAGGACAATTTTATACATGTGAACTGCGGAACAAAAATCGTCGCCGTTATGTGAGCAACTTAAGCAGTTGCAAAGATAAGACCTGAAAATAATTCAGGCTATAATAATAATAATAATAATACCAATAACGTTCATCAAATGGGAGCGGTACATTGTAATAATACTTGAGCTTTAGCTGATAAAACATTTAGTTTCCCGACAATGAATCTTACCTTATCCTCATATCGAAAGTGAATGTTCCTCACTGAGATCTAAGAATCAAAAGAATGTTTTTAACAGATAAAATAAACAGATCCTAATTTGATTAAATCAATACACAAATTTAATCCATTTGAGTTACTTCACTAATACACCCACAGTAAAAAGAAATAATATAAAGGGAATGGAATGGAAGAAAAGATATTCATCAGCTGGCTTTTCTTAAACCATTACAAGAAATGTTAATCTTAAAATAAACAAAGCAAAACATTCTCAGTTTCACATCTTCTCTCCTCATTCAGGGAGAGTCTACGAACACACAGAGTAATGGTACAGTGTGAAGCATTCGGAAAAAAATCAAAGTGTTCGATCGAGGATTTAACAAAAGGCTGATGTGTCGCATAGGTTGCAGTTCAAATTTTATTTTTGCAGGTCAAATTTTATCTTGTTCTAAGAAAGTTCTCAATTAGGGTAATCTGGTGTTTCTAATGTGTTATAGATTAACTTTGCATACAGTGTAATGTGAGATAAAGAAAAGTAACCATTCTAAACCAACATTTCATTCCGATCCCGAACTGAAATATTTGAAACAAAACATACATACATACAACATATACACATACATATCCTTCATTTAAACACGATTGGGTTTAAAACTCAAAGCTTGTGGGGTTGTGTGAAAATAATAACAAGGTAGTATTATATTAAAAATAGGGATAACAACATAATGATTACTGACAAAACACTACTATCATGATAAAAACTTTAAAAATATTCAATAAGTTTCTAAAAAGATACAATGTTAAAGTAAATGCGTATTAGCTACCTCTAAGTAATTTGACTACAGCATTTAAAAATAATTAAAAATAGTTAAAAGCAGTTAAAATCTCAGTAGAGCCTGGACAGCGACTAGACAGACTAAGCACTAAAATCAAGTTTCTTAAAATAAAAGTCCTTATGTTTTCTCAAGCATCTGAGCAGGCCGGAATCCTAAATCCTTGAATTTGATAGGCGCAATTGACCGGTCCAGCTTTTTACGATACGGCCCATTGACTGGATTTTTCCCCGATGTAGCAATTTGCTATCTCTTTTCTTACTTTAAAAAGGAGACATCCAAAAAAAATAAATAAGTTATTTACCGGGCAAGGTCGGTCTGTATAGAAAAAAAACTGTTCCCTTGGTCTTGAATTCGGCCCTTGGCCTTTGGCCTTGGGCCGTACCATAGTTAGAAGAGGAGACTAGTCTCCTCTACTAACTATGGCCGTACTCAAGACCTCGGGCACAGTTTTTTCCCATACGGACCTTCCACCTGGTAAATAACATATATTTCTTTACTTGCGATAAAATTTAGCAAACTGTCCTGTAAAATGCGTCGATACAGCATTCCAAGGTATAGCGCCTCTATAACTGATAGAGTTTTTAAGAAACTGCGAGTTAAAATGCGGGACGGTAATGTTATTGCTCCTTCTGAAGCTGCACGCAGTGCCAGGTCTATTTTTCAAGTGTGAAAGACCTGCAGACTTTGTACGTACAATACAAAGCAGTTTTTAACCGGCTGTTGTAGAACAAAACCCAGAGTTATGTCTTTGGCCAATCACAACACTTAATGCAATAAAGCGTAGCGACCCAACAAGCAACATGCCATACTCAATAAACGCGGGAAGATCCGTCCGACTTAATCATGGTAAGTTTAGTTAATTACTTCCGACTTAATAAATAGTTGCGTGAGTTTCTTTAGCCGATCAGTAATACAAAATCAAAGCACCAAAAGTATACCAAAAGTGTAGCAAAAGAATACCAAAGTATTTTTGGACCTTGAGAGAGGGCGCTTATGGGAGGGTTACCATTACTCGAGGCTAGGCGCTTACCGGTATTAAATTTTTTACTCCTCTTTTGCGACTGAAAGAACTGTGCACCCACGTGGACAACTAATTTTGCAGTTGAAGATGTAAGGAAAAGTCCAGCATTCTCATAGACTGTCAGACAATGAATTTAGAAGTTGAACGCAGTAGACAAATAATACTCAAACCCTTCTCCTGCACCTCAGGTGTTTTGGGTGGGGGTGGGTTGGGGAAGAGGGTGGTGAGCAGTTTTTCGAATAAATACGATACTCGTGCAATTGCTTTCGAAAATGCAACATAAGTAAGTTCTCTTCCGTCGTTTTATGTTATTCCTCGCGAAGCGAGGCCGAAGGCCGAGCGTAGCGAGGTTTCTAATCGTGTCGCCTTCGGTCAGACCACGTGGCTCGCAAGCCCGAGTAAATCGAGCCGAGAGTTTTTATATATGTATTTAGTATAATTTTAGAGCTGAACACAGTGTTTCCAGCAATCTGATTGGTTGAGTGTACTCGCCATATGACGTTATATTCACCGCGCTAGGCGGTGAATATAAAGCAAAACAAAATGGCTGCCAGCAGCCGGTTTGTAAATGTTTCCGACGAGGAAATCTCAGAAATTAAAAGTAGTGCAGTCCCGAAAACAACGCAAAATGCAACAAAATATGGTGTTAAACTTTTCAAAGGTATGTCAGCCTCTTCCGTTGGGCTTATTATTTTACTTTGAAACTTTACAAACAGAAACAGTACCGATAACAACGGCTGAAACAGCTAATTAACTGTCGTAACTCTTAATTTACCTTACACAGAATGGTTCGCTTAACAAACCGAATTCGAAACAGAGTTTAAGTGCATGGAAATCAAAGAAATGAACAACTGCCTTTCAAAGTTTTATTTATCAGCAAGACGACAAGACGGAAGCCATTACAAGAAAACAAGTTTGTTGTCAATCAGAGCAGCCCTAGATCGACACATGTGACATTTATACCGGAAATAAAATGTGTTGAATCCCGATTTCTCAGTTGTTCAGCTCTGAAATTATACTAAAACAATTATTCGCCTCAGGCTCAGTTAATATTGGCGAATATTTACCTCGCCTTCGGCTCGGTAAATATTCGCCAATATTAACTTCGCCTTCGGCGAATAATTGTTAAATATATTTCCTCGCGAAGCGAGGCCGAAGGCCGAGCGTAGCGAGGTTACTAATCGTGTCGCCTTCGGTCAGACCACGTGGCTCGCAAGCCGAGTAAATCGAGCCGAGAGTTTTTATTGCGTTCGACGAAGGAGAACGCATTCCTAATGCAGGCGAATTTGAAATATATGTATGTATGGACACGCTTTTCACCCCCCGCGAACTTGAATTGTGTAGGCTTCCTCACTGGCAGAAGAAAACGCTTTATTTTTCCGCAAAACAACGACGAAACTCCTCAAAACTTTGAGATTCGACAGGAAAAAATTAGAGCAACGTTTCACCTGATCAAAAGTTGATAATAATCTAGGTTTTAAGACTTTTTCGCTTATTTGAAAGTTTGTTTACAAACAGAATTTGCCGTGCGCGGCGCTACTTACGCCACCAAAACAGGTTCAAAATTAAAGAAAAGTTTTGGTTATTTCGTGCTTTTTCTCAATTCTGTCATACAAATCATTTGTTGGGTTTGTTTGGTCTCATTCGGCAATTTATGACAAAAACAAGCGGTATTTTGAAAACTTTTCTATCAAAACAAATTTTGATCACGCGTAAAATCTTAGTATACGTCAGATGAACGGGAGAGAGAATCCGTCTTTTTGATCAGGGTCTAACAACTTCAAATTTGCTTTAAGAGATGTGTAAACCACAGATACGGGGACAAAATATTTAATAAAAAATTGTCCAAGAATTTATCAGAAATTAAACAGGGATTTTTTTTCCTGTTTACAAAAGTATCCGCAAATCCGCAAAATTGTTCAAGAATTTATCAGAAAATTAAACAGAGATTTTTAATAAGAAAGAAAATAAATTTTGAATTTTTAATGTTAATCTAAAGGTATAAGTTACGAAAGTATAAATGGAGAATCTACTCAAATTGAATCTTGATGAATTGAAATTGTATGGGGAAAGGTACGCTATTCCAAAATGGCGAAGAATTAGAAAAGCAGAACTCGCCAAAAAGTTATATAATATTCCTAAATTCATGAAAAAGTTTAATAAAATTACTAATGATCTTACTCGTGATCAAAGATTGAGAATAATATTAAATGATGAAGAGATTCCAAAACCTGAAAATAATATTTATAAAAAACAAAAAATTACACCAAACCAATACGCTGAATTAAATTTTATTGATGATGATGTTGAATTGGGAAAAATTAAACAAAATGTGAAATCTATTAAGGGACAAAGAAAATATCAAAGTGAAAAAATCTATGAAAGAAATTATGAAAAGGAGGGCGCAAAGCCTAAAAGAAAACCACAAAAACCAGCAAACAAAACTTTTAATTGGGGAAATTATTCATTTAAGGTGATGGATAAAGATGAGTTTTCCAAAAAGCTTAAAGATTTAACCAATGAAAATATTATAAAACTTACTAATAATAAAAAAACAAAACCCAAACCTAGAAAAA
Organism: Ricordea florida; assembly: GCA_949710005.1. Taxonomy (NCBI): domain Eukaryota; kingdom Metazoa; phylum Cnidaria; class Anthozoa; order Corallimorpharia; family Ricordeidae; genus Ricordea; species Ricordea florida. Next base: position 28,771,101 of record OX453272.1, read on the forward strand.
AGGTAAATATATCTGATAGTGTGAGAGATGAATTGGCTGAAGAAGAAATCAATATAATAGAACGTGAGAAATCATTGAATGGATATTTGAAAGTATATAGGATAAATGGAAGTAAAGGGCATGATCCTTTTAGATATCTAAATAAAATAAAACCAAAAGTTATAGATATAATTAAACAGAAAAAGAAACCAATAAAGGTAAAATTTATGTTAACATGTAATTTTATAAAAGAGTCTTTAACTGAAAATCGTATTCTGGAAGAAACTGAAGGATACTTTAACTCAAATGTGGAAATAATTACTGATTCAGATGATTTAAGTGAGATGTTTGATATTATGAAAAATAAAATACTAAAGGAGTATGAACAATTTTTATCAAATGCGTATAAGTTTAAATTTGACTATGTGAAAAAGTTTGAAATTGGTATTGTACCATACACCCCCCTTAGGGGAAGTTCATATATTCCTCTACCAAAAGAATTAGCCGCTAAACAGGGGATTATTAACCCTAAGAATTATAATGATAATGAATGTTTTAAGTGGGCAATAATGATATATATAATGGCACATAAATATGGAAAAGATGTTCATCTGGAGAGAATAACTAAAGAAATGAGAGAAAGATCTAATGAATTAAGCTGGGAGGGAATAGAGTTTCCTGTTTCGGTGTTTGGTACAAATCAGATAAAAAAGTTTGAAAGTCAAAATCCATATGGTATTAATGTTTTTTCTTATGAAGAAGGAGAGTTAAAAATAATTAAAAGGAGTAAAAAATTAGATGTGGAAAAGATAAATTTACTTTTTTTAACAGAGGGTGAAAAAACACATTTCTGTTTTATTAAGAATATTGGAAGGATAAATAATAAAAACTATAATAATAGTAAGCATGCTCGTTTTTATTGTGATAATTGTCTAAATTCATTTTATTCAGAACAGACATTGGAAGAACATAAAATAATTTGTTATAATAATGAAGAAGTTATGATAAAAATGCCAAAGAATGAAGATGGAACCCCCAAGCATATTGAATTCAAGAATTTTAATAGAAAAATGAAAGTATCTTTTGCTATAACTGGAGATCTTGAGTGTTATACAGAGAAAATAGATTCATGTTCTCCAGATAAAAGTAAAAGTTATACTGAAAAATATCAGAAGCATAAACCTTCAGGATATAGTTATCTTACAAAATCTTTTGATGATGAAATATATAAACCCAATCTTAAAAAATACACCGCTAATTCCTCAGATGATGATGTGGGAAAGAAATTTGTATCATCATTAGAGAAAGAAGCTAAGAAAATTTATGAATTTATCAAATCTAGGGTTAAAGAATATTATAAAAAGGTGGTTATGAGTGAAGAGGATAAAATAGATTATGAATATGCTACTCACTGTCATATTTGTGAGAATAAATTAAGAGAAGATAAGGTATTGGATCATTGTCACCTAACAGGAAAGTATAGAGGAGCAGCACATAAAAAATGTAACTTAGATTATATAATTCCCGACTTCATTCCAGTAATAATTCACAACTTATCAAGATATGATTCACATTTTATTATAAATAAGCTTGGATTAACAGAAGGCAAAATAGATTGCTTACCAAAAAATGAGGAAAATTATATTTATTTCAAAAAAGATGTTGTGGTAGATAGTTATATTGATAAAAATGGCAATCCAAAACCAATAACAATAGAATTAAGATTCATAGATTCATTTAAATTTATGTCAAGCAGTCTTAGTAATTTAGTTGAAAATCTTACAAAATGTGGAAATTGTGATGCATGTAAACCTGGAGATTGTATAAGGAGATACATAAAAGATGGAAAGGTTATTCAGTATGAAGGTATTGGTAATTGCGGTGAATGTAAGAATTGTCAGTTAGCTGAAAGTAGATGTCTTTCCCCAAAAGATGAGAAACTAACTCTCACTAAAAAATATTTTGGAAAAAATACAAATTTAATGATTAGAAAGGGCGTTTTCTTTTACGATTATTTTGATAGCTTTGATAGATTAAATGAAACTGAAATTCCACCAAAGGAGGCATTTTACTCAAAACTAAACGATGAAAATATAACAGAAGATGATTACCAACATTCTAAAAATGTGTGGGAAACATTTAATATGAAAACAATTAGGGATTATCATGACATTTATCTAAAGTCAGATGTACTACTCTTAGCAGATGTATTCGAAAACTTTAGAAATGTTTGTATTAAAAACTATGGTTTGGATCCGGCCTGGTATTTTACTGCGCCTTCACTAGCTTGGGATGCAATGTTAAAGTTAACTAAAGTTAAATTGGAGCTACTAACTGATGTTGATATGTTACTTATGTTTGAACAAGGTGTGCGAGGGGGTGTTTCTCAAATATCAAATAGATACGCTAAAGCTAACAACCCATACATGTCAAACTTTATATCAGGACTAATCAAATCATATATTGTATATCTAGATGCAAATAATCTATATGGTGGAGCAATGAGTGAAAAACTACCCACACATGGTTTTGGTTGGGTGGAAGAAAAAGATCTCAAAAACTGGAGAAATATACCGGGTGTATATAAGGTTGATTTGGAATATCCTAAACATCTTCATGATTTACATAATGATTATCCTCTTGCTCCAGATAAAATGAAAGTTAATAAAGTTCAGAAATTAATCCCAAACCTAAAAAATAAGAAAGAATATGTGGTTCACTATAAAACCCTAAAACTTTATGAAAGTCTAGGATTAAAAATAACAAAGATTCATAAAGGTATTAAATTTGAAGAGTCTGCATGGTTAAAGCCTTATATTGATATAAACACTAAATTCAGATCTCAAGCAAAGAATGATTTTGATAAGGATTTCTTCAAGTTAATGAATAACTCTGTATTTGGTAAAACAATGGAAAATATTAGAAAAAGGGTAGACATTCGTTTGGTTACTAATGAAAAAGATGCAAAAAAATTAACAACAAAACCCAACTTTAATCATTTTACCATATTTTCTGAAAATTTAGTGGCTATACATATGAAGAAAACATCACTAACATTCAATAAGCCTGTTTACTTGGGTATGTGTATTTTAGATTTAAGTAAAACAATAATGTATGATTTTCATTATAATTATATAAAACCCAAATATGGAGAAAAAGCAAAATTACTTATGACAGATACAGACAGTCTTGTTTATTTTATAGAAACAGAAGATTTTTATAAGGATATAAATCCAGATGTTAGAGATAAGTTTGACACAAGCAACTTTCCTAAAGACCACCCATCTGGTATTGAGACCGGTGTGAATAAGAAAGTCGTCAATATGTTTAAAGATGAAGCTGGCGGAAAGATAATAAAAGAGTTTGTAGGTTTGAGGGCAAAGTTATACTCTTATCTAATGGAAAATGATGAAGAAATAAAGAAATGTAAGGGAATGAAGAAAGCAGTTATAAAAAAGAAAATAATATTTAATCATTATAAGGATTGTCTTTTTACTGGAAAACCGCAGATGAGACGAATGAATGTAATTAGAAGCCACAAACATGATGTTTATACAGCAATAATTAATAAAATTGCTCTATCTTCTGATGATGATAAGAGAATAATTTGTGAAAATAAAATAGATACTTTAGCATATGGACATTATCTTTCCGAAACAGAATTAGGGGGCAGCGCCGTATCAAAAGGCACAACTTGAATCTCCTCTCTTACAAAACCACGTCTTGGCCCATCTTGTAAATAATATAAAACTGGTTGATTAGGTGAAATAACACTTCTAGAGATATAATAAACTTTGATACTCCAAATAGGATCTGTAGCTCTTCTTCTTTCACCACCTTCAAGCTCACCAGGAAATAACAAGTATCTAACTTTAACACCAGGTAGTATCCTAACCTCATCAAGCCCAACCACACGATGATAATTTTTAGTTTCAATATCAACCTCTTTCAGTTTTATAGCTTTTACAGGTTCTTTACCAGTTATTCTAGTTGGTGTATTATTCAAAGTTTTTAGAATAGCAGGTAATCTTTTCACCCACACTCTTGATCGGGTAGAGCCCTCATCACTGACCATTTCTTGAGCATATTGGTGACTAAATAATCTTTCGCCTAATATTCTGTTTGCATTTTCTACAAACGCTTGTGATCTATGATTTCCGGCTTCTCCTCTCTGTATTTTTACATTATGATAATTCATAAGTTTTGTAACCTCTCCCATAAATTCTTTTCCAGGATCAACCATTAATGTTTTAGGATATTTCATTCTTCTAGAATATATTTTCTCAAAAGCATTTGAAATTTCCCTACTTTCTTTTGAGGTTAATGGTTCAGCATCTTTATATCTCGAAGCCACATCAACCACAACTAATGCATATTTATATGTTTTTCTTCCAACTCTATCATGCGGTAAAAATAATAAATCTGCTTGGTGAATATGATTAGGTTTATCCTCTGTCCAGTGAGGTCTGGGTATATATTTTGGAGTTGGAAGACATATTTGCCATATTGCCTGTTTTTTTAACCATTGTTTTGCTTTATCTTCACTTACTTTTGCTTTTTCAGCTAATTTAGGAATTGCAGAATATCCTTTCCAATATCCTTCAGTTGAATAATATATTTTTGAAAGTATCGATGCATCGGGCGAGGCCCTCCCACGAAGTGAAGCCGACCCCCTTCGGGATATATTTTCGTTATTCATTTTAAGTTTAACCAAAAGTATCTTATAAATTAAAATGGAGGAGCAAAAAATAATTTTTACCGAGTATCAAATAAACATTATGAAAAAAATTATAATTAAAAAAATTCTAGATATGGAAGATGGTGATGATATTTTTAATTTTTTTAATTTTAATACCCAGCGCGAGAGAAAAGCTATTAAAACATATTAATAAATTAGAGAATAATAGGACATAGCTGGTTTAAAGATTAACCAAAGTATCTTATAAATCAATATGACGTCTGAAAAAATTAATCCAAACAGAATTCCAAAAGTACCACTAGGTTTGAAAGCGGAATCAACATTGAATAGAATTACACTAAACCCATCATCAGCCAATCCCGGAGAAACATTATATATAAATATACCAAAACTTTCTGATGTGTAATTATGGGGGTCCTGGCACATTTTTAATTACGATTTCATTACGATTTCATTACGATTTAAAATAGGTGCGGGGCTGGCACATTTTCTATTACGATTTAAAAATAGGCGCGGGGCTGGCACATTTTCATTAAATTATCAAAGATTTAACAAAGTACATGTCGGTTGATCGGGCGGGCGGATTGGTACTTCTGATAATCAATAAATAGTTTGGGTAGGCTGATACCAAATCGATACAAAGCCGATACAAAGTTGGTACAAAGTTGATACAAAAACTATATGAAATTTGCTAGGCTGGGATCTGGCACATTTTGTGAAACTGATACTAAGCCTATGCGAAACCTATAAAATTTGATGATGAGGATCTGGCACATTTTTAAAAAATGATTTTTCAAAAGAAATAAAATACCTATTTAAAAAGAAGAATCAATATACAAAATGGAACAAGAATTACGAGGATTAAATGTACCGCAACTAAAATCTTTAGTTAGATGGTATAATATTCGTGGACGATCTGCGTTTAATAAACCAGAACTTATTAATGCATTGGTTAATATACCCGAAATAACTAATAATATTCAACAAATAACTAATAATATTGTGGGGATTGTTAATGAGCTGCGTAATATGCCAATGAGACCAAGAAATCAACCAAATTTACCTCTCCCAATTCCGAATATTGCACCACCGCCAATGAGACCAAATTTACCACCTTTAACTATTCCCCGACCAATGCCAGGGACCCCACCCGGCTCACCAGATATAATTAGGCCGGGAACTCCTCCGGGCCCACCTCCACCAAACCAGCCCAGAATAAATATTAATAAATCTAAACCAAAAAGACCTTCACAACCCAAACCAAAAACAAAACAAACTCCTTTTTTGGGAAATGTATTAAACAAGTTTTGGAATTTTGTAAAACCATATATTCCTAAAAAGGTAAAAAATAAAACAGAAGAATTAGCTAAAAAATTCATAGAAAGATATAAAAAAGTAAATAAGCTCAAAGAAATAAAACCGCCTAAAAGAGATTATGAGAAGGAAGGTGTAAGACCAAAAACAAAAAGAAATGAGAATGTGGAAGATTTTACGCCAAGGGAATATGAATCAGCTATTAATGGTAATTATATAAGCTATAAGATTGAAGGAAATAAAAGGAATGATGAAAAGACATTCCTACATAAGATAAAACAAAAAGTTATTGAACTAATTAAACAGAGAGTTAAATCACAAAAATCATTAAAGACTAAATTTATATTTTCATGTATGTTCAAAAAATATGATCCTGAATATGGGAGTTTTATAACTAAATATGTATACACTAGTGCAAACTTTCCTTCTGAAAAATCAGAAATTGTTCTTGAGGCAACAGATTTATCAGAATTATTTGATAGATTAACAAATCAACAACTTGTATTATTTGAAAATTTTATAAATAATGGATCTGGTTGGAAATTCGAAAGTGTGCTATTCTTTGACATTTTCATAGATCGTTTTGTTCCACTTTTAGGTGGATCTTATATTCCGCTACCAAAAGAATTGTTAAACAGGAATGCTATTATTAACCTTAAGAATTATGATGATGAATGTTTCAAGTGGTGTGTATCACGAGCAGTTTATCCAACCGATAAAAATCCACAAAGAATAACTAAAGAATTGATAGAACAATCAAAGAATTTTAATTGGAATGGAATTAATTTCCCAAGTACAATTCAAGATATTGTTAATTTTGAAAACCAAAATGATTATGATATTGCTATATATGGATATGATGAGAAAATAGGGGTATATCCTATAAAAAGAAGTGGTAAACGAGGATTTAAATTGATCAGATTACTTTTATTAACAGAAGAAACTGAAGATGAAGAACCAAAAAAACACTTCGTTTTAATAAAGAATGTTAGTGCGCTTATAAACAAGCAAGTTACTAAACGTAAATGTAAGTTGTACTTTTGTGATAATTGTTTTAGTCATTTTCACTTAAAAAGATCATTAGAAAAGCATGAAGGATATTGTTATTTGTACAATGAAGTAAGGATTGATATGCTAAAAAATAAAGATGGAAGCCCATGTTTTATTTCTTTTAAAAATTTTGTGAAAAAAATGAGAATACCTTTTGTAGCATACGCTGACTTTGAGTCTATTTTGAAAAAAATAAAACAAACAGGCAAGCTAGATAAAAATAAAAGTTACACTAATAAATATCAGTTTCACAAACCAGTTTCATTCGGATGTTATATTAAGAGTTTTAATGAAAAAATATGTAAATCTAGATTTTATAGATATACTGCTGAATCGCCAGAAGATGATGTGGCGCAGAAATTTGTGGAATATATTGAAGAAGAATTTAAGAAAATTTATAAGGATTGCATAAGTTATAATAAAAAAAGATTCAAAAAATTTAATAACAAAATGATGACGGAAGATGACAAAATAAATTATGAAAATGCTACAAAATGTCATATTTGCGAGGAAGAATTGGAAAAAGATAAGGTAATAGATCATTGCCATCTTACAGGAAAGTATAGAGGTGCAGCACATAAGGAATGTAATTTAAATTATAAGATTCCAAAATTCTTTCCTGTTATAATTCACAATCTTTCGGGGTATGATTCTCATCTATTTATTAATAATCTTGCAAAAACAGAAGGAAAAATAAAACTCATACCTAATAATGAGGAAAAGTATATTTCTTTCTCAAAAGAGATTGTGGTTGATACCTTCAAAGATAAAAAAAGTGGTGAGATGAAAGATGTTATCAGGGATATCAGGTTCATAGATTCATTAAAATTTATGCCATCCAGTCTTGATAATTTGTCTGGCAATCTTACTAAATGTGGAAAGTGTGATGTTTGTAAAGGTAAAATAAAAGGGAGGTGCCTTAATCCAACAGATAAAAACCTACATGAAATTACAAAGTATTTTGAAGGTGAAGAATTAAAGTTATTATTGAGAAAGGGAGTATTCCCGTATGATTATCTTGATGATTTTGTGAAATTAAATGAAACCAAACTTCCACCAAAGGAAGCGTTTTACTCAAAACTTAACGGTAAAGATATTTCAGATGAAGATTATGAACATGCTAAAAAGGTATGGAAAACATTTAATATGAAAACAATGCGAGATTACCTTAATCTATATCTCAAGTCTGATGTGTTATTATTAGCCGACGTTTTTGAAAACTTTAGAGATCTTTGTCAAACAAATTATAGTTTGGACCCCGCTTGGTATTATACAGCACCAGGTCTTGCTTGGGATGCAATGTTAAAGTTAACCAAAATTGAATTAGAGATGATAAATGACATTGATATGCTAATTATGATTGAGAAAGGTGTTAGAGGGGGTATATCACAAATATCAAATAGATATGCTAAAGCAAATAACCCATACATGAAAGAATATGACCCTAAAATGGTTATAAATTATATACAATATCTCGACGCAAATAATTTATATGGTGGGGCAATGAGTGAACCACTCCCCACTCATGGTTTAAAATGGATGAGTGAAAATGAGAAAACAAATTGGAGAAATATACCATGTATATTAGAGGTTGATTTAAAATATCCACAACATCTTCATGATTTACATAGTGACTACCCGCTTGCCCCAGAAAGAATTAAGGTTAATAGGGTTGAGAAATTAATACCAAATCTAAACAATAAGAAGAATTATGTCGTTCATCATGAAACACTAAAAAAATATGAAAGTCTAGAATTGGAAGTAACAAAGATTCATAGAGGAATTAAATTTGAAGAGTCTGAATGGTTAAAACCTTACATCGATCGGAATACTGAATTGAGAAAACATGCGAAAAACGATTTTGAAAAAGATTTTTTCAAACTTATGAATAATTCTGTATTTGGGAAAACAATGGAAAATCTTAGAAAAAGGGTTGATATAAGATTGGTTACTAATGAGAAAGAAGCAAGAAAATTAATATCAAAAGCTAACTATAATCGTCGTACTATTTTTTCTGAAAATCTTATGGCAGTACATATGAATAGAACACATATAAAATACAATAAACCTATTTACTTAGGAATGTGTATTTTAGATATAAGCAAGTCAATGATGTATGACTTTCATTATAATTATATTAAACCAAAATATGGTGAAAAAGCTAAATTGCTTATGACAGATACTGATAGTCTTGTATATGATATAGAAACTGAGGATTTCTATAAGGATATAAAACCCGATGTGAAGGAAAGGTTTGACGTTAGTAATTATCCTAAAGATCATTCTTCTAAGATATGGGATGACACAAACAAAAAAGCAATTGGTAAGTTTAAAGATGAAGTCGGTGGTAAAATAATAACTGAATTTGTTGGTTTACGAGCCAAGCTATACTCTTTCAAGATGGATGGTGGTGAAGAGATAAAAAAGGATAAAGGAATTAAAAAATCAGTTGTAGAAAAAAGTATAAGATTTAATGATTACAAGGAATGTTTAGAAAATAAAGTAAAACAAATGAGGGAGATGCAAGTAATAAGAAGTTATAAACATTTTGTTTATACTGAAACTGTTAATAAAGTTGCACTATCAGCCGATGATGATAAGAGAATAATTTGTAAAGATGGAAAACATACTCTTCCATATGGTCATTATCTTACCAAAACAGAATCGGGTGGTAATTGTGTATTATAAGGTATAACTTGTAATTCTTCCCTAACAAATCCCCTTCGTGGCCCATTCACTAAATAATATAAAACCGGTTGATTAGGCGTAATAATACTTTTAGAAATATCATAAACTTTGAGACTCCAAATAGGATCTGTAGCGCGTCTTTTTTCACCACCCTCAAGTTCACCAGGAAATAATAAATATCTAACTTTAACCTCTGGAGGTAGCCTAACCTCATCAACCCCCACCACACGTTTATAATTTTTAGGTTCAATATCAACCTCTTTCATTTTTATAGCCTCATCAGGCTCTTTACCGGTTATTCTCGTTTTTGTATTATTCAAAGTTTTTAGAATAGCTGGTAATCTTTTCACCCATACTCTTGATCGATCATGACTAACCATTTCTTGCGCATATTGATGACTAAATAATCTTTCTCCCAATATTCTGTTTGCGTTTTCCACAAATGCTTGAGCTCTATGATTACCAGCTTCACTTCTTTGTATCCTCACATTATGGTAATTCATGAGTTTACTGACTTCACCCATAAATTCTTTCCCAGGATCAACCATTAATGTTTTGGGATATTTTAACCTTCTAGAATATATTTTTGTAAAAGCTTCTGATATCTCTCGACTTTCTTTTGAGGTTAATGGCTCAGCATCTTTATATCTCGAGGCGATATCAACCACAACTAACGCATATTTATATGTTTTTCTACCAACTCTATCATGCGGTAAAAATAATAAATCCGCTTGGTGAATCTGATTGGGTTTATCTACAGTCCAGTGCGGTCTAGGTATATATTTAGGCGAAGGTAGATAGATTTGCCATATTGCCTGTTTCTGTAACCATTGTTTTGCCTCATTTTCACTTACTTTAGCCTTCTCAGCTAATTTAGGAATTGCAGAATATCCTTTCCAATACCCCTCAGTCGAATAATATATTTTTGACAAATTAGAACTCATTTTTTAAGATTAACAAAAGTATCTTATAAATTAAAATGGTGGAGGAAGAAAAAATAAAATTTAGCGAATACCAAATTAATCTTATGAAAAAAATTATTAGGAAAAAAATTCTATATATGGAAGATGGCGATAAAATTTTTAATATTATGATTTTAATTCCCGAGGCGAGAGAAGGTTTATTAAAACATATTGGTAAGTTAGAAAATAGAGCAACACAGGTTTAAAGATTAACCAAAGTATCTTATAAATTACAATGACGTCTGAAAAAATTAATCCAAACAGAATTCCAAAGGAACCATTTGGTTTGAAGGCAGAATCAACCTTGAATAGAATTACTCTAAATCCATCCACAGCCAGCCCCGGAGAAACATTATACATAAATATTCCAAAACTCGCCGAGAATTTAGTGTTTGTGCCAGGAAGTGTATCTCTTCTATTTGATTTAGATGTTGAGGGACATGCTAATAATACAGTCGTTAATAATGTGGGTCGTAATCTTGTAACCAGACTAAAAGTTCTTTTTGGAGGAGAAACATTGCAAGATACTCAAAGATATGATCTATTTCAAACATATCATGATTTATTTTTAACAGAAGAAGAGAGAGAAGATAAGTTAAAACAAGGTATTTCTTCTCTAAATATTAGAAAACTCAGAACAAAAGCCGGCGATGCAAAAACACAAGATGTAAAAGAAGTTGCTCTCGCTAATGTTCACGGTTCAAAGTATAGAATACCAATAAATCACCCAATTTTAAACGATCATGGAGTTTTTTATCCGAAAGCGTTGGAAAACCATTTAATATTTGAGCTTACTCTTGCCCCGATTAATAATATCATTATTTATTCTGACACAACTAAAGCACCATATTATTCAATCAAAAACTTAGAGTTAGAATATTCTTCAATTTCAAGCGAATACTTGGCTCGTGAGGCTCAAGCAGCTTATCAAGTTGGTAAAGGATTCTTTTATGAAAATATTACCTTGCACAAAACTTTTACATTTTCCGTGGGTGGCGATGGTGTTATTAATCAGCATATTAATTTACCGAGAAGATCAATGACAGGAATATTGTTTTTGTTTTTATTGCCCCAAGCTGCAGGAGCAAGGGATTCTGAAAATTTTTATAATCCTGGTATATCTTCCGTTGAAATTGATGTTGATGGCGTACCAAATCGAATATACTCTAGGGGCATGATTCCGTCTGATCTTTGGGAATCCGTGAAAAAGCGCTTTCATAGGGATGATGGTTTACAAATTTCATTGAAAGAAAAAGAATTTTACGCGGATAAGTTTGCTCTTTGGGTTGATACTAGATCTCATCCAGATAATCACATTCATGGTGGTGGGCTTGCTCTAAATAATACGCATGATGGCATAAAAATAGAAATTAAAAGGAAACAAAGCGGATCTGGAACCGTAACTTGTCATATGTTTGTTGTAGCAGATGCAATGATGGAGATTATGAATTCAAGTTTGAGATCAATTAAGTACTGACCGTCTAAAAACATAATGTTATGATACAAAAAATCATGGAAGATTTACGAGATAAAATACCATTCCATTGTATTATAACAGGACCAACAAATTGCGGAAAAACAAAGTACCTAATTGAACAGCTCAGAGGTCCTTTCCGAAAAGTTTTTGAATATATTGTTTTAATTTGTCCGACTTATTCTAAAAATAAAACTTATCATAATTTTGCTAATAAGGATGAGCGTTTTTATGTATTATCTCCAGATGCTAGTAACATTGATGAGATTAATGAGTTACTAACTGTTTGTCAAACTTTATTCTCCGGAACAAATACATTAATAATTTTAGATGATTGCGCTGTATCCACTGATCTGAAGAAAAGATCAAATAAGTTCATAGATTTGGCATTCTCTGGAAGACATCATGGTTTATCAATGTGGGTTCTCACTCAGCAATTAACATCCATAGCAAAACCATTCCGCGAAAATGTAGCCTGCGTTGTTACTTTCCATAATCCTTCGCAGAAAGGTATGAAAATGTTTTTCGAAGATTACGGAGGTGATTTGGATTATGAATTGGGTAAAAAGTTTGTAAAATTGTTGAAAACAGAAAAATATTCTAGGTTGTGTTTGAGTTTGCGTTACCCATTTAATTGCTATTTAGAGATTCCCGAAGTGATTTAACAAATATGACAAACGTTGATCGAGCGAAGCCGGAAGATTACATTGAAGAAAAAACTGAGGTAAAAAATGAGGATCTTGAAATAAAACAAGAATCACTTGCGATTCTCGCAGCCTTAGGAACAACAAAGGAATATTTAGGAGTTGAAATGAGTCTGGGTGATATAAAAAAATTATCGGAAAAAGATGTAGAAAAATATTTTAATCGATATCAAGCGGTAATGGGTAAAAAAATTAACGGAGGATTGGTAGATTCATCCCTTCAATTAGTTTCCAAACTTATTTCTTATTTAGTTCCAGTTGATGATATAGAATCTCTTTGCAATGATCTGAAGAATGATGATTTGGTTAATCGCGAACTATCAAACATTGTGGGTCTCTTAGCATTGAAAGCAGGAAGATTGGCAGCACTTGCTAGCGGAATATTCCAGGTTGCTAAACACATCAAATTCAACAAAAAACAAGAAGTTTCAAGAACAATTACAGATGATTCTAACACAACTGATCAGGATACTAAGCAAGGTGTTGATGGGTATGATACTGTACACTAAGCAGGTCTAAAGATTTCTTAATGATATGTAAAATAATGTCTGAACAAAGTGAAGTAGTTGAGCAAATTACTGCTGATCCCAAACCCGAAAATAAAGATACTAAAAAAAGGGAAAAAGATCCTAAAAAAGTAGCAGCTGGTAAGAAATTAGCCGAATATAATAAAAAAGCAAAAGAAGCATTAGCTAGGGAAATGAAACGGGAAAATACAGAAATAGAGTATAATCAAGAAAAGCCCTCCCGCGAATCTAAATCATGGCTACCTGAGTTATCTTTTACTACTGTTTTATCCGTTATTGGATTAGGGTTTACAGCATTTGATCTTTTTATGAGATATCGGGAAAAAGCTAGAGATGGATACACTGAATATAAAAATAGGATACCTGACTTATCACAAGTTCCGCAATTACCAAAACCTGCAGATAAACCCAAAATTGGAATGGCGTAATTATTTTTTTTCAACATAAAGTCATTTAAAAGTTTCTTAATGGTGTAGTAAAAAATCATGTCAACTGAAAACAAACTTGTGAAAACTGTAACTGATTCAGCAGTACTAATCGGATTAGGAGCTGGAGTTGGATATGTAGCCAAAAAAGTAATGAAAGAATCATTTTTGAGCGATCCATCTTCAAGTATTACAAATTATGCAAAGTGGGTTGCAGTATTATCCGGAAGTATGTATCTTAAAACATATTTAGAGGATCAAAAGATTTTACCAAAATAAAATGGCAGCAATAGCGATGATGATTGGTGGGGCTATATTGAATGCAACTGCATTTGTTGGCGGAAATGCTCTTGCAAAATATTTATCAGGACGTAATGAGGATACAGAAAAAATACGACACGATAAAGCAATGGAAAAATATCAAAGAGATTACGCAGAATATCAGGAAAAAAGACAAAAAATGCTTGATTGGAAAATGAAAAGAAAAGATGAAAAATATCAAGCATCAAAAAATATTTCTGCTACAAATCAGGCTTTTGAATTGTACGGGCAAATTACTGAACCAAAATTCTCTGATTATTACAAACCAAGCGATAGTCAAAAGACAGGAGAAATGGTATATGTTGGGGCTGGAATGTTAGGTTTAGGTTACGCGGTAAGTAAATTATTATAAATTATTATATAACTTGAAATACATCAATTAAAATAAGTTATATAACATAAATGATTTATTTTTTAGTTATTTTCGAAGCTATTTTTTTCAACATTTCATCATCACTAATACTATTATCATTTTCTATTCCATATCTTTCAGTTACTTTAGCCCTCATTTCTTCAACGTTTCTATCTGGATCATGTTCTTTATGAATTTTACTTAAAAATTTATTAGCATCTTGAGGTGAAATATTTAATCCCATTTTTTTAGCGTAATTTACAAAATCAATATTACTAATTGTAATAGTTTTATATTTTTGTCCTTCTTTACTCATTTTATTTTTTTCTTTTATATTTTTTTCTTTTTAAATCATTTTTTTACATTTCAACTCTAAGGGATCTAAAGATTTCTTACTGATGAGTAAAAAATCATGGCAGAAGAAATACCAATGGAAGATTTTTCAAGAGATAATGATGATGATGATGATGATGATGATGATGATGAAGAAACGGATACGATTACATCTACATCTGAATTTCCTGATTGGGATTATTACCAACCGGGGCTAGCTGAAAGGGATCAACCCGTGGAAGGTGGGGGGTTGGATAATTTTAGAGATGGGGAATATGATAGAAGGGTAGAAGCAGGGCAATATCTAAAACGTTATTTTCCAAAATTCAATCCGATGGAAGCGTCATTTAATGTTGAATTTGAAGAAGATGGAAGTATAACCGGGGTATTAAGTGATAGGAAAGATGCCAAGAAGCATATCATACTTGATAAAGATAAAAATCTTAGGATTGAAGATTTGCCAAAAACATTTAGAAAAGAACTGGGCGCTGATTATGAAACAATGTTGGAAAAATATAATAATACCCAGTTAGAATTGAGGAAATCTATTGAAGTAAATAATGAATTAGATAATGCATTGAAAGGATTGAAAGCAACAGCAGAAGTATATCCTCTGGAGATTGAACGATATGTGGAAAGAGAAAAAGAACTTAGGGAATTCATCGAGAGACAACAGGTACAAAAAGCTCAAAATAAAAGCCTTTTCGATCAAACCGTTAAACAGAATATAGAATTAAAAATACAAGCAGAAAAACTTTTGGAAGAGGTAAAATTATACAAAGAAGAAATAGACAAACATAAGAAGGGTAAATCCAATTTATCAAAGTTAGAACAAAGCAATGAACGATTAAAATCTGAGGTTGATAAATTAAATGAACGAATTAGAAAGATTACAATTTCAAAAGTAGAACAATTATCAGATATTGATGGAAAAAAAGATGAAATACTTAAAAATTTACCACTTAGGGAGAGATTAAAGTATATATTCAAAAAGTATGGTTTTACAGTTTTTGCTGTTCTAAGTGCGGTAGGTGTCATCATTGGGGTTATAGTTTCTAATCTTTCAAAGGGTTTATCTGCTTTGGGTAAGGGTGTTAGTAATGGCTTGAAAACTATAGGTAAAAAATTAGGTGAAATATTACCGGGGATGGTTGGTGCAATAGTTAGCTTTCTTTTCAAAACAGCGGGTGAAGTTATTGGGTTTTTAGGAAAGAATGCTTGGCTTTTGATAATGGCTGTGGTTCTATATTTTGTGGAAAGTATAAAAAAGAAGAGAAAGTAACAAATTTAAAGATATCGCGATGATCAGTAAAATACAATATGGACGACTACAATAAAATTTATCCTCAATTACCGACCGACCTTAATAATGTTGATCCGGTTAATTTCAGACTGCAAAAATCAAGCGAGGTATTACAAAATCTAGAGAAAGAAATTAAACATTACGAAGAAGTAAGGAAAAAATATAATAGGGCTAGAACCATATTTACAAAAATAAGTGTGTGTGGTGGGGTGATTTCGGTTATTCTATCTGCAAGCGGACTCGGAACTTCTCTTACTGGTTTTGGTGCTATTGTTGGTGTGCCTTTGGGTGTTGTTGGTGGGGTTTTTGGCGGATTATCGGTTGGATTCGGTTATGCATCAAAAAGACTTTCAAATAAAGTTAGTAAACATGAACAAACCGCTGCAATCGCAAAATCAAAATTAAACACCATTAACGATTTAGTTTCAAAAGCTCTGAAAGATAATGTTATATCCGATCAAGAATTTTCTATAATTTTGGCGGAGTTGGAAAAGTTCCAAAAACTAAAACAAGAAGTTCGTCAAAAATTTAGAAAAGATACAGAAAAAAACTTGGACATGGGTGTGATAAGGAGGGAAGTTCGCGAAGATATATTAAAAGAACTTACAGGAGGGAAAGGACATTAAAACTGGTATATGAGAGAACAGAAGTTGGTTTTAACTGTTTTGCGGGCATTAATTAAATTTACATCTTATTCTTAAAAGATCTAAAGATCACATTATTTGTAACACAAAGAATAAGATGTTATTGGATGATTTCAAAAACCGTTACCCAAACGCGAACCTAAATAAATTTACTTTTGTGAATGACTCATTTGGCGGATATATTAAATGGAAAGTTAATGGAACAACAATTATGTCTGATGATGATCCTTCCGGTAAAACTTGGACTGAAAATCTTTCTAATGATTTGAAAACATTATTATGGAAAGATTTAGGATTAGAAAATAAAGTTAAGGTAAGTTCATTTCCAAAAAGTTTAACATTTACAAAACAAACATATCCAATACCTGGAGTTAAATTTGATGAATTTGCTAATGATGTAACAAAAACGTTAACATCTCTAGATATGTATGTTTCAGATAAAAAGAAATTCACCGCAAATATGAGAAACATATTTAAATCACAAGTTGTAACATTTAATTCCGCAAAGAAATGCAAAACATGGTTGAATAAACCAGATTTTAATCATTGGCCCCAACAACTTAACTTTGCGGTTTGGTGCGCAACATCTGGTTGCGGTGTTAGTTTAATTGAAATTTTAAATTACCCAAGAGTTATTAGAAGTTTTTTTATATTTCACATATACTTTACAATAAGAAGAATAATATATGAATTAAATGTACCATTACCCGACGAACAAACTTTTTCAATAAAAAATAATTCATATGATAAAGTTGCATATAATCGATTGTGTAAAGAGTTTGGAGTTAGTAATAATTCTGACTTTAGGTGGAAGGGGGGAAGAAATCATGGTTTGGGTGATATATTTATTTATTACAGCTCAGGAGGAAATGAAAATTTATATATTGTAAGAAATTATGATCATGATGCAAATACTTGGCCAGGGCAAAATAAATTTTCTGATGAGGGTTATAAGGATGGAGATGGAAATAAAATCTCGTTTATTAGAAATGATCTATTTAGTGATTTCAAATATGCGTGGTTTATACCAGAATCTGGATATGGATTAACAAAAGCCGGATTGGGAAGAATAAATAGATCAGTTGAGGCTTTTGTTTATTGCATATTAGGTGCTCAAGTTAATACTAGAAATTCTATTGTGGGTACCGGTGGTGGCGCAATAGAAACACAAAATGAATTCAAAGACTTATTTGAAAGTTCTATTAAGGTAAATGATATTTCTAAATCCGTTCAAAATTACCAACAATCTGTGCAGGAAACTAAATTACGGCTTGATTTGGCCGTTGCTCCGGGTGTTTGGTTGATGCCAAGTAATTTAATTATAAATACAGAAAGTGTGGTTGGGTACAATAATAATCTGAAAATAGCGACAGAAGATATGAAATTTGGGGTAAATAATTCAATAAATATTGAAACAAAAAATGTTGGAATACCTAATAGCTTAGGAACATCAAAGGTTTTATTAAATACCAATCCTCAACCAAAGAAACCTAAATTAGGCAATAACGATAAATCAGACAAAACAGATGATATAGAAACATCTTCTCATCAAAATAATCTTATTGTTTTAATATTTGCTGGGGGATTGTTATCTTGGTTTTTATTTCGTTAATGTTTTGATTATTCAAGCCATGATCAATTTAAAGATGAGTTTAATGTAATCAAAACAAAAATGTTCAGTATTACAATGTACGATTCAGAAACTAGGGTTTATTTAGATCCGCCTCTGAAAAATCTTCGTGAGATGCAGCTCCTGGATTGCAATTTAAAGACCAAAAAGTTGATTAATTTCAAGGACCGACAGACAATATTAGATGAAAAAAATAAGGGTTTCATAATTCAACCCGGGACATATTCTCTTCGCGGTATTCAATCGATCTTTATTAATGATCCTGAAGTGGAAAAAATAACAATAATTGAGACTGATACTGTTGACTATCTTTATTCAAATAAGAACACCAAAGTTAAACTTACGAGAGGGCTGGCGGTTGGTTTAGGAGTTCCTGAAGTTATAAATCCTGGTAAATTATACCCCATAAATATTCGGATTAGGGAACCTTTGAGACTTATGTGTAGTATAGTGGATAATAAATCATCATATATGAATAACACCAAATATGGTGAACTTGTTAAACTCACGCCATCAAACCTACTTGCAAACATACCCTCAAAGGATTATCCGACAATTCCGGTTCAAAAATATGAGAGCCTCATAAACCACTTCGATTTAACTATCTTAGACAATGAATGGAAAAAACTTGATCTGAAGGGTTCTCCCATAACTTTTAGTTTAAGATTTAGATAAATTTTTGTTATGTAACCATTTATTGGGTTATATAACATCAATCTTCTTCACCAAATACCTCTTCTTCCAAAAACCTTAACTCTTCAAAATCAATACACCAATCTAAATATCTAGATGGGTGCCATGTTACAACCATTAATTCATCATATAATTTTTTATAAAATTTATGTTTATGAGATAGCTTATCAGCATTTACATATATATTAACAGACAATACATCAACAATAAAATTATTATCAAACTTATCAATATTACATTCTTTATCATAATAACCTTTATATATTCCATCTCTACCATAATAATCATCATAACCCCCCAAACGAACATAATCCTCATTAACATAATGATAAATACCCCCAAAATTTTCTTCAACATACTCTTTTAACCACTCATTATAATCTTCATTAGCGCAATTTAATAAATCTTTTACAAACTTATCAGTACATATACCATTCACACCAAAATTTATATCAGCGTAATAACTAATACCATCATCATCGTCATTATCATCATAATAAATAATTTCAAAATAAATATAGCTATTTTTTTCATCAATAAAACAGCGATTTTTTGATATCTTTTTTAACAAATCTTCTTTTATTTCCTCTATAAAATCGCAAAAACTCAGTTCCTTTTCATTTAAATAATTAATATCAATGTATTCCATCTTTTTTTTTTATATATTTTATCTTTTTAAATATCAATTTTTGTTATGAAACCAAAATAGGGTTACATAACATAATTTTCAACATTCTTTACAATGATACTTTTGTTTATTATGAATACATATTTGTGATCCACCGCATTCTTTACAAAAACTTTTTTGTTTGTTGTGAAAACATATTTGTGATCCATCACATAATACACAGTAAGATTTTCTTTTCCTATGAACGCATATTTGTGATCCACCGCATTCTTTACATTGATACTTTATTTTTTCATGAATGCATATTTGTGATCCCTCACATTCTTTACAAAAATATTTTTTAATTCCATGTACACAAGGATAATTATACATTACAATAGCTTTTGTAATTAACTTATCAATATCCGAATCTGTAAATTTTTCCAACTCATTAATTAAATTATCTTTAAACATTCTAGACCTTCCTTTAATTTTCAACTCTTTTGCAATAAATTTTAGTTGCGGTACATTTAATCCTCGTAATTCTTGTTCCATTTTGTATATTGATTCTTCTTTTTAAATAGGTATTATTTTATTTCTTTTGAAAAATCATTTTTTAAAAATGTGCCAGATCCTCATCATCAAATTTTATAGGTTTCGCATAGGCTTAGTATCAGTTTCACAAAATGTGCCAGATCCCAGCCTAGCAAATTTCATATAGTTTTTGTATCAACTTTGTACCAACTTTGTATCGGCTTTGTACCAAACTATTTATTGATTATCAGAAGTACCAATCCGCCCGCCCGATCAACCGACATGTACTTTGTTAAATCTTTGATAATTTAATGAAAATGTGCCAGCCCCGCGCCTATTTTTAAATCGTAATAGAAAATGTGCCAGCCCCGCACCTATTTTAAATCGTAATGAAATCGTAATGAAATCGTAATTAAAAATGTGCCAGGACCCCCATAATTACACATCACTTTCTGAGAATTTGGTGATTGTACCTGGAAGTTTATATCTATTATTTGACTTGGAAGTTGATGGACATGCTAATAATACTCTTGTTAATAATGTGGGCAGCAATCTTGTATCCAGATTAAAAGTTCTTTTTGGCGGTGAAACGCTGCAGGATACTCAAAGATATGATTTATTTCAAACATATCACGATTTATTCTTAACCGAAGAAGAGCGTGAAGATAGATTAAGGCAAGGCATTTCCTCCGAAAACATGAGAAAACTTAGAACAAAAGCTGGAGATGCAAAAACACAAGATACAAAGGATGTAGCTCTAGCAAAAGTACACAATACAAAATATCATATTCCTCTAAACCATCCTATTCTAAAAGATCACGGAGTTTTCTATCCAAAAGCGTTGGATAACCATTTGATATTTGAGATAACACTAGCTCCGGTTTATGATATTGTTGTTTATTCTGACACTACTAAAACACCATCATATTCAATCAAAAACTTAGAGCTGGAATATTCATCAATTTCAAACGATTACTTAGCTCGCGAGACGCTATCAACTTATCAGGTTGGTAAAGGATTCTTTTATGAAAATATAACTTTGCATAAAACTTTTACCTTTTCAATAGGCGGCGATGGAGTAATAAATCAACATATTAATCTACCAAGAAGATCAATGACGGGGGTATTATTTTTGTTTAAATTACCATACGGCGGAGGAGCGCGAGATTCTGAAAATTTTTACAATCCGGGGATAACCTCGATTAATATAGATGTTGATGGCGTTCCAAATCGAATATACTCTAGGGGTATGATTCCATCAGATCTTTGGCAATCTGTGAAAAAACGACTTCATAGAGATGATGGTTTACAAATTTCACTAAAGGAAAAGGAGTTTTATGATAACAAATTTGCTCTTTGGGTTGATACTAGAACTCACCCCGATAATATAATTCATGGTGGAGGACTAGCACTAAATAATACGCATGATGGCGTAAAAATAGAAATTAAAAGGAAACAAAGCGGCTCAGGAACAATAACTTGTTATATGTTTGTTGTAGCTGATGCATTTATGGAGATTATGAATTTAAGTTTAAGATCAATTATCTACTGAAACCCTCTGGACCGCGATCGGGCGGGGCCCTCCCCAGCGAAGCTGGAAGCGATAGAACGAAGTGAAGAACCCGACTTGCTTCGCGGTCCTAAACGGTCTAAAAACCTTTAGTTATGATACAAAAATGGAAGAATTGAGAGATAAAATTCCTTTTCATTGTATAATAACTGGACCGACAAATTGCGGTAAAACAAAGTATTTAATAGATAAACTTCGAGGACCATTTCGAAAAGTTTTTGAATATATTGTTCTAATTTGCCCAACTTATTCTAAAAATAAAACATATCACAATTTTGCTAGAGGTGATAAACGTTTTTTTGTATTATCGCCAGACGCAAGTAATATAGATGAGATTAATGATTTATTAACTGATTGTCAAACTTTATTCTCCGGAACAAACTCATTAATAATTTTAGATGATTGCGCCGTATCCACTGATCTGAAGAAAAGATCAAATAAGTTTATAGATTTAGCATTCTCCGGAAGGCATCATGGTTTATCAGTTTGGGTTCTAACTCAACAATTAACGTCGATAGCAAAACCATTCCGTGAAAATGTGGCTTGCGTTGTTACTTTCCATAACCCATCGCAGAAAGGTATGAAAATGTTTTTCGAGGATTACGGCGGTGATTTGGATTATGAATTAGGTAAAAAGTTTGTACAACTCCTGAAAACTGAAAAATATTCTAGATTGTGCTTGAGTTTGCGGTATCCATTTAATTGTTATTTGGAGATCCCTGAAGCGGTCTAAAAGAATCAATGTTGTATCACAAAAGATGTCAAATGTTGAAGATTATATTGAAGTTGGAAAGACAGAAAAAAATAATGAAGGATCGGTAAAAAATGATGATCTTGAAATAAAACAAGAATCTCTTGCCATTCTAGCTGCTCTTGGAACAACAAAGGAATATTTAGGCGTTGAAATGAGTCTAGGTGATATAAAAAAATTATCAGAAAAAGATGTTGAAAAATATTTTAATCGTTATCAGGCAGTAATGGGTAAGAAAATTAATGGTGGGTTGGTAGATTCATCTCTTCAATTGGTTTCTAAAATAATTTCTTATCTTGTTCCAGTTGATGACATAGAATCTCTTTGTAAAGATTTGAAGAATGATGATTTAGTTAATAGAGAACTAACAAACATTGTAGGGCTGCTAGCACTGAAAGCAGGAAGACTGGCAGCACTTGCTAGCGGGCTATTCCAGGTAGCTAAACACGTTAAATTCAACAAAATACAAGAAGTTTCAAGAAAAATTACAGATGATTCTAGAACAACTGAGCAAGATACTAAGCAAAACTATGATGGTGTTGATACTGTAAACTAAGCATACTAATATTTTATTTACATATCATTCTTAAGCAGATCTAAAGACTTCTTAATGATATGTAAAATAATGTCTGAACAAACTGAGCAAATTACTATAGAACCACCTAAAGAGACCTTAAGGCCTGAAGAGCAAGTTAATTCATCAAAAAATAAAGAAAAAGATCCAAAAAAAGTAGCCGCCGGCAAAAAATTAGCGGAATATAATAGAAAAGCAAAAGAAGCTTTAGCAAGGGAGAAAAAACGAGAAAAGGAACAAGCGGGGATTAAAAATGATAGTGAAGATAAAACAGAAAATGAATCTGATCGATCGGCGTCTTGGCTTCCGGAGCTATCTTTTACAACCGTATTATCAATTGTTGGAATAGGTTTTACAGCTTTTGATATGTTTATGAGATATTATAAAAATAGAATACCTGATTTGCGCGTTGCGGAAGACCCTACGGACCGATCGACCCACACATATCAACCACGCACCCCACAACCATCAAATATAATTACCCCTCAAACTATGAAAATTGGAATGCTGTAATTTCCAAGTACATAAAGTTATCTAAAGGTTTCTCGATGGTGTAGTAAAAAAATAATGTCAAGCGAAAACAAACTAGTAAAAACTGTTACTGATTCTGCGGTACTTATCGGATTAGGAGCTGGAGTTGGCTATGTAGCAAAAAAAGTAATGAAAGAATCATTTTTGAGCGACCCATCATCGAGTATTACAAATTATGCAAAGTGGGTTGCTGTATTGTCTGGCAGTATGTATCTAAAAACATATTTAGAGGATCAAAATATTTTACCAAAATAAACATGGCGTTGCTATCAATAGGAATGATGGTTGGTGGAGCTATATTGAACTCAACAGCAGTAGTTGTGTATATGGGGGAACCAGCACAAATTAATAAAAATAAAAAAATATTACAAAAATTGTGAGGCGCCAGCACAAATTAATAAAAATAAAAAAATATTACAAAAATTGTGCGAGAGATGGAACCAGCACAAAAGATTTAATAAGTCTTTGCAAAGTTTCGGCCAAGCCCGCTTCGTCAAGAGGGGCCGACAGGCGGAGCGAGCAACGCGAGCGGAGGGCGATTCTCCTCCGTGGCTGGCCAAGTCTCTGCAAAGACCGCCAAGTACAGAGATGACTTATCAACACAAAATTTTTCAAGGAGAATGGAACCAGCACAAAAAAATAATTTTTAATTCCTATTTAAAAACAAAAGAAAATATTGTAAATGGAACAACAATTAAATGGATTAAAAGCCGAGCAATTAAAAAAATTGGTCTACTGGTATAACCCACCAAGAAAGTCATATTATAATACTAAAGCGAAACGCATTGATTTTTTGATTAATATTCCCGAAATAGTTAATAATGTTCAAGAAATCATTGATAATATTCGGGAAATTAGCGAATCATTAAATGCCGAACCACGCAGGCCCGATCAGAATACTCCTCTGCCAATTCCGCTTCCGCCCCCACCCCAAGAAAATTTACCAACCCCGCAGCCAAGTACATCCCAAGATTTATCTGATGTATTTATTCCAGAAACACCACCCGGTTCTCCGGATCGATTTATACCGAGCACACCGCCGCCTGCTTCAGAACTTAAAACTAATATGTATAATTATTATTGTGTTCATAAAAGGCAGAAATTAAGATGTAAAGAGTGCGGAGGGGTGCAAATATGCGAACATAATAGAAATAAAGCTTATTGCAGAGATTGCGGGGGATCACAAATATGTGAGCATAAAAAACAAAGGAATCAATGTAGAGATTGTAATGGATCACAAATATGTATACATAAAAAACAGAAGGCACGTTGCAAAGAATGCGGTGGTAAAGGAATATGCATTCATGGAAAACAAAGAAATTTTTGTAAGTTATGCGGAGGATCGCAAATTTGCGAACATAATAGACAGAAGGCATTTTGTAAAGAATGTTATGAAAAAAATTATGTTATATAATCACTCTTTTTTTGGATTATATAACAAAAGACAAGAAGGGTCGGTCACATCGAAATTTATCTAAATCTTAAACTAAAAGTTATGGGAGAACCCTTCAGATCAAGTTTTTTCCATTCAGTGTCTAAGATAGTTAAATCAAAGTGGTTTATGAGGCTCTCATATTTTTGGACCGGAATTGCCGGATAATCCTTTGAGGGTATGTTTGCAAGTAGGTTTGATGGTGCGAGTTTCACAGGTTCTCCATATTTGGTGTTATTCATATATGACGACTTATTATCAACTAAACTACACATAAGCCTCAAAGGTTCTCTAATCTGTAAATTTATAGGGTATAATTTACCAGGATTTATAACTTCAGGCACTCCTAAACCAACCGCTAATCCTCTAGAAAGTCTAATTTTATAGTTCTTATTTGAATAAAGATAGTCAACAGTATCACTCTCAATTATTGTTATCTTTTCCACGTCTGGATCATTAAGAAAGATTGATTGAATATTACAAAGAGAATATGTGCCGGGTTGAATTTTTATGATGACTTGATTCTTATCATTGAATAATGTCTGTTGGTCCTTGAAATTAATCAACTTTTTGAGCTTTAAATTACAATCCAGGAGCTGTATTTCCCGAAGATTTTTCAGAGGAGGATCTAAATAAATTCTAGTTTCCGAATCGCGCATTGTAATACTGAACATATTTTTGATTAAATTATATTAGTTTTTAGATAAGGAAAATGGAAACTAAAATAATTCAAAAGAGAATATATCTTGAACCCAAATATCTTGATAAAAATATTATGAGTCATTTATTGAGAACAATTGAAAAGAAATTAGAAAGAAAAGTTGATAAGGAATATGGGCATATTATTTCTGTGGAACAAATAATAAAAATTTTGCATAATGAAGATACTACTTTTCTTTTAGAAATTGAGGTGAAAACTTACAAGCCAAAAGCTAATCAAAAAGTTTACGGGGTAGTGTGCATGGTTTATGATCATGGTATTTTTGTTAATGTTTTTGACAAAGTAAAAACTTTAATCCCGCATATTTATATAAAAGATTATACTTTTGATGCTGCTTCCAATACATTTGAAAATAATAATAACAGAATTGGAATGGGCGATAAAATAAAAGTAGAAATAAAAGCAGTTAGATTTAATGAAGGAGATTTTGAATGTATTGGAACATTATGTTTTGATTGATCTCAGGATTATGTAATCAAAACATTAACGAAATAAAAACCAAGATAATGCTCCACCCAAAATCAAAAACAAAACAAGATTGGTTTGATGAGAATCCATGTAATTATTTTCTTTATTTGTTCCCGGTTCAGTTTTTGTTTCTGTTTTTGTTTTATCGTGATTCGTACTTTGAAGCAAAACCTTTGATGTTCCTAAACTATTAGGTATTCCGACATTTTTTGTTTCAATATTTATTGAATTATTTACCCCAAATTTCATATCTTCTGTTGCTATTTTTAGATTATTATTATACCCAACCACGCTCTCCGTGTTTATGATCATATTACTTGGCATCAACCAAACTCCTGGAGCAACAGCTAAATCAAGTCGTAATTTAGTTTCCTGTACAGATTGTTGGTAATTTTGAACAGATTTAGAAATATCATTTACTTTAACAGAACTTTCAAATAAGGCTTTGAATTCATTTTGTGTTTCTATTGCACCGCCGCCGCTGCCATAAATTGGGTTTCTTGTATTAACTTGCGATCCTAATATGCAGTAAACAAAAGCCTCAGCGGATCGATTTAATCTTCCAAGCCCCGCTTTGGTGAGACCATGTCCTTCCGCAGGAATAAACCAAGCATATTTGAAATCACTAAATAGATCATTTCTGATAAACGAGATTTTATTTCCATCTCCATCTTTATAACCCTCATCAGAAAATTTATTTTGTCCAGGCCAAGTATTTGCATCATGATCATAATTTCTTACAATATATAAATTTTCATTTCCACCCGAGCTGTAATAAATAAATATATCACCCAAACCATGATTTCTTCCGCCCTTCCACCTAAAGTCAGAATTATTACTAACCTCAAACTCTTTACACAATCGATTATATGCGACTTTATCATATTGATTATTTTTTATTGAAAAAGTTTGATCCTCGGGAAAATGCACACCCATTTCATATAATATTCTTCTTATTGTAAAGTATATGTGAAACTTTATAAAACTGCTAATTACTTTGGGGTAATTTAGGCTTTCAAAAAGACTTATCCCGCAACCAGATGTTGCGCACCAAACCGCAAAGTTAAGTTGCTGGGGCCAATAACTAATATCAGGCTTACTCAACCATCTTTTGCATTCCTTTGCTGAATTAAATGTTATAACTTGTGATTTAAATATGTTTCTCATATTTGCAGTGAATTTCTTTTTATCTGTAACGTATATATCCAGTTCGGTCAGCATTTTTGTCACATCGTTTCCAAATTGATCAAAACTAACACCAGGTATTGGATATGTTTCTCTCGTAAATGTTAAACTTTTGGGAAATGAATTTACCTTAACTTTATTTTCAACTCCCAAATCTTCCCATAATAATGTTTTCAAATTATTTGAAAGATTTTCAGTCCAGGTTTTTCCGGAAGGATCGTCATTTGACATAATTGTTGTCCCATTAACTTTCCATTCAATATATCCCCCGAATGAATCATTAACAAATGTAAATTTTTCCAAGTTTGCTTTTGGATACCTAGTTTTGAAATCGTCCAATAACATCTTATTCTTTGTTTCCCAATTTATCTGATCTTTAGATCTTTTAAGAATAAGATGTAAATTCAATTAACCCCAGCAAAACAATTACACCCAACTTCAGTTTTCTCATACACCAGTTTTAATGTCCTTTCCCTCCGGTAAGTTCTTTTAATAGATCTTCTCGAACTTTCTTCCTTATCATACTCATGTCGAAGTTTTTTTCTGAATCTTTTCTGAATTTTTGGCGTATTTCTAGTTTTAGTTTTTCAAACTTTTCTGACTCTGATAAAATTAGAGAAAATTCTTGGTCTGATATAGTTTTATCCTTCAATGCTTTTGAAACTAGATCGTTAATGGTGTTTACTTTTGACTTTGCCAGAGAAACTGTTTGTTCATGTTTACTAACATTATGAGAAAGTCTTTTTGATATGACGGCGCAACCAACCGATACCCCGCCGCATACGCCACCCACAACACCTAATGGTATACCAATAATTGCCCCAAAACCAGTAAGAGATGTACTCAAACCACTTGCAGAAAGGATAACTGAAAACACGCCACTTCCAACACTGATTTTTGTAAATATTCCTCTTGCTCTATTGTATTTCTTTCTTACATGCTCGTAATGAACAATTTCCTTATTAAGATTATTTAATACTTCACATGACTTTAAAATCCTGAAATTTTTTGGCTCATCAGGTAATTGAGGATAAATTCCGTTGTATTGTTCCATATTGTATTTTACTGGTCAGTGTGATATCTTTAGACCTCTTTGAGGAGATCTACTTTCTCTTCCTTTTTATACTTTCCACAAAATATAGAACAACAGCCATTATCAAAAGCCAAGCATTCTTGCCTAAAAATCCAATAACCTGACCCGCGGTTTTGAAAAGAAAGCTAACTATTGCACCAACCATTCCTGGTAATATTTCACCCAGTTTTTTACCAAGAGTTTTCAAACCATTTCCCACTCCTTTTCCCAAAGCAGATAAACCCTTTGAAAGATTAGAAACTATTACCCCAATGATTACGCCTACCGCGCTTAGAATAGCAAACACTGTAAAACCATATTTTTTGAATATATATTTTAGTTTCTCCCGTAACGGCAAATTTTTAAATATTTCATCTTTTCGACCCTCAATATCTGATAATCGTTCTGCGTTTGAAATTTCTTTATTTCTAAGCTGTTCTCTTAATTTATCAGCCTCAGATTTTAATCGTTCATTGCTTTGTTTTAATTTTGATTCATTTGATTTACCCTTCTTATATTTATCTATTTCTTCTTTGTATAATTTTACCTCTTCCAAAAGTTTTTCCGCTTGTATTTTTAATTCTATATTCTGTTTAACGGTTTGATCGAAAAGGCTTTTAGTCTCTGCTTTTTGTACCTGTTGTCTCTCAATGAATTCCCTAAGTTCTTTTTCTCTTTCCGCATATCGTTCAATCTCCAGCGGATATACTTCTGTCGCTGCTTTAAATCCTTGCAATGCATTATCTAATTCCTTAATTTTTTCATCGGACTGTTTTAATTCTGAAGCGGCATTATTATATTTTTCAAACATTGTTTCATAATCTGCGCCTAGTTCTTTTCTCATTCCTTTTGGTAAATCTTCAACCCTAGGATTTTTATCTTTATCAAGTATGATATGCTTCTTGGCGTCTTTCCTATCGCTTAATCTCCCGGTTATACTTCCATCTTCTTCAAATTCAACATTAAATGTCGCATCCCTTGGATTGAAGTCTGGAAAATAACGTTTAAGATATTGCCCTGCTTCTCTCATTCTGTCATATCCCTCGTCTCTTTCTCCTAGGTTCATTCTTTCTGGTGGGTTTTCCCATTGAGCCCTGTCTCTTGATTGGTTATAATCATCATAACCAGGGTAATCTCGTTCAAGGGATGTAGATGTATTTGGGGTTTGAAAAGTTGTATCATCCCAATCATAATTATCATCATCATCATTATCTCTTGAAAAATCTTCCATTGGTATTTCTTCTGACATGATTTTTTACTCATCAGTAATAAATCTTTAGACTAACTTGGGTCGGAAATAAAAGTAAAATTGATTTAAAAATAAAAAAAAAATAAAGAAATAAAATGAGCAAAGAAGACCAAAAAATTTATACTAATACAATTAGTGATAATGATTTTATGAATTACGCTAAAAAAAATGGAATAATTATTTCACGTAGAGATGCTAATAAGATTTTAAGTGAAATGAAAAGAGAACTTGATTCAGGTAGAGACTTTGAAGAATATAGAAGAGAAATTAGGGCAAAAGTAACTGAAAAATATGGAATAGAAAATGATCCTAATATTAGTCATGAAGAAATGACGAAAAAAGTGGCTTCTAAAATAACTAAAAAATAAATCATTTATGTTATATAACTTATTTTGATCGATGTATTACAAGTTATATAATAATTTATAATATTTTACTGACCGCGTAACCTAAACCTAACATCCCTGCCCCGACATATGCCATTTCTCCTGTCTTTTGACTATCGCTTGGTTTGTAATAATCAGAGAATTTTGGTTCATTCATTTGAGCGTACAATTCAAAAGCCTGATTTGTAGCAGAAATATTTTTTGATGCTTGATATTTTTCATCTTTTCTTTTCATTTTCCAATCAAGCATTTTTTGTCTTTTTTCCTGATATGCTGCGTAATCTCTTTGATATTTTTCCATTGCTTTGTCGTGTCGTATTTTTTCAGTATCCACATTTCGCCCTGATAAATATTTTACAAGATAATTTCCTCCAGTAAATGCCGTTGCATTCAATATAGCCCCACCAATCATCATCGCTATTGCTGCCATTTTATTTTGGTAAAATCTTTTGATCCTCTAAATATGTTTTAAGATACATGCTTCCGGATAATACCGCAACCCATTTCGCGTAATTTGTAATACTTGAGGATGGGTCACTCAAAAATGATTCTTTCATTAGCTTCTTAGCCACATAACCAACCCCGGCCCCCAATCCGATAAGTACCGCTGAATCAGTTACAGTTTTCACAAGTTTGTTTTCGGTTGACATAATTTTTACTGTATCATTGAGAAACTTTTAAATGACTTTATTCCATTCCTAAAGATTTTGAGGTCAATGGAATTTTTGCCGGTTGGGGTATTTGTGGTACTTGTGATAAATCAGCTATCCTACTGGAATATCGGACGAAGCCCTCCCCAGCTTTTTCTCGATATCTCATAAAAAGATCAAATGCTGTAAACCCCAATCCAACAACGGATAAAACAGTAGTAAAAGATAACTCTGGAAGCCATGATTTCGCTTCCCTATATGTATTTTCATTTGCTCCACGACCCGCCGGGGCTGGCTCTTCTTCTCGTTTCATTTCCCTAGCTAATGCTTCTTTTGCTTTTTTATTATATTCTGCTAATTTCTTTCCAGCTGCGACTTTTTTAGGATCTTTCTCCCTCTTTTTAGTATCTTTATTTTCAGGTGCTGGGTCAGCTGTTATTTGCTCAGTATTTTTTACTTCTACTTCATTTTGTTCAGACATTGTTATTTAGATGCAACAAATAAGTTTTTAGATCTGTTTAATATACTGTATCAACACCTTCAGTAGATTGCTTAGTTTCCTGATCCAGCTCTGCTGGGGAGGCGCTTACGTACCGATCAGTTGTGCTACCATTTACTAGTTTTTCTCTTGAAAATTGTTGGTTTTTGTTGAATTTTATGTGTTTAGCTACTTGAAATAGCCCGCTAGCAAGTGCTGCCAATCTTCCTGCTTTCAATGCCAAGAGCCCTACAACGTTTGTTAATTCACGATTTACCAAATCATCATTCTTCAGATCTTTGCAAAGAGATTCTATATCATCAACGGGAACTAAATAAGAAATAAGTTTTGAAACTAATTGAAGGGATGAATCTACTAATCCACCATTAATTTTCTTACCCATTACCGCTTGATAACGATTAAAATACTTTTCAACATCTTTTGCAGATAATTTCTTTATATCGCCCAGGCTCATTTCGGTCCCTAAATATTCCTTTGTTGTTCCCAAAGCCGCGAGAATGGCAAGTGATTCTTGTTTTATTTCAAGATCCTCATTATCTTTTACCGTTTCTTCATTAGTTTGTTCGGTATTTTCCTTAATATAATCTTCCGGATTCGCTCGATCAACGTTTGTCATATTTGTTAAATCACTTCGGGAATCTCTAAATAGCAATTAAATGGATATCGCAAAGATAAACATAACCTAGAATATTTTTCGGTTTTCAGGAGATGTGTAAACTTTTTACCCAATTCATAATCCAAATCTCCTCCGTAATCCTCGAAAAACATTTTCATACCTTTCTGGGAAGGATTATGAAAAGTAACAACGCAGGCTACATTTTCGCGGAATGGTTTTGCTATCGAAGTTAATTGCTGGGTTAGAACCCAAACCGATAAACCATGATGCCTTCCGGAAAATGCCAAATCAATAAACTTATTGGATCTTTTCTTCAGATCGGAGGATACAGCGCAATCATCTAAAATTATTAATGTATTCGTACCAGAGAATAAAATTTGGCAATCATTTAACAATTCATTGATCTCATCGATGTTACTTGCGTCAGGCGATAATACATAAAAATGTTCATCTCCTCGAGCAAAATTATTATAGGTTTTATTTTTAGCATAGGTTGGACAAATTAACACAATATATTCAAAAACTTTCCGGAATGGCCCGCGTAGCTGTTCAATTAGGTACTTTGTTTTTCCGCAATTTGTGGGTCCTGTTATTATACAGTGAAATGGGATTTTATCTCGTAAATCTTCCATGATTTTTTGTATCATAACATTATGTTTTTAGATTCTTGGTCTGCGAAGCGGGGAGGCGCGTAAGCGCCGATCAGTACTTAATTGATCTCAAACTTGAATTCATAATCTCCATCATTGCATCCGCTACGACGAACATATAGCAAGTTATTGTTCCAGATCCGCTTTGTTTCCTTTTAATTTCTATTTTTACACCATCGTGCGTATTATTTAGAGCAAGTCCGCCGCCATGAATTTTATTATCTGGATGAGTTCTAGTATCAACCCAAAGAGCAAACTTATCCGCGTAAAATTCTTTTTCTTTCAATGAAATTTGTAAACCATCATCCCTATTAAATCTTTTTTTCACGGTTTCCCAAAGATCGGACGGAATCATTCCCCTAGAGTATATTCTATTTGGTACGCCATCAACATCAATTTCAACTGAAGATATACCTGGATTATAAAAATTTTCTGAATCCCTTGCTCCTGCAGCTTGAGGCATTAAAAACAAAAATAATACCCCAGTCATTGATCTTCTCGGCAAATTAATATGCTGATTAATAACACCATCTCCACCAATAGAAAATGTAAAAGTTTTGTGCAGGGTAATATTTTCATAAAAGAATCCTTTACCAACTTGATAAGCTGCTTGTGCCTCACGAGCTAAGTATTCGCTAGAAATTGAAGAATATTCTAACTCTAAGTTTTTGATTGAATATGACGGCGCTTTGGTTGTATCAGAATAAATAAGAATATTAGCGACCGGGGCAAGTGTAATCTCAAATATAAGATGATTTTCCAACGCTTTCGGATAAAAAACTCCATGATCATTTAGAATAGGATGATTTATTGGTATTCTATACTTTGAACCATGAACATTGGCGAGGGCAACTTCTTTTACATCTTGTGTTTTCATATCTCCAGCTTTTGTTCTAAGTTTCCTGATATTTAGTGAAGAAATACCTTGTTTTAATCTATCTTCTCGCTCTTCTTCGGTTAAGAATAAATCATGATATGTTTGAAATAAATCATATCTTTGAGTATCTTGCAATGTTTCTCCTCCAAAAAGAACTTTTAGTCTGGTTACAAGATTACGACCTAAATTATTCACAACTGTGTTATTCGCATGTCCCTCAACATCCAAATCAAATAGAAGAGATACACTTCCGGGCACAATCACCAAATTCTCGGCGAGTTTTGGAATATTTATGTATAATGTTTCCCCCGGGCTGGCTGTGGATGGATTTAGTGTAATTCGATTCAAGGTTGATTCTGCTTTCAAACCAAATGGTTCTTTTGGAATTCTGTTTGGGTTAATTTTTTCAGACGTCATTGTAATTTATAAGATACTTTGGTTAACCTTTAAACCTGTGTTGTTCTATTTTCTAACTTACTAATATGTTTTAATAAACCTTCTCTCACCTCAGGAATTGAAATCATAATATTAAAAATTTGATCGCCATCTTCCATATATAGAATTTTTTTCCTAATAATTTTTTTCATAATGTTGATTTGGTATTCGGTAAATTTCATTTCTTCTTCCTCCTCAACCATTTGATTTATAAGATAATTGTTTATTTTTAAATGAGCAACGAAAATATACACACAAAAATATCGGCTGCGCCGGCCCCGCTCTTCGATCGGACGAAGTCCTCCCCAGCGGAGCTGGAGCGGATATATTATTCAACTGAAGGATATTGGAAAGGATATTCTGCAATTCCTAAATTAGCTAAGAAGGCAAGAGTAAGTGAAAATGAGGTAAAACAATGGTTGCAAAAACAAGCAATATGGCAAATCTATCTCCCTGCCCCAAAGTATATTCCTAGACCCCATTGGACTTTGGATAAACCAAATCAGATTCACCAAGCAGATTTATTATTTTTACCGCATGATAGAGTTGGAAGAAAAACATATAAATATGCGTTAGTTTTGGTTGATATCGCCTCGAGATATAAAGATGCTGAGCCATTAACCTCAAAAGAAAGTCGAGAGATATCAGAAGCTTTTACAAAAATATATTCTAGAAGATTAAAATACCCAAAAACTTTAAT
This sequence comes from Ricordea florida, assembly GCA_949710005.1. Taxonomy (NCBI): domain Eukaryota; kingdom Metazoa; phylum Cnidaria; class Anthozoa; order Corallimorpharia; family Ricordeidae; genus Ricordea; species Ricordea florida. Next base: position 28,805,706 of record OX453272.1, read on the forward strand.
GGTTGATCCTGGGAAAGAATTTATGGGCGAAGTTAGTAAACTCATGAATTACCATAATGTGAGGATACAAAGAAGTGAGGCTGGTAATCATAGAGCACAAGCATTTGTGGAAAACGCAAATAGAATATTAGGTGAGCGATTATTTAGTCATCAATATGCGCAAGAAATGGTTAGTGATAAACGATCCAGAGTATGGGTGAAAAGATTACCAGCTATTCTAAAAACTTTGAATAATACGCCAACAAGAATAACTGGTAAAGAACCTGATAAGGCTATAAAAATGAAAGAGGTTGATATTGAAACCAAAAGATATCATCGAGTTGTTGGTCTTGATGAGGAAAGATTGTCTCCTTATGTAAAAGTTAGATATCTATTATCTCCTGGCGAACTTGAAGGCGGTGAAAAAAGACGAGCCACCGATCCTATTTGGAGTATTAAAGTTTATGATATTACACGTAGCGTCGTTTCACCTAATCAGCCAGTTTTGTATTATTTAGTAGATGGGCCAAGGCGGGGGTTTGTAAGGGAAGAATTACAGGTTATACCCTATGATACAGAACTTCCTCCTGATTCTGTTTTAGTGCGATAATGACCAATAGCAAAAGTATGTATTCCATCTTCGCAAATTATTCTCTTATCATCATTAGCGGATAATGCGATTTTATTAACAGTTTCAGAATAAACGTTGTGTAATCGGCTTCTAATTATATTCATCTCTCTCATTTGCGGTTTTCTAGTTTTTAGGCAAACATTATAATCATTATGTGTTATTGTATTTTTTACAACTGATTGCTTAATTCCTTTATCCTTATTTATCTCTTTATTTTTATCTGTTAATATTGAGTATAACTTAGACCTTAACCCCGTAAATTCTTTTATCGGAATTCCACCCATTTCATCTTTGAACTTTCCTATTACTTTTTTGTTTACAAGCTCAATTCTAGAAGGATGATCTCTAGGATAATTACTAGTGTCAAACTTTTCTCTAACATCGGGGCTTATATCTTTGTAAAAATCTAGAGTTTCTATTTCATATACGAGTGAATCAGTATCTGTCATAAGTAATTTAACCTTATCCCCATATTTCCTTTTAATATAATTATAATGAAAATCGTACATTACTTTTTTACTTAAATCAAGAATACACATACCCAAGTAAACGGGCTTATTAAATTTTATCCTTTTTCTTTTCATATGAATAGCTGCTAGATTTTTAGAAAAGATGGTGCGGTGTTGATAGTTGGGTTGTTTTATTAGTTTTCTAGCTTCTTTTTTATTTGTAACTAATCTAATGTCAACCCTTTTTCTAATATTTTCCATTGTTTTACCAAACACGGCGTTATTCATTAGCTTGAAAAAGTCCTTTTCAAAATCATTCTTTGCTTCAGCTCTTAGTTCGGTATTAAAATCAATGTAGGGTTTTAACCATTTTGACTCTTCAAATTTAATACCCCTATGAATCTTTGTTATTTTTAATCCTAAACTTTCATATTCTTTCAAAGTTTCACGATGAACAACATACTTTTCCTTGTTGTTTAAGTTTGGGATTAATTTTTCCACCTTATTAACAGTAAGTTTGTCTGGGGCAAGTGGATAATCATTATGTAAATCATGAAGATTTTCTGGATATTCTAGATCAACCTCAACTATGCATGGGATATCTCTCCAGTTTTCATATTCTTCCTCACGCATCCATTCAAAACCGTGAGTAGGCAGTGGTTCACTCATTCCCCCGCCATATAAGTTGTTTGCATCTTGATATGTGATATATATTGTTGGCTGATTTGGATCATATTCTTCTAAATATGGATTATTAGCTTTAGCAAATCTTTTTGATATTTGAGATACACCCCCTCTAACGCCTTTCTCAAACATAAGTAACATATTATTATCAGTTAGCAACTCCAATTTCACTTTAGTATACTTTAATGCGGCGTCCCAAGCAAAACCGGGCAATGTATAATAGTGGGCGGGATCTAAACCATAATTCTTCATACAAGTATCCCTAAAATTCTCAAATACATCCATTAAAAATAGCGCGTCTGACAAAAGATATAGATCATGGTATTCCCTCATTGTTTTCATATTAAAAGTTTTCCATACCTTTTTAGCATGTTCATAATCATCTTTTGATATTTGTTTTCCGTTTAATTTTGAGTAAAATTCTTCTATTGGTGGAAGTTGGGTTTCGTTTAATTTATCGAGGTTGTCAAAATAATCATATGGGAATACTCCTTTCCTCAACATTAAATACATCTTATCTCCAAATACTTTTTTCGTTTCTTCTAATCTATCGTCACTTGGTGAAAGACATCTACTTTCAACTAACAAACAATTCTTACATTTTTCGCACCTACCAATACCTTTATACTGAATAATTTTTCCATCTTTTATATATCTCTTAGTACAATCTCCTGGTTTACACGCTTCGCATTTTCCGCATTTTGTAAGATTGGCGACTAATTTATCAATACTTGTTGACATAAATTTAAATGAATCAATGAATCTAATATCCAGCTTATCTTCTTTTTCCTCTCCTTTTTTATTAATATATTTACCAAGCACAATTTGTTTTGTGAAAGAAATATATTTTTCCTCATTATTAGGTATGCAGTCTACTTTGCCTTTTGTTAAACCAATATTCTTAATAAAAAGATGTGAGTCATATCCTGATAGATTGTGAAAAATGATTGGTATGAATTTTTTATTCTTATAATTTAAATTACAATCGCTGTGTGCGGCTCCTCTATACTTTCCAGTATAATGGCAGTGATCTTTTACCTTATCTTTTTCTAATAATTCTTCTTCACATATATAACAAATTTTGGCTTTTTCATGTTCGTATTTTTCTCTTTGCGTCATCCAATTCATTTTCTTGTTTGGCTTAATTTTTTCGCAAATTTCTCTAATATCCTTTTCCAATTCAACCATGAATATTTTTCCCACATCTTCGTCTGGGGATTTGGCAGTATATCGCCTAATAACAGGTTCATAATTTTCGTCGAAAAACTTTATTATATAACAGAAACCTGTCGGTTTATGATTCGCATATTTATTTGTAAAACTTTTACTTTTGTCTGGCGAGCAAGTATCTATTGATTCTCCACAACACTCGAAGTCGCCGTATACAACAAATGGTACTTTCATTTTTTTGTAAAAATTAATAAATTTAAGATAAATAGGTTTTCCGTCTTTATCCCTCGGCATTTCACCCCTAACAGCTTCATGTTCTTTACAATATTCTAGATGCTTTTGCAATGTTTCCTCTTTATGCGTATGATAAAGGCATCTAGGGCAGAGGTAAATCCTTTCTTTATGTTTAGTGGTGTGTGAAACTGCCAACCTGCAAATATTCTTTATCCAACAATAGTGATTTGTTTCACCATTTGATATTAGAAGTAAGTTTATTAAAAGCCCTTTTTCTTTATCACTTATTCTTAGAGGGTATAATTCCTCATTATCATATCCATAGACATTAATCCTATAATATAGGTTTTGTTTCTCAAACTTATCAATATCCACCCATTTTGCGGGAAATTCTATTCCTTTCCAGTTAAAAATTTTAGAGTTTTCTATTAATTCTCTATTTACTCTTTGTGGATTTTTCTCTCTTTGAAACACTGCTTCTGTTACGGACCACTTAAAACATTCATTATCATTCTCATTCCTAAGGTTTATAATTGCTCCTTTGTTCGCTAATTTTTCTGGAAGAGGGATATAACTACTTCCTGAAATTGGCTCAAACGGATCAATTTTTATGTCAAAATATTTTACACCATTAAATTTCCAACCACTTCCATTATTCGTAAAATTTGTAAAAAGTTCGAGTAAATATTTAGTCATCGTGTCAAATAAGCTGGATAAATTCGTTGATTCTGTTACAACCACTGGTTTTTCGCTATGAAAAAATGGTTCTGCATCAGCAACTATAATTGGGCCTATATCTTTTTTAAATTCAATCTTAGCAAATTTACAAACGAAAGTAAATTTCAGCTTTATCGGTTTCTTTTGCCTATTAATTAAGTCGATAACTTTCTGTTTTATTTCTCTAATAAATGTTAATTCATCTAATCCTAATTCTACGATATGTTCTGGGGGTGAATATGCAAGTTCTTTAAAAATTAAACGGTCAGTTTTATAAGGCTTTCCATGTATTCTATATGTTTTCAGATATCCATCGAACGCTGTTTCTTGTTCAACGGGTGTAAAATCTTCAACATGTTCTTGATTAGCCGGCTCATCTTTTGCTGTGGATTTTGTGGTTTTAGGTGTAGATTTTGTTTCATTTTTCCTTTTTCTTAGTGTTGGAATTGGTTTTATGATTTTTTTATTTGCCAGATTTTTTAAAGATTCATAAAACTTTTTTCTATCTTCCACTTTATAATTTTTAATTATATTCCTTTGGGGTTTATTAGAACCTTTTTTATTAGTTGTAATTGAAACCTCTTCATAAAAATTTTTTCTATCTTCCACTTTGTAGTTTTTGAATATTTTTTTAGCGGCGGGTTTTTTAGAGTGGTTGATATCCTTAGCCACTTCAAAAAACTTTATTTTTTCTGCCACTTTTGATTTTTTGACGGGAATATTTTTTCTGGGGGTTGATATAAGTATTTCCTTCTTTTTTGGAATATCTTTATTTTCATTTTTGATTAAAGTTTGTGCGCGGATGGGCGGCGGTGTGCTTGGTATAAATCGATCCGGAGAACCGGGTGGTGTTTCTGGAATAAATACATCAGATAAATCTTGGGATGTACTTGGCTGCGGGGTTGGTAAATTTTCTTGGGGTGGGGGCGGAAGCGGAATTGGCAGAGGAGTATTCTGATCGGGCCTGCGTGGTTCGGCATTTAATGATTCACTAATTTCCCGAATATTATCAATGATTTCTTGAACATTATTAACTATTTCGGGAATATTAATCAAAAAATCAATGCGTTTCGCTTTAGTATTATAATATGACTTTCTTGGTGGGTTATACCAGTAGACCAATTTTTTTAATTGCTCGGCTTTTAATCCATTTAATTGTTGTTCCATTTACAATATTTTCTTTTGTTTTTAAATAGGAATTAAAAATTATTTTTTTGTGCTGGTTCCATTCTCCTTGAAAAATTTTGTGTTGATAAGTCATCTCTGTACTTGGCGGTCTTTGCAGAGACTTGGCCAGCCACGGAGGAGAATCGCCCTCCGCTCGCGTTGCTCGCTCCGCCTGTCGGCCCCTCTTGACGAAGCGGGCTTGGCCGAAACTTTGCAAAGACTTATTAAATCTTTTGTGCTGGTTCCATCTCTCGCACAATTTTTGTAATATTTTTTTATTTTTATTAATTTGTGCTGGCGCCTCACAATTTTTGTAATATTTTTTTATTTTTATTAATTTGTGCTGGTTCCCCCATATACACAACTACTACAGCTTTTGTTGGAGGATCATATCTTGCAAAATATCTATCGGGAAATAAAGTCGATACAGAAAAAATAAGACACGATAAAGCAATGGAAAAATATCAAAGAGATTACGCTGAATATCAAGAAAAAAGACAAAAAATGATGGATTGGAAAATCAAGAAAAAAGATGAAAAATATCAAGCATCAAAAAATATTTCAGCGACAAATCAAGCTTTTGAAATATACAGTCAAATGACAGAACCTAAATTCTCTGATTATTATAAACCAAGCGAAGAGCAAAAGAACGGTGAAATGTTATATGTTGGAGGTGGAATGTTAGCTTTGGGTTATGCGGTATCAAAATTATTATAATTATTTTTGTTATGTAACTTGTAATACATCAATTAAAATAAGTTATATAACATAATTCTATTTATTATTGCGTTTACATAAGGCTTCCAGTATCTGAATCCAGATCATCCTCTTCAATAATTTCGGCTGCAGATTTAGCGTCAGAAATAACTAGCTTTGAAAAATTAAGCAATCTTTTAATTTCACGTTTTGGTTCAACATATGCTTCATAAAGTTTTACCTGAAGTGAAATGTGCGCTCCAATAAATATTGATTCGATTTTGATTGCGGAATAAGCATAACAACCCTTATTAATTAAATTTTCTGGTTCTATTTCTTCCTCATTATTTATATTATAAAATTTAGTTAGAAATCTGTCTTCTCTTTTATCAAAAATTAACTTAGCATATAGAGTTGGACCTTTACCTTCAACTTTACGCTCACCGCAAACTTTTCCTTTTTGATTTATAATTTTTTCCTTTTTCCAATAGAGAGGATTTTTAAAACCACCTCTAATAAGATCATTCTTTTCCAAATCAAACCTATCAATTTCTTCTCGTTTTTCTACCAAATGATCCATACAACAATCTACTATTTCATCAAAAAAATTAATCCATTTTTCCTCTTCAGTTGTGGGTTTATCTCCACCCCATAGACACAATGGAAAAGAATATCCAGATTTTTTACTTTTTTCTTGACCTAGATTTGTTGAAACTCCATATGAATACAAACGACCAGTTTGAATAACAAGTTCTCCTTCAGTTCCGTCTTCATTCTTTGTAAAAATATTAATTCGCTTAAATTCAATCTTTGGTTTGCTTCCTGGAATTTGACCAGAAATTGGTTTAGAAAAAATCAAACGATCTTTGGGAATATAATTATTAATATTAGTTAGTTGAGTGTTTTCATTAATCATTTTATTTAATTTTAAATATTTTATTTATACATTTAAATCAAAATTATTTTTTTAATATTTTTTTATTTCAACATTATCTAAAGATTTCTTACTGTTAGTAAAAAAATAATGGCAGAAGAAATGGAATTAGATGATTTAACAAAAGAAACTGATGATAATGAGGATGAAGATGGCGATGGAAAAATTTATAATACTCCAATCACCTCAACATCTATTGATCGGGGATATCTTGGTTATTCAGAATATATGGCAGAAAAAAAAAGAATTCAATGGGAAACAAAAAATGAAGATAAAACCCCAACAAATATTAGAGAAAGATATTTGGAATATGATAAAATGATAGAAGCGAGGCAAGAACTTAAGCGCTATTATCCAAATTACGATCCCAATGACGGTGAATTTAATGTTCAGTTTGGAGAAAATGGAAGTATAGAAGGAAAATTAAGTATTGCTGGTAATAATGTGTGGCATACATTAGTTGATGAAAATGGAGTTCGTAACACAGAAAATTTACCAAAAACATTTAGAAAAGCTCTAGGTGCTGATTATGAAAGCATGTTGGAAAAATATAATGATGCAATATCGCAATTGAACGAAGAAAAAGAAAAACACAATGAATTACTTTCTTCAGTAAAAGGAATAGATTCATTTTTAGCAACAAGAACGGAGGAGATTGATGGATATGTAGAAAGAGAAAAAGAACTTAGAGAATTCATTGAGAAACAACAGGTAGAAAAAGCTAAAAATAAAAGTCTTTTTGATCAAACCGCTAAACAGAATATAGAATTAAAAATACAAGCAGAAAAACTTTTGGATGAAACAAAATTATACAAAGAGGAAATAGACAAATATAAGAAGGGTAAATCCAATCTATCAAAGTTAGAACAAAGCAAAGAACGATTAAAATCAGAGGTTGATAGATTAGAAGAACAACTTAGAAACAAAAAAATTTCTATCGACGAAAAAATTATAGATATTGATGGTAAAAAAGATGAAATAATTAAAAATCTTCCATAGCGAGAACGAATAAAATATATCTTTAAAAAGTATGGGTTTACTGTCTTTGCCGTTATTAGCGCTGTAGGTGTTATAACTGGAGTTATAGTTTCTAATCTTTCTAAAGGTTTATCAACATTAGGCAGGGGAGTTGGTAATGGTTTGAAAACTCTTGGAAAAAAACTGGGTGAAATATTACCGGGAATGGTTGGCGCAATAGTTAGCTTTCTATTCAAAACAGCCGGCCAAGTTATTGGATTTTTAGGTGAGAATGCTTGGCTTTTGATAATGGCTGTGGTTTTATATTTTATGGAAAGTATGAAAAAGAAGAGAAAGTAGATCTAAAGATAACACAGAGATCAGTAAAATACAATATGGATGACTACAATAAAATTTATCCACAACTCCCAAATAATTTTGACCAAGTTGGTTTCAGATTGCAAAAATCAAGCGAAGTATTACAAAATCTTGATAGCGAAATAAAACATTATGAAGAAGTTAGAAAAAAATACAATAGAGCCAGAGGAATATTAACAAGAATAAGTGTTTTCGGTGGGTTGATTTCAGTTATTCTATCAGCGAGCGGGTTAGGAACTTCTCTTACAGGTTTTGGAGCTATGGTTGGCGTGCCTTTAGGTGTTGTAGGAGGGGTTTTTGGCGGATTGTCGGTTGGATTCAGTTATGCATCAAAAAGACTTTCAAATAAAGTTAGTAAACATGAACAAACCGCTGCAATCGCAAAATCAAAATTAAACACCATTAACGATTTGGTTTCGAAAGCTTTAAAAGATAATGCTATATCCGATCAAGAATTTTCTATAATTTTGGCGGAGTTGGAAAAGTTTCAAAAACTAAAACTAGAAGTTAGACAAAAATTTAGGAGAGATGCACAAAAAAACTTCGATATGTCTATAATCAGGAAAAAAGTTCGAGAAGATCTATTAAAAGAATTAACAACTCCCGCTCATTAAAAATTTCATTTGAAAGAACCGATGTTGGTTGTAATTGTTTTGCTGGAATTAGAAGAGAGGTTAATTGAATTTACATCTTATTCTTGCTGGTTTAAAGATCAGATTAATTGATACACAAAGAATAAGATGTTAATGGATGATTTCAAAAAGCGTTATCCAAACGCTGACCTTGATAAATTTACATTTATTAACGATTCATTTGGTGGATATATTAAATGGAAAGTTAATGGAACAATAATAATGTCAAATGATGATCCTTCGGGGAAAACATGGACTGAAAATCTTTCTAATAATTTGAAAAAATTATTATGGGAAGATTTGGGTTTAGAAAATAGAATTAGTGTTAATTCTTTTCCAAAAAGTTTATCATTTACAAATAAAACATACCCAATACCAAGCGTTAAGTTCGATGAATTTGCCAATGATGTAACAAAAATGTTAATCTTTTTAGAAATATATGTTTCAGATAAAGATAAATTTGATTCTCTTCCTATGAGAAATATATTTAAATCTCAAGTTATAGAATTATATAGTGGAAAAGAAAGTAGAGCTTGGTTGAATAAACCTAATATTAGTCATTGGCCGCAACAATTAAATATGGCAGTATGGTGTGCAACAGCCGGATGCGGAGTAAGCCTAATTGAAAGTTTAAATTATCCAAAAGTTATTAGTAGTTTTATAAAGTTTCATGTATACTTTACAATAAGGAGAATATTATATGAGTTAGGATTACCGCTGCCAGATGAAAAAACTTTTTCCGTAAAAAATAATCCTTATAATAAAAATGCATATAATCGTTTATGCGCGGAATTTGGTCTAAGTAATAATCAAGATTTTAAGGGATTAAATAAACCTTTAGCCGACTTTAGATGGAAAGGGGGAGTAAATGGGGGAGTTGGTGATGTATTCATTAATTATGGAAAAGGATATGTTCCCTCTGGTAATGTTCATGGTATAGGAGGGGGAAATCAAAATGTAAGAATTGTAAGAAATTATGATCCCGAAGCTAATATATGGCCGAGCGATTCGGCAAAATTTTCCGATGATGGTGGAAAGAAAATAGATGGAAATTTAATATCCATGCTTAGAAATGATTACTTTAAAGATTTTAAATATTCTTGGTTTATACCAGAAAGTGGATATGGTCTAACAAAGGCTGGTTTGGGTAGATTAAATAGATCTGCCGAGGCTTTTGTTTACTGCATATTGGGTGCGCAAGTTAATACTAGAAACTCAATTGTTGGAAAAGGGGGTGGGGCAATAGAAACCCAGCAAGAATTTAAAGCTTTATTTGAAAGCAGTGTTATAGAAAATGATATTCCAAAATCTATTCAAAATTATCAGCAATCTGTTCAAGAAACTAAATTGCGGCTTGATTTAGCAATAGCTCCTGGTGTTTGGTTGATGCCGAGCAATATGATTATAAATAAAGAAAGTGTTATTGGGTATAATAACAAACTATTGAAAGCAACAGAAGATATGAAATTTGGAGTAAATAATTCATTAAATATTGAAACAAAAACTGTAGGAATAAGCCATACTTTAGGGGCTTCAAAAGTTTTATTGAATAATATCCACCCGAATAGAGATAAAATAAAAACCAAACAAAAAGATAAAAATGAAGAGGTAAATAATATAGATGAAAAAAATAATGATACAACTCAACATCAATCTAATCTTATATTACTTATTATTTTGGGAGGGGGATTATCTTGGTTTTTATTTCGTTAATGTTTTGATTACTACCCAAAAGGGTCTAAAGATGAGTATAGTGTAATCAAAACAATATGTTCAGTATTACAATGTATGAATCAGAAACGAGGGTTTATTTAGAACCGCCAATAAAATATGTTAGTGAGTTACAATTATTAGATTGTAATATAAAAACCAAAAGATTGATAAATTTAAAAGATCAAGAAAGAATAAGTGATGAACTTGATAGACCTTTAATAATAATTAATCCTGGGACATATTCAATTAATGATATAAAAATATTAATAGATATTAGTGAAAAAGGTAAAAATATAACAATAATTAATGGCGATAATATTAACTATATAATTAATAATAAATCATTTAACATTAAAGTTAGCAAAGGTTTACAAAATTCGTTGGGTTTGCCAGAAATTTTAAATAAAACTAAAACATATGAAATAAATATAAATATAAAAGAGCCATTGAGGCTTATGTGTAGTATAGTTGATAATAGAATGTCACATATGAATAATAAAAAATCGGTGCTTTTAAAAATACAACCATCGCAACTACTAGCAAACATTCCATCAAAAGATTATCCAACAATTCCAGTTAGAAAATATGATAACTTAATTAATTACTTTGATTTAAGTATATTAGACTCAGAGTGGAAAAAATTTGATTTGAGGGGTTCGCCAATAACTTTTAGTTTAAGATTTAGATAAATTTCAGCGTAGCTGGTCCTTCGGGTCTTTTGTTATGTAACTATTACTTTTAGTTATATAACATAATTTAATTAATTTCTCCCCAACGTTCTTTCAAATCCCTTAACTCTTGAACATCAATACACCAATCTAAATATCTAGATGGGTGCCATGCTATAACCATTAAATCATCATGCAAGTCTTTATGAAATTTAAGTTTATGAGTTAACTTATCAGAATTTAAAAATATTTCAACATTTAAAAAATAAACAATAAAATTTTCATCAAACTCATTAATATTACATTCCTTATAATAATTATAAATACCTTCTTCATTTTCATCAACATTCTCTTCTAACCATTCTTCATACTCTTCATTGTAACATCTTAATAATTGTTCATTGTAACATTTTAAGAAATCTTTTACAAACTTATTAACACATATACCATTAACTCCAAAATATATATTATCAAAATAACCAAGACTGCCCCCATAATAATCATCATCACCATCATTATAAAAATACTGGCTTTCAAAATAAATACACATTTTTTCATCAATAAAGGCGCGGTTTTTTGATATATTTTTTAACAAATCTTCTTTGATTGACTTTATAAATTCACAAAAACTCAGTTTTTCTTCATTAAAAAACTTAAAATTAATAGATCTGCTCATCTTTTTTTATTACTTTATTTTTTCTTTTAAATAACATTAAAAAATCATTTTTTATATTTAACAATGTTTTTTGTTATTTAACTATTACTTTAGTTATACAACATAATTATATCCTTTTATTCATCCACCAAAGAATTATAAATTTCTTGTTCCACAATATCATAACACCAATCCACAACTCTTTTTGGATGCCAGGCTGCTACCATTAGTTCATCATGCAAGTCTTTGTAAAATTTACGTTTATGTATTTCTTTAATTAAATCATCATGTAAAACATTGTAAAATTTAAAATTATGATTTACCTTATGTATATTTAAATGAAACATAATTGTAATTTCACGAGCAAAAAAATTTTTATCAAACTTGTCTAAATTACATTCCTTATCACTATAATCATTATAAACACAAAGCATGTCATAATAATCAACATTATCAATTATACGAAGATATTCATTATAAGCAGCATCATTAAGTAGGCGAAAAAATTCATTAGTTGGGGCAACATTATTATCAAATCGACTAAAATATTCACTAGAAAAAGCTCTATAAAACTTAAATTTATACCATTTATTTAAAAAAACATTTTTTTACACATTCTTTATACTTTTCATTAACACAATTTAATAAGTTTTTACAAAAATTGTTAGTACATATTCCATTAACCCCAAAATTTATATCAGCTCTATAAGAAATATGTTTAACATCATTATCATCATATTTATTATAATCAAAAGAAAAAAGAATATAATCAGCTCCTTCATTAATAAAACCGCGATTTTTTGATATATTTTTTAAAAAATCTTCTTTGATTTCCTCTATAAAATCATAAAAACTTTTTTTTTTTTCATTAACATATTTTAATTTAAAAAACATGTGTGCAATCTTTTTATTTTATTTTTTTCTTTTTTAAATAACATTAAAAAATCATTTTTTATATTTAACAACATTCTTTACACTGCCTCTTTTGTTTATTATGTTCACATATTCCTTTTCCTTTACACTCTTTACATATATACTTTTGTAATTTGTGTTCACATATTTGAGAGCCTTTACATTCATTACAATATGCCTTAATTTTATTGTGTTCACATATTTGTGTTCCCCCGCAATCTCTACAAAAATATTTACACTTTCCATGAATACAAATATAATCATAATTATTATTAGTGATATTATCTTTTGGTATTAATTTAATAATCTCCTCATCTGAAAATTTTTTTAACCCATTAATAAAATCTTCTTTTCGCATTTTAGATCGTCCTTTAATTTTTAATTCTTTCGCAATTTTTTTCAGTTGTACAAATTTCAATTCATCAAGATTCAATTTGAGTAGATTCTCCATTTATACTTTCGTAACTTATACCTTTAGATTAACATTAAAAATTCAAAATTTATTTTCTTTCTTATTAAAAATCTCTGTTTAATTTTCTGATAAATTCTTGAACAATTTTGCGGATTTGCGGATACTTTTGTAAACAGGAAAAAAAATCCCTGTTTAATTTCTGATAAATTCTTGGACAATTTTTTATTAAATATTTTGTCCCCGTATCTGTGGTTTACACATCTCTGCTTTATTTTCGCTTGAATAGCGGAGGAATCGCGATAAAAAACTAATTTTGATTTTGAGACGTCAATACCGCATTATATTGACGGCGTTGGGAGAAAATATATTCTTCGTATTGGGCTCCGTCGCTACTTGACTCTGCAAATACGGAATATATTTTCTTCCAACTAGCCGTCAATATCATGCGGTATTGACGCCTCAAGACCAAAATTAGTTTATGTTAGCGAGCGTCAGGGACGGTGAACGGAAAGTGGTTATACTATTTTGGTGTTAAAAAGTGTTTTAAGCAGTATTTATGGATGTCTTAAAGAAGCGTGTACGAATTCTTTTGTGACTATGAAGGCAAATTTCGGATCTGTTTTGTCAAGTCGGCTACGTTCGAGAAGAAAGAGCTAGTACTTCGTCATGTTGAATACCGAGGATGAATTCCGTCATCGCACTTCGGTTTTACTTCGCAAGGAATGTTACCTACCGAGTTGTGTAGCTCGGCCGGTCAGGATTTGTGGCCGTAAAACAAAATTACTGAGTTGTGTAGCTCAGGCGGCCATGATTTGTGGCCGTAAAACAAACTTTACGAGCTGTGTAGCTCGGCCGGCCATGATTTGTGGCCGTAAAACAAACTTTACGAGCTGTGTAGCTCGGCCGGCCATGATTTGTGGCCGTTAAACAAAGTTACTGAGTTGTGTAGCTCAGGCGGCCATGATTTGTGGCAGAAAAACAAACTTTACGAGCTGTGTAGCTCGGTCGATTTGTGTTCGAGAAATAAACTTACGGAGCTCAAGCTCATTATGCTTTGTAGCATCTGCTCATTATTGTCTATCTAAGGGCCGATTCAGCCAGATCAATGTCCTTACGTCTCTCAGGGAAATCAGCGAATTAGTTAGCTCAATCGGCAGTAGAGATTCCACTGCTGCAAATTGTACGATTTGTGTTCGAGAAATAAACTCACGGAGCTCAAGCTCATTATGGTTTGCAGCATCTGCTCATTGTCTATCTAAGGGCCGATTCAGCCAGATCAGAGTCCTTACGTCTCTCAGGGAAATCAGCGAATTAGCTCAATCGGCAGTAGAGATTCCACTGCTGCAAATTGTAGTAATAAAAAATTGGGGTCACCAAGCTCGTTTTTGAGTTATTACAGCTTAAAGCTAAATTTAAAGGTGTTTTCGACAGGTCATATTGTTGCTATGGTAACCTGTTATATAAAGGGATGACCATAACCTGTTTACCAATGATTAGGCATTTGTATTATACCGTTATTGTATTATCGCTTGTTAAACAGTCTGTGGTAGTATTCATCCTTCTATGTGACATAGCATGACTGTAGAATAATTCGTGAGAATTAATAATTGGTATCAAAATTCAACGTCTCTATCAAAGTCGAACGCATTTCACTGATCACTGATTATTGCTAGTATATGTATATTTAGCAATTATTCCACGAAATCAAGTCGTATATGAGCTAATAGCCAACGAGGCGCGTAGCGCCGAGTTGGCTATAGCTCGTATACGACGAGATCGAGTGGAATAATTGTTTTATTATATCTTTAAACCCTCGCTTATGAGACACTGGAATTAGTTTGTACGACAAGAATTGACTTTGTTATTGTTTTTGAACAGAATCATGTTGTTGCCGAGCCGACATATTGTAGAGCCGATGTGTAAAAAAGTTTCAAACACGAGTCCGGCTCGTTTTTAAACATCTCTTTAATGTACTTGTCAATTTTTTTTCGAGTTAGCAAATTAGTTTAAGAATTTTAAAGTGGAAAAAGTAGGCAGAAATAAAATAAAAACTCAGTTTACGGGCTTCACAGATCTTTCAAAATGGCGGCTGTTTGTAAGAGTTGCACTTTCGTTCGTAATAAACAATTTCACAATATAATTCCTCGCGAAGCGAGGTTACTAATCGTGTCGGTTCCGGTCAGACCACGTGGCTCGCAAGCCCGAGTAAATCGAGCCGAGAGTTTTTCCTCGCGAAGCGAGGCCGAAGGCCGAGCGTAGCGAGGTTACTAATCGTGTCGCCTTCGGTCAGACCACGTGGCTCGCAAGCCCGAGTAAATCGAGCCGAGAGTTTTTATATATGTATATATATATATATATATATATTTTAAAGGTGTCCGTTCGCAGGCGTGGTTACCAGGCCACAGTAGCGCATTTGACAAATTGCTGAATTTCCGCCATTGCGTCTTCGGTGATGCCTTTTTGAAAATAATGTAAATTTTGTGGAACCGATTTCACTCGTCCTGGAAGTACATCCCAGCAAGAAGATCTCCGAGATATACAAGAAAAAGCAGCAAGACATCGTAGTCGAGTAAGTTCGAATACCGTGAAAATCAACACAAGGAAAGCACGACTCAAAGCACAGCCAGAGATACGACGGTAGGGAGAATAACAACAGACATCCCAGCAAAGACAACAACTGCTCGCCCTAAAAAAGGCAAACGAAACAGCAGGGAAAAGGACCAGGAATTCCACCAAGTTAATTTTGAAATTGAATGTGTTAATGATAGAAATACAGGACATGAGTGAACGATTACATAACGAAATATACTGGCGAACTAAATTTAGCAAAACGACTTCGAAGGGAAACCGAGGAGGAACGACTTCAACGATCAGAGATGTCTTTGGAAAATAATTCTATCATTCTAAAAACGGAATCGGAAGACGAGCAACATATTGCAGGAGAATGTATGAAGGTATTTTTCGTAATAAAACGATAGCCTTTCCATTTTGAAGAAATTCCCAACACAGAGAGTTGCAGTTGTGATAGCAATCATTTATAACTATGTAATCTGATATCATTGCAACAGTGAAAATATTGTAAATCATCTTGATCTAGCAGTTATGTTAAGCATATTCAACAGAATAGATACCCAGTGTCACTAAGTACTGTATTCTCTGATTGAAAGGTTTCAGTAATAGTGCGTGGGGACAGACAAGTTTCATAGCCTTTTTACAATGGGTCAGTTTTACCTTGCAGTTCTATGAGCCCTTGATAAAATTGCTATCTAGGACCCCTGCCCTTTTCCCACAAATGAAAAGTTAATTTAAGCCCTAATTTGCAAAATTATACATAACATATTAACTTTGTTACTTACTGCTGTTCATTTTTATGATATCAAATACCAATATTTAATAACAACCACAACATACAGTTCACCTTTTACACTGGAAAAACTATAAAGAAGAAACTAAAGTATGTAATGCCAAAACTTTTATGATCTTTCTCATATATTCATTGCAAGTGTGCTGTATATAGTAACAATTGTTTCAAGTTTCATAAATGCCCAATGCTTTCAATCATGATTTTCCACACTAACTTTATGGACAAATGACTGCACTAGATTTTAAGTCTTAAAGAAGAAATGACATTCTTTAGAGCTGTTTTGATTACCACCACCTCTGATGGAAAGCCTATCAAGAAGATTTTTGTATTGCTTGTAGTAGTAGAGGAACAATACTTTTACCCAGATAAGGACATACATTCCATCCCATAACAATATACATTAAGAAAAACATAAAAACATATAACAATAATAATAAAAGTATCAATACCAGTAATTAATAATAATAATAATAATAATAATAATAATACTGATAATAATATAATAATAGTGCTTCTCGTTACTATATGTCATTGGTTACAGTTCAATACCTCGAGCTGCTTTGACTTTTTTTATGCAATAAAATACTATTAAATCTTTCTTCTGCAGTTGTTATAATTGAAATTTTCATATACTATTCTTTAGTTGGGTATGGATATTGTGGCTGTTTCTGTAACAGCACAATTAAACTTTCATGTGGTATATACTATTGACTGCTTGATGTTGATTTTGCATTAATTTTTTTGTTTTTATGATTACCTAAAAAAAGCACAGCCACATACTATACAGTAGGCACTCTCTATTACCAAACCTTTATTCAAAGTTTTTGTAGAATCCAATTATTTTACCCTCAATTTTTTTTATGTAATGACATTGTATCTCTAACTTCTGTTGATATGGCATATCTTTTGAGGGAAGAGGAATTTTTCTATCTTCCACTGGGAGTACCATTCCAACTGAAGAGAGTAAACAAATTGAAACATGCACTATTCATAACGCTCTCAATTGTGGTTACCTAGGAATGAAATAATGACTGCAGTAGACAATAAAATATCTAATCAGAAGATTCTTCTTACAATGAATCTCATGCAATGATAACAAATTATTGAGCATAAACAAAAAATAATTGGAGCATTGAACTCATCCTCAGTGTAAGAATATATTGCTTTTAAAAGTGATGTACAGCAAAGCGGACAAAGCAGTAAAGACTAAGAAAATAAAACTAAAATAAAAAACAGGTTTTTGCGCTTTGGTAAACACAAGCACTAATATCAGTTCTTCAAGATTTCACTTGCAAAAGATTTACAATAATTTTCAATTTGTTTTAAGTGAATATTATTGTCATACTTCATAAACTCTGTATTCCGTGTAAGGATAACAGATAATGTTACTTCTATTCCTTCTGGTGCAATCTCAGTGGCAGTGAAAGAGCTAAATGAAGTTAACTTTTTAAGCACTGTGTTGAGCGGTATACTGATCATGTCATTTGCACAGGGTGTCAATAATTGTGTACCAAACAAAGCATAACGAATATAGTAATGGGGATTAGGATAATAGCTAAAGGCATTGTGACTTCTTCAAAAACTAGCTTCGCGAGGTTTTGCGGGAGTCGTATTTCTAGTTTGCCCACTTACCGTCGAATAATTTCATCCCATATTTATTTGCTTCGGTAGTATTTCTTTGGTGTATGATTTTTAAGCTTGATTTGAATTTCTCCCAGTCTAATTCAAGAAATCATCCCTCCATGATGGCCGTTTTCCGTGCCAATGGTATATGAGCTGATATACTATGAGCAGGGAACCAATCAGAGCGCGCGTTTGCTCATATACAAGGGTTGCAGATATAATAAATATATATATATTTTAAAGGTGTCCGTTCGCAGGCGTGGTTACCAGGCCACAGTAGCGCATTTGACAAATTGCTGAATTTCCGCCATTGCGTGTTCGGTGATGCCTTTTTGAAAATAATGTAAATTTTGTGGAACCGATTTCACTCGTCCTGGAAGTACATCCCAGCAAGAAGATCTCCGAGATATACAAGAAAAAGCAGCAAGACATCGTAGTCGAGTAAGTTCGAATACCGTGAAAATCAACACAAGGAAAGCACGACTCAAAGCACAGCCAGAGATACGACGGTAGGGAGAATAACAACAGACATCCCAGCAAAGACAACAACTGCTCGCCCTAAAAAAGGCAAACGAAACAGCAGGGAAAAGGACCAGGAATTCAACCAAGTTAATTTTGAATTTGAATGTGTTATTGATAGAAATACAGGACATGAGTGAACGATCACATAACGAAATATACTGGCGAACTAAATTTAGCAAAACGACTTCGAAGGGAAACCGAGGAGGAACGACTTCAACGATTAGAGATGTCTCTGGAAAATAATTCTATTATTCTAAAAACGGAATCGGAAGACGAGCAACATATTGCAGGAGAATGTATGAAGGTATTTTTCGTAATAAAACGATAGCCGTTCCATTTTAAAGAAATTCCCAACACAGAGAGTTGCAGTTGTGATAGCAATCATTTATAACTATGTAATCTGATATTATTGCAACAGTGAAAATATTGTAAATCATCTTGATCTAGCAGTTATGTTAAGCATATTCAACAGAATAGATACCCAGTGTCACTAAGTACTGTATTCTCTGATTGAAAGGTTTCAGTAATAGTGCGTGGGGACAGACAAGTTTCATAGCCTTTTTACAATGGGTCAGTTTTACCTTACAGTTCTATGAGCCCTTGATAAAATTGCTATCTAGGACCCCTGCCCTTTTCCCACAAATGAAAAGTTAATTTAAGCCCTAATTTGCAAAATTATACATAACATATTAACTTTGTTACTTACTGCTGTTCATTTTTATGATATCAAATACCAATATTTAATAACAACCACAACATACAGTTCACCTTTTACACTGGAAAAACTATAAAGAAGAAACTAAAGTATGTAATGCCAAAACTTTTATGATCTTTCTCATATATTCATTGCAAGTGTGCTGTATATAGTAACAATTGTTTCAAGTTTCATAAATGCCCAATGCTTTCAATCATGATTTTCCACACTAACTTTATGGACAAATGACTGCACTAGATTTTAAGCCTTAAAGAAGAAATGACATTCTTTAGAGCTGTTTTGATTACCACCACCTCTGATGGAAAGCCTATCAAGAAGATTTTTGTATTGCTTGTAGTAGTAGAGGAACAATACTTTTACCCAGATAAGGACATACATTCCATCCCATAACAATAATTATACATTAAGAAAAACATAAAAACATATAACAATAATAATAAAAATATCAATACCAGTAATTAATAATAATAATAATAATAATAATACTGATAATAATATAATAATAGTGCTTCTCGTTACTATATGTCATTGGTTACAGTTCAATACCTCGAGATGCTTTGACTTTTTTTATGAAATACCATACTATTAAATTTTTCTTCTGCAGTTGTTATAATTGAAATTTTCATATACTATTCTTTAGTTGGGTATGGATATTGTGGCTGTTTCTGTAACAGCACAATTAAACTTTCATGTGGTATATACTATTGACTGCTTGATGTTGATTTTGCATTAATTTTTTTATTGTTTTTATGATTACCTAAAAAAGCACAGCCACATACTATACAGTAGGCACTCTCTATTACCAAACCTTTATTCAAAGTTTTTGTAGAATCCAATTATTTTACCCTCAATTTTTTTTATGTAATGACATTGTATCTCTAACTTCTGTTGATATGGCATATCTTTTGAGGGAAGAGGAATTTTTCTATCTACCACTGGGAATACCATTCCAACTGAAGAGAGTAAACAAATTGAAACGTGCACTATTCATAACGCTCTCAATTGTGGTTACCTAGGAATGAAATAATGACTGCAGTAGACAATAAAATATCTAATCAGAAGACTCTTCTTACAATGAATCTCATGCAATGATGACAATAGAGCATAAACAAAAAATAATTGGAGCATTGAACTCATCCTCGGTGTAAGAATATATTGCTTTTAAAAGTGATGTACAACAAAGCGGACAAAGCAGTAAAGACTAAGAAAATAAAACTAAAATAAAAAACAGTTTTTTACGCTGTGGTAAACACAAGCACTAATATCAGTTCTTCAAGATTTCACTTGCAAAAGATTTACAATAATTTTCAATTTGTTTTAAGTGAATATTATTGTCATACTTCATAAACTCTGTATTCCGTGTAAGGATAACAGATAATGTTACTTCTATTCCTTCTGGTGCAATCTCAGTGGCAGTGAAAGAGCTAAATGAAGTTAACTTTTTAAGCACTGTGTTGAGCGGTATACTGATCATGTCATTTGCACAGGGTGTCAATAATTGTGTACCAAACAAAGCATAACGAATATAGTAATGGGGATTAGGATAATAGCTAAAGGCATTGTGACTTCTTCAAAAACTAGCTTCGCGAGGTTTTGCGGGAGTCGTATTTCTAGTTATATATATTTAGTGTAAATAATCAGGTGATTATACAAAATCGCGCGCTCTGATTGGTTCGCTATCTCGGATTATCAGCCGATAATCACCTCGACGAACAAAATGGCTGCCAGTCGCTCGCGCGCTTTTGATGAAATAAATGTTTTTCATGTTGTACAATGCTTTTCTTTTCTTTTTTGAAATAATCACCTGTGCATTTACACTAAAACAATTATTCGCCTCAGGCTCAGTGATTGTCGGATAATATTCACCTCGACTTCGTCTCGGTGAATATTCACCGTGAATCACTTCGCCTTCGGCGAATAATTGTTAAATATATATCTATATTTTAAAGGTGTCCGTTCGCAGGCCAGGTTACCTGGCAACATTACTTCATGTGAATTTCCGCCATTTCGAATTCCGTAAATGATGTTTTGAAAATAATGTGAATTTTGTGGAAACCGATTTCACTAATCCTGGAAGTACATCTCAGCAAGAAGATCTCCGAGATATACAAGAACGAGCGGCGAGGGATCGTCGTCGAGTAAGTTTGAATGCCGCAAAAATCAGCGCACGTACGGGAAGCGGCGACTCAAAGAATAGATTAAGAAACTACGGCAGGGACGATAACAAGAGACATCGCAGCAGAGACAACAACTGCTCGCTCAAAAATGGGAAAGGAAACAGCAAGGAAAAGGACCAGGAATGCAATCAAGTTAGATTGGAAATTGAATTTGTTATAGATAGTAACAAAGACTCGTTTTAGCTATACAGGACATGAGAGACTTAGAACGGAAACCGAGTAGGAACGACTTCAAAAAGATTGAGATACACTGGAAAATATGATAATCACAAGACAAACTGTAATGAAAACAGAATTTAAGGAAAATCATGGCAAGAGCGTACAGACAGAATCAGAGGACGAACGAAGAAACAGATTACCATATCGTCGTGAAAAAAGTTTCAGGAAAGGGGAAACAGAAACGAACCGCAAAGAAATGAAAGATGACAGTCACGTAGTATTTATACTGCAATGAGAATGCAAGTAGGTATTTTTCGTAGTGAAACGATTGCCTTCCATTTTAAAGAAATTCCCAATACAGAGGTTGCAGTTGTGATAGCAATTATTTATAATTATGTGATCTGATATCATTGCAACAGTGAAAATAAATTGTAGATTTGTTTGATGTAGCAGTTATGCTCAGCATTTTCAACAGAAAACATACCAAACAATAAGTGACTGGTTCTGCAGTATTATCAGTGATCAGTGCAAGTATTTGTAAATAAAGCAGTTGTCATTGCTGACTTCTGAGTAGTATTTCTCTATTATTAACTTTGTTACTTTCTGCTGTTTGCAAGTGTGCTGTATGTAGTAGCAAGTGTTTCAAGTTTCCTAAATGCCCTATGCTTTCAATAATGGTTCTCCACACAAACTTTATAGACAAATGACTACACTAGATTCTAAGCCTTTAAGAAGAAATGTTGTTGTTTGGAGCTGTTTTGATTACTACCACCTCTGATGGAAAGCCTATTAAGAAGATTTTTGTATTGCTTGTAGTAGTAGAGTAACAATACCTTTACCAAGATTAGGACATGCATCCCACCCCATAAAAATATATTATGTTTAACATAAAAAATATAACAATAATAATCATATCAATACCAGTAATAATAATAGTAATGATAATAATAATGATAATAATATAATGATAGTTCTTCTCGTTACTATATGTCATTGGTTACAGTTCAATACCTCTGGCTGCCATGACTTTTTCGATGAAATACCATCATTATATTAAATCTTTCTTCTGCAGTTTTTATAATAGAAATTTTCATATATTCAAAATAATATAATCTTCTGTGGTTGGGTATGGATATTTTGCCTGTTTCTGTAACAGCACAATTAAACTTTCATGTGGTATATACTTTTCACTGATTGATGTTGATTTCACATTATTTTTTTACAGGAGTAGGTAGTGCAGGAATCTTTTTGAACACATTAAGATTTTAATAACTCTTTCTTACATGTATTGTTTTTATGATATGACCTAAAAATAGCACAACCACATACTATACAGTCGGCACTCACTATTACCAAACCTTTATTCAAAGTTTTTGTAGAATCCAATTGTTTTACCCCAAATTTTATTAATGTAATGACATTATATCTCACACTTCTGTTGATATGGCATCTCTTTTGAGGGAAGAGGAATTTTTCTATCTACCACTGGGGGTACCATTGCAACTGAAAAGAGTACACAAATTAAAACATGCACTATTCATAATGCTCTCAATTGTGGTTACCCAGGAATGAAATAATGACTGCAGTAGACAATAAAATATCTAATCAGAAGATTCTTCTTACATTGAATCTCATGCAATTATAACCAAAAAACATAAACAAAAAATAATTGGAGCATTCAACTCATCCTCAGTGTAAGAACATATTGTGTTTAAAAGTGATGTACAACAAAGAAGACAAAGCAGTAGAGACTAAGAAAATAAAACTAAAGAAAAAAACACAGGTTTTTACACCGTGGTAAACACATGCATTCATATCAACTCTTCAAGATTTCACCTGCAAAAGATTTACAATCATTTTCAATTTGTGTTAAGTGAATATTATTGTGATACTTCATCGACTCTGTATTCCCTGTCAAGATAATAAATAATTTTACTTCTATTCCCTCTGGTGCAATCTAAGTGGCAATGAAAGAGCTAAATGAAGGTCAATTTTTAAGCACTGTGTTGAGCGGTATACTGATCATGTAATTTGCACCAGGAGTCACTAATTGTGTACCAAACACAGCATAAGAAATAAAATAATGGGGAATACGTTGATATAAAAATAAATTACAAAATATAGAAAAAAAAATAAAGAATAAAATATAAAAGCATTGTGACTCCTTCAAAAACTAGCTTCGCGAGGTTTTTGCGGGAGTCGTATTTCTAGTTGTTTTGTATCGCTCTCTTCTCTTCTACATTCAGTGCTCCTTACGTTAATGAATACTGGGATGTTCCTAACCCTTAATTGCCGTCTACTAACCTTAAGGTTTTTCAGTACTTGTGCCACGAGCTTGTCAAAAAAGGAGTCCGAACCATCAACAGTTTCTTCATCAGCTGGCTTTTCTAAAACCATTACAACAAATGTTAATCTTAAAATAAGACGCTTTTCAAGCATATATTGGGTTGCCTGTAAAATGTTTCAGAAAGTTGAGTATCACGATCAGTCAAGAGAAAGTTTGCGAGTGACAGAGATTTCTGTAACATTCCAACATTCCAATTTTTTTTTGAGGCTTTAATTTCACAGCTGCTGTGTAAATAAGTGCAATGATCAATTAATATCATTACAAATTACTCCGCAGTTCAAATATAATGGTCTTTCATATATTCACTTGCATCATTCCAACCATAGTCACTTCACTACAATCACATCACTCTCTCTGGAGGAAGTATCTGCAAACTATTTGAGAATGCTGTTTGGAGTGCAATTTGGAATGAGCACAAGTAATTTTTTCAAAGACCACAAAAATTACACAAGGTGTAGGGCAAGTGCAATTTACTGTCTTTGGAAAATTTACCAGTGCTTATTTATACAAAACTACACTAGAAATGATTTCATTACTTGTTAATGATATACCAGTACATCCAAAGTTTCATTTTAAATTATGCATTCAACTTCAGCCTTCTACACTGTCGGGAATAATTGACATAATCTCAGCCAATCAACACATCAAAAAAAATTGTATGTATATTATTATGCTTGTAACTAACCTTCCTGTACTGCTTCGGCTTGTTTCATTTTCTGCTCAATTTGTCTTAGCCTTTTCCTCTTGGCTGCAACTTCAGATGCCATTGCTCTCTCTGGGTCATATTTTCTTTCTGGGGTATAAATTAAGCAAAAAGCAAAATGAGCAATATACTATAATTCTGTTGATAACCCCAGTACATCTTAAGTCCTGATCCAGAGATCAAGGAAAACAAAAGCGCCAAGAGAATTTGCTCTAAAAAAAAACTCATTGAAACAGGTTCTACTTGAGAAACATCCCCAAATGGAATTGACCCCTAAAGGGTCAAAAGCTGGGACTCATCTGGGCCAACAGTACGACAAGTAGACAAGAAAGGTCCATAGTGTAATATACTGCAAATGCAGTTCCTTAAATTTTCAGTGATCAGTGTAGTTTTTAAACTAGTATTTTGCAAGTAGCTGATCATTCTATGTTTCATCATTGCATGATATTCAGCCCAAAAAACTAGCTACATGAATGCACTGTGCATTATTTTTATTGATAATAATGACAGAATTGTGACTGCATTTTTGTCTTCAGTATTAATCAGTTCCCTTACCTCTAATAGGTCCAGCAATCAAATGCACATCATGGACTGTTATTTCATAAGGTTCTGAGTATGGATTGGTCCATGGAATGATCACAGAGATTTTTTCTAAGATTATACAGACACGCCAGTCAAAACAATACAGCATATACCGGTGTGTTGTGGTTCAATTTTTCCCATTGGTTTAAATTTTATTTTCCTTTGTTTGTTGGTATGGTAATGTGTGATAATGAGTTTAAAACAAAGGAAAATAAAATTTAAACCAAGGATAAAAATGAACCACAACATATGTACAGGTATTTAAAGTGGCAAATTTCAGCACAACCATAAGAAATAAGACACACATTAAACTACTCAATTACATCAAATTAAAGTCGTGCACTTAGCACTCTGCATGCACTTAGCACTCTGAACAAACCATCTTACCAACATATCCATGAGTCACTTCTACTGGAAGGTGCAAATCATCCTAGAGAGACAGACACACATTATACTATATTACGACAGCACACAAGACACCACAGCTTTCAGCTTTATCATGTAGATTAACCTTATAAAATTGCCAAGAATTAAGACAAGATCTTTGATCAACAACTTTGCTACCAAGGACAATCATAATTTTGCAAAGGTTAGGGTGTTGGACTTTTGATCAGGTTTTCTTGGGTAACTTTAATTAAAAAAGCCTATACTATGGCAAGTGTGTTCTTTCCTTCGACATAATATAAACTCCATGCTCTCTCTCTTTACTCAGATGTGTAACTGGGGACAACATGGACCACTTCATGTCCAGTCAATCCCTATTCGGCGAACACAACAACTCTACAACACAACACTACTGTACTTGGTGCCGCATCCTATGGAAATCGACATCAGCACAAGTAATGAGGGCAACAAGGCTCGTGGCCAGCATCTTTATGACCCATGGCTGCATGGTTATCCAAAACAATATGTCTTTAAAAAGTAATGTAAAAATCAGTACCCACTATTACAATTGCTTTCAGCTTTTTGACATTACTATAAACACTGAAGAATATCCTTTCCAATTTTCTTCACAAATCAAAACTAAAGTCAGTTTGAACTACCAGAGGTGGATCCAGAGTTTTTTCCTAGAAGGGGGTGTACTTCTTTGGAAATGACGTTCAGACAGGTTACATAAAAAAATTTTAAAAGCAAACGACAAAGAAGTCTCACGACTCATGATTCACTTCAACACCAATACACCACACAGTTTTTTTTTTCCTTTTTTTACATTAGAAAGCAGCAGGTCATCTTAGGGAGAGGGGGGTAAGCAACCCATGAACCCCTCCCCTACATCTGCCCCTGACTACCTTGGGTTAATTGATTCCACATGCCTGTATTTAATTTGAGTTTGGATTTGTTCATAATGGAAGGCGTGCACCTGCTGTGATAATTGGATAGAAATTTTGGCTTTTTGATTGGTTTTTCAGTTGTTCCAAGATCACTCAATAGAATTTGCAACTTACAAGAGCATCATCACGTAGCTCAAGATTTGTCAAAATGGCACTTCCTGAAACAAAAACAGAGGAAAATTGTTTCTCACAAGGATAACATGATGAAGTCTTGTATTAAGATTAATAATGACTATGCATGCACTCAGATGACCACTGTTAGTGGAGTTTTCAGGACTAGCCAGCAAGTGAAACATTTTTCCAGCTTTATTTTCCCAACCTTGTTGTTACCAGGCTAAAATAACTGTACCAAAACTAATATGCTATTTGAGATTGTAGGTTTTAAAATAACAGAACCACTGACACTTGAATCACAGAGGAGGTTGTGGACCCATTCTGGCCATTAAATGATGTAATTTACTGGCAATGGTTGCTGGGCAAATGATAAGTGAAATTAAGCAAATTGTGACAAGTTTTTATCACAAAACCTGGCCCTACCTGTAATCTTGACCTTAACCCCTAATGTTACAGTTGGAGGGTGAACAACATCATGCAACTAAACTATCACGCATGCATCTACAACCCCTTAGGTTTCCAAAGTGTAAGGTACTGTTAACAAAAATTCAAACAGCAACCTACAAAAAACTTCCTGTCAAAGCCCAAGCATAAAGCATTGAAACCACAGATTTGGTTCATTTCAGATTAAGCTAGTTTCCTGCATTGGAACAAAAAACCAGGAGTTCATCAAGACAACAAGTCATAAATAAACATTTTAGATCAAGCCAAACTGAGCCCCCAATACGTAATTTAGCTATGCATAGATGTTCCACTTTTTATCCATCATTTTTTCGTTGTTCTTTTTTCTTTTCATCAAGGCCCCATTCAAACCAGCCTTGCTGAACTGGGCATCCCGGGCCTGTATAAATATTGTTCAAATAAATGGATAAAAAATAAAGTCAAGTTCCTTTTACTGTATGCGCCCATACATATACTTGTACATTACTTATAAACTGATCAATATAAAAATGCATGGCCTTGGTTTCCAGAAACACATAGATCAAATTGAAGCCTCAACCACACAATTTTTTGATAATCTTCAAACTGCATGCTATTAGCATGATTTTAAGATTCCTAAAGGTGCTTTGCTTAGTTTCTTAGTTTATTTCACTTCTGAATAGCTTTGGGGCTAATACTAGAGGGCAATATAGTTTTCTAAATATATACATTCTTAAGATAGTATAAATAGTATAAGAACAATTACAGACGATTGAGGTGCGGCAAATTGATGTTAGACAGTTCTTTTGTTGCTATTGTCTTAAATTGTTTAACTGAGGCAGCATATAATATTTCTGCCTCAGGGGGAAATATTCCAAAAGAGTAAGTGTAATTTAGAGCTTTACAAGGTACTTGATTATACTTTACACTGTGTGGTCTTCTTGACCTAGTATTCTTTTCGAATACACTAGGAAGTCCAATTTGCACTAAGCCATGATGAATCTTATAAAATAGTGAAGTTTGGGCTAACATTTACGCCTGTGCTCCAATGTACTCCAACCTAAGGACTTGACAAGGTCAGATGAACTATTAGCTGATGAATAGAATCGCTATGTGCTTCAATATGTTTACGCAGCTTCCTCTAAAAAGGAGAGGACACTTATCAGCTAGTAGTAAACGTACATGCATACGCCCACTAATACTTAACTTTTTGTTGCGTGACACGGCAACAAACAACTTATAGCGTTCAGTTAACTATAGTCTGATGCCTTTATAATTACTGGACAACAACTTCACAGCACGATACATTGTCTCTTAGCCCCAAAATAAATTCCTACTCGACTACAACAGCCATAGCCTTGTACTGCAGCAGACAGTTTCACTACCTAGCTGGCAAGCTGGAGGGATCTGCAGGGACACGTTCCCTGAGCCATAACGACTTTTTGACAAATACATGTAGTTATTTCTAATGCTTCCTAACCCCAAACGTAACTCGTTTGCCTCCCAAATTTGCACCGACCCCATCATAAAATTATTACAGATACATGGAAATATTATAATGGCATTCTACAAACTATGGAAATTGCAACTGAAGGGAAAAAGAAATCTAAGAGTACGACATGGTAACGTGACATTTGTGAGTATTTGACGACACACTTGAAAATCGATACCATACAAGCATGTCCGTGAGGAACAAACAAAATGTTTTGTCGCCCTGAAGTGGTTATGTTTACATCCAGCGTACCATAATTGATATAATTTTATTTACTCCATCAAATTGCTTTTCAAATGAAATCAATACTTAGTTACCTTTCAAAATCCCAATTCTTAAGTTTGAACTGTCCAAATCTTTGACGTATTTTCCAAGAACTCTGTTCAGGATTGTTACAGCGATCGTTTCTAACATTTTGTCTGATGTGTCCCACGCACGAACTTCAGTCAAATGCTTCACTCAAACTTGAGCATGAATTTTCATTCCGACGGCGCCAAAACTGCATGTACACCACTAACGAACAGAGAGCTTTACTCGAACTGCAAAATTTTCCTTTCTCCATGACGCACTAAAATTGCACAGATCGTGCATGTTAGCAAGAAAATAACACACAAAGCGGAAATAAGGAAGCACCGTGACCGAAACAGCGAGAGACCGCCATGTTGTGACTCTAAGTGGCTTTTGATTGGACGTTCCTTGTGCAAAACGACAGGTTTAAAATTTAAGGAATAGAAGATTTCTCTAGGGTAGGGAGGGGAGTGGATAGAGGTTCACAGCCAGACTTCAGGTGGAAAAAATAGGATCAACGTTAGCCTTTAAAAATGTCCTTAATTTTAGATAGAATTAAATTATTCAAAATTGGATAAGCAAAATCAAATTTGAAAAAAAAATAATACAAACGAATGTGTGAGTAAATATTGTGGGGATAGTTTCTAAAGAAACTGGTGCTGAGTCGGTGGGAAATTGAAACACAAGAAACTGGATAAATCAAACGAGTTGATTAAGTAAATTATACCACCGTAAGGTAAAAGGGAGGTGCTGACGTTTCGAGCGTTAGCCCTTCGTCGGTGAATGTGTGAGCAGTTCTACACCCCAACCACTACTATGTAAGCGGGTTTATAAGTGGGTTTTTAGGTTATTTTCAAATTTGACAGGAAAACTCCTGTTATTTTTAGCTTATAGTTTATTTCATTTGGTAAGTGCATAAGTGATATAAGTGGGGTTTTAGGTTTGGGGAGGGTTTGAATAGATTTGACTAGTAGGGGCTGATAGGTAGAGTGAGAGGAAGGGGATTCGACCTTGCGGTAAAGTAAGTTTTGGGGTTGAGGTTATTTTGAAATAAGTACTTTTTCTAGATTAAATTATAAGTGGGGTTTTTTCCAGATCACAAAAAATTTGATTTAAAGGGTAGGAAATCTACATAAGATTAGTTATGGAAAAATTAAGAGATTTATATCTTTATGAACTAAAAATAATAGCAAAATATCTTGAAATTAAAGGAAGAGCAAAAATGAGTAAGCAAGAACTAATTGATGAAATTTCAAATTTTAAAGATGTGGAAATTACTGATTTAATTGAAAAAGTTTTCCCCATTAGCAGAATTATTTGTGATCATGGGAAAATAAAAAAATTTTGTAGTGAATGTAATGGGTATAATTGTGCGCATAATAAATATAAATATCGGTGTAAGGAATGCGGAGGATCACAAATATGCGAACACAATAATCAAAAACAACAATGTAAAGAATGTGGAGGAAAACAAATATGCGAACACGGTAAACAAAAAGCTTCTTGTAAAGAATGTAGTATGAATAAGAAAAAATATAAAATAAAATAAAAAAGATGGAAGAATTAAAACTTAAATACCAAAATGATGAAAAGATTGGTATTTGTGATTTTATAGAACAAATAAAAGATTCTGTATTAAAAAATTTATCACAGAATAGAGAATATTTTTCTGAGTATATATATTGTAAACATGTAATGCTTTGTAATAATATAAGCGTGAGTATTGAATATTGTGCTAATGATGATGATTACGATTTTCAAGGAGCTATTAGTTTTTCTAAAAATAAAGATTTTGGTGTTGATGGTATATCAGTTAATGATTTTGTAAAAGAACTTTTAGAAATTGCTAATGAGGATTTTTTTGAGGAAGAATATAATTATTATAATCATCCAGTATATGGTAGGATTATTGAAAATCATGAAGCGCTGGATCATTATTATAAAAATGGAGTTTTCCTTGCTTATTATGATAAAGAATGTAATATTAATGCTTTCGACAAAAGATTTTATGTTACATCATTAAAGGTAAGCATAGTTTTGGATAAAAATAAGATATTACATAAAGAGTTATTTTACAAACCATTACATGATGAATTAATGGCTGTAGCATGGCACCCATCTAGATATTTAGATTGGTGTATCGATTTTGAGGAATTAAGAGATTTGAAAGAACGTTGGGGCGAATAAGATTAATATTATCTAATTATGTTATATAACCCAATAAATGGTTACATAACAAAAAAATTTATCTGAATCTTAAACTAAAAGTTATTGGCAATCCCCTTAAATTAAGTTTTTTCCATTCATTGTCCAAGATAGTTAAATCAAAGTGGTTTATGGGGTTCTCATATTTTTGAACCGGAATTGTCGGATAATCCTTTGAGGGTATGTTTGCGAGTAGGTGTGATGGCGCGAGTTTCACAAGTTCTCCATATTTGGTGTTATTCATATATGATGACTTATTATCCACTATACTACACATAAGTCTCAAAGGCTCCCTAATCTTTATATTCATGGGGTATAATTTACCAGGATTTATATTTTCAGGCACGCCTAAACCAATCGCTAATCCTCTTGTAATTTTTATTTTGAAGTTCTTATTGGAATAAAGATAGTCAACAGTGTCTGTCTCAATGATTGTTATCTTTTCCCTAACAGTATCATTAAGAAAGATCGATTGGATATCACGTAAAGAATATGTGCCAGGTTGTATTATTATGAGAGGCTGATTATTATCATTGAATAATATCTGTTGATCCTTAAAATTAATCAACCTTTTGGTGTTTAAATTACAATCCAGAAGCTGTATCTCCCGAATATTTTTCAGCGGCGGATCTAAATAAATCCTACTTTCCGGCTCACACATAGTAATACTTAACATTTTGTTTTGATTACATTATGTTCATCTTTAGATTTATATAATCAAAACATTAGCGAAACAAAAACCAAGATAATAACGCTCCGCCAATCGCCAAAACAATAAGATTATTTTGATGAGGAGATGTTTCTATATTACTAACTTTTTCTTCTTCATCCCCCGATTCCTCTTTTTCATTTGATTTAGGTTTCATTGGTTGAGGATTGGTATTTAATATAACTTTTGATGTTCCTAAACTATTAGGTATTCCAACGGTTTTTGTTTCGACATTTATTGAATTATTTACCCCAAATTTCATATCTTCTGTGGCTATTTTCAGATCATTATTGTAACCAATCACACTTTCTGTATTTATAATTAAATTACTCGGGATCAGCCAAACTCCTGGAGCTACCGCTAAATCAAGCCTTAATTTGGTTTCCTGTACAGATTTTTGGTAATTTTGAACGGATTTAGAAATATCATTTACTTTAACAGAACTTTCAAATAATGCTTTGAATTCATTTTGCGTTTCTATTGCCCCACCCCCATTACCCACAATAGAATTTCTAGTATTAACTTGCGCCCCCAATATGCAATAGACAAAAGCTTCAACTGATCTATTTATTCTACCCAATCCAGCTTTTGTTAATCCATGCCCAGATTCTGGTATAAACCAAGCATATTGAAAATCCACAAAATGATCATTTCTGAGCATAGATATTAAATTTCCATCTATTGCCTTTCCACCGTAATCAGAAAATTTAGCCGAACTGCTTGGCCAAATATTTGCATCAGGATCGTAGTTTCGAATAATTCTAACATTTTGTTTTCCACCGCCTATTGTTTCTGTACTGGTTTTTCCAGGAGGAATGTATCCTTTCCCATAATCTATAAACACATCTCCTGCCCCTTTATTTGCCCCACCTCTAAATCTGAAATCAGCTAAAGGCTTATTCCATCCTTTGAAATCTTGATTATTGCTTAACCCAAATTCTGCGCACAATCTATTATAAGCATTTTTGTCGTATGGATTATTTTTTACAGAAAAAGTTTCTTCATCGGGTAATACCACTTGTAATTCCTCTATTATTCTTCTTATTGTAAAGTATATGTGAAATATGAAAAAACTTTTAATAATTTTCGGGTAACTAAAAATGTTACTTAAACTTACTCCGCATCCAGATGTTGCGCACCAAACGGCCATGTTTAACTGCTGAGGCCATTGCTTGATATTTGGTTTACTCAACCAAGCTCTAGCTTCTTTTCCGCTATTGAGTTCAACAGTCTGATTTTTGAAAATATTTTTCATCGGCGCATTGAAATAATCTTTTTCTGAAACATATATATTCAGATTAGTTAATAGCATTGTTACATTTTCTGCAAACTCACTAAATTTAACTCCGGGTATTGGATATGTTTGTTTTGTAAATTTCAAACTTGATGGAAACGAACTCGCCTTTACTTTATTTTCAATTCCCAAATCTTCCCATAATAATGTTTTCAAATTATTAGAAAGATCTACAGTCCAAGTTTTTCCAGAAGGATCATCTTTTGACATAATTGTTGTCCCATTGACTTTCCATTCAATGTATCCCCCGAATGAATCATTAACAAATGTAAATTTTTCCAAGTTAGCTTTTGGATACCTAGTTTTGAAATCGTCCAATAACATCTTATTCTTTGTTTCCCAATTTGTCTGATCTTTAGATCTTTTAGAATAAGATGTAAATTTTAATTAACCTCTCTATTAACCCCCGCGAAACAATTGCACCCCATTTCTGTTTTTTCGAAAGAAATTTTTAACCAGCCGGATTGGTTAATTCTTTTAATAGATCTTCTCGTACTTTCTTCCTTATTATACTCATGTCGAAGTTTTTTTCTGAATCTTTTCTGAATTTTTGTCGTATTTCTTGTTTCAGTTTTTGAAACTTTTCCAATTCTGCTAAAATTATAGAAAATTCTTGATCGGATATAACATTATCTTTCAAAGCTTTTGAAACCAAATCGTTAATGGTGTTTAATTTTGATTTTGCAATTGCAACTGTTTGTTCGTGTTTACTAACTTTACCAGAAAGACTTTTTGAGGCAAAACCAAATCCAACCGACAAACCCCCAAAAACACCCCCAACCACACCCAAAGGCACACCAACTACAGCACCAAACCCCGTGAGAGAAGTTCCCAATCCGCTTGCTGATAGAAGAACTGAAATAAATCCGCCAGAAACACTAATTTTTGTGCATATTCCTCTTGCTCTATTATATTTTTTCCTCACTTCTTCGTAATGTCTAATTTCCTTTTCGAGATTTTGCAATACCTCGCTAGATTTTTGAAGTCTGAAATTAATTGTACTTCCATCTCCGTTTTGCGTTTGGAAATTATTATTAGGTAATTGAGGATAAATTCCATTGTAGTCACCCATATTGTGTTTTTACTGAACGGTATGATATCTTTAAACTTGTTACTTTCTTTTCTTCATTTGTTCCATGAAATATAGAACTACAGCCATTATCAAAAGCCACGCATTCTTTCCTAAAAATCCAATAACTTCCCCCGCAGTTTTGAAAAGAAAGCTAACTATTGCCCCGATCATTCCCGGTAATATTTGCCCAAGTTTATTCCCAAGAGTTTTCAAACCATTTCCAACTCCTCTCCCCAAAGAGGCTAAACCCTTTGAAAGACTAGAAACTATAACTCCAATTACAACACCAACTGCGCTTAGAACAGCAAATACTGTAAATCCATACTTTTTGAAGATGTGCTTTATTCGCTCTCGTAATGGTAAATTTTTAAGTATTTCATCTTTTCTGCTCTCAATGTCCGACAATTGTTCTCCTATTTGCTCTTTCAATTTGTCGTTCTCTGCTTTTAGACTATCCCTGCTATTTTCTAGCGTTTGTAAATTTAACTTATCCTTCTTATATTTATCAATCTCCTCCAAAATTTTCTCCGCTTGTGTTTTTAATTCTATATTCTGTTTAACGGTTTGATCGAAAAGACTTTTATTTTCTGCTTTTTGCGCCTGTTGTTTCTCAATGAATAATCGAAGCTCTTTTTCTCTCTCCACATATCCTTCAATCTCCTCCGTTCGTGTTGCCAAAAGCGCGTCTATTCCCTGCACTGCGGATCGCAATTCATTATGTTTTTCTTTTTCTTCATTTAAAATATTCAACATTGTTTCATAATCAGCACCTAGAGCTTTTCTAAATGTTTTTGGTAAATTTTCTGTGTTACGAACACCATTTTCATCAACTATTGTATGCCACACATTATTACTAGTAGTACTTAATTGTCCTTCTATGCTACTATTTTCTCCAAAGCGTACATTAAATGGGCTTTCATTTGGCTTGTAATCTGGATAATATCGTTTGAGTTCTTGCCTAGCTTCACTCATTCTATCATATCCCAAATCTCTTTCTCCCAGACGCATTCTTTCTGGTGGGTTTTCCCATTGAGCCCTGTCTCTTGATTGGTTATAATCATCATAACCAGGATAATCTTGTTCAAGGGATGTAGATGTGTTTGTGGGTTGGAAAGTTGTATCATCCCAATCATAATCATCATCATCAGTTTCTTTTGGAAAATCTTCCATTGGTATTTCTTCCGCCATGATTTTTTACTCATCAGTATGAAATCTTTAGATCCCTTAGAACTGAAGAAAAATTTGATTTAAAAGTTAAGGGGGAATAAATAAAAAGAAATAAAATGACAAGCGAAAACATCCAACTAATAGATGATATCAATAATTACAACCCAAAAGAAAGTATGATCTTTTCTAAACCGATTTTAGGAGAAGTTCCAGGAAGTAAACCCAAGGTTGAATTTAGGAGAATTAAAATTTCAACACTAAACAAAAATGGAACCAAGGGAGATTTAGTTATTCAAACCAACCGTTGTTTTTCATTTGGAATTTCTGAAAGTTTTTCAACCTATTCTTTTCCTTTATGTTTATGGAGCGGAAATAGGCCCACTGATGAAGAGGAAAAATGGATAGAAAAATTTAATGAAATAGTAGATTGCTGCATTGATCATATTTTGGAAAATAAAGAAGAACTTGATAGATTTGAGTTGGTAAGATCTGATCTCACAAAAAATAAAGGAGGTTTAAACCCCCTCTATTGGAAAATGGAAAAAATTGAGGATGGTAAAAACAAACCTTACATGCAAAAAGTTCCTGATAGAGGACCAATATTATATCCCAAATTAATGTCAAACACACAATTCTATGATATTAGAAGTGAGGATTGTAATGATATAATAAACCACAAAGATTTAATAAATAAATATTGCCATGCAGAGTGTTCAATCAAAATTGAATCAATATTTATTGGTTCGTGTATTTCATTGCAAGTAAAACTTTATGATGCTCTTGTCGAAACTAAGCAAGAAATTAAAAGATTAGCGCCAAGAAGAAAATATAATCCTGAAATAATTATTTCTGACGGTGCATCTGCTTCTTCTCATATTGGTTATGATGAATATGAAGATAGCCGTTGTACAAGCCCAAGGTGGGAACCGCGGAGAGGGAGGAGTTTTGATTTGGTGGAAAATTAATAATGCCTTATGTTATATAACCCAATTAATGGTTACATAACATTATAATACTTTACTTATCGCATAACCCAAACCCAACATTCCAGCTCCGACATATACCATTTCCCCAGTCTTTTGATCATCGTTTGGTTTGTAATAATCAGAGAATTTTGGTTCTTTCATTTTGCCGTACAATTCAAAAGCCTGATTTGTAGCAGAAATATTTTTTGATGCTTGATATTTTTCATCTTTTCTTTTCATTTTCCAATCAAGCATTTTTTGTCTTTTTTCCTGATATGCTGCGTAATCTCTTTGATATTTTTCCATTGCTTTATCGTGTCGTATTTTTTCTGTATCCTCATTGCGCCCAGATAAATATTTTGCAAGATAATTTCCACCAGTAAATGCCGTTGCATTCAAGACTGCTCCGCCAATCATCATTCCAACTGATAATAATGCCATAATTTTATTTAGGTAAAATCTTTTGATCCTCTAAATATGTTTTAAGATACATGCTTCCGGATAATACAGCAACCCATTTTGCGTAATTTGTAATACTTGAAGATGGGTCACTCAAAAATGATTCTTTCATTAGCTTCTTAGCCACATAACCAACCCCAGCACCCAATCCAATAAGTACCGCAGAATCAGTTACAGTTTTCACAAGTTTGTTTTCCGTTGACATAATTTTTACTGTATCATTGAGAAACTTTTAAATTACTTTTGGGATTATTCCATTCCTAAAGATTTTGTGGGCAATGGAATTTTTGAAGGTTGCGGAACTTGAGATAAATCAGCTATCCTATTTGAATATTCAGACCTGGCTTTTTCCTGATATCTCATAAAAATATCAAATGCTGTAAACCCCAATCCAATAACTGATAAAACAGTAGTAAAAGATAACTCAGGCAGCCAAGGCTTGGATTCGCTGGTGCTTTTTTTTTCTTCATTATCCGTATCCTCTCTTTTCATCTCCCTAGATAATGCTTCTTTTGCTTTTTTATTATATTCAGCCAATTTCTTTCCAGCAGCGACTTTTTTAGGATCTTTCTTTTTAGTACCAGTATTTTCAGGCGCTGAATCAGAAGTAATTTTCTCAACACTTTGCTCATTTTGTTCGGACATTGTTATTTAGATGCTTATAATAAGTTTTTAGATCTGTTTAATATACTGTATCAGCACCTTCAGAAGATTGCTTAGTTTCCTGAACAGTTGTGTTAGAATTTACTGCTTCTTCTCTTGGAAATTGTTGGTTTTTGTTGAATTTGATGTGTTTAGCTACTTGAAATAGTCCGCTAGCAAGTGCTGCCAATCTTCCTGCTTTCAAAGCCAAGAGCCCCACAACGTTTGATAATTCACGATTTACCAAATCATCATTCTTCAAATCATTGCAAAGAGATTCTATATCATCAACCGGAACTAAATAAGAAATAAGTTTGGAAACTAATTGAAGAGATGAATCTACTAATCCCCCATTAATTTTCTTTCCCATTACCGCCTGATAACGATTAAAATACTTTTCAACATCTTTTGCTGATAATTTCTTTATATCTCCCAGATTCATTTCAATCCCCAAATATTCCTTTGTTGTCCCCAAGGCGGCGAGAATGGCAAGTGATTCTTGTTTTATTTCAAGATCCTCACTTTTTTCCGGTACTGCCTTTGGTTGGTCTTCTTCAATGTAATCATCAATATTAACCATCTTTTGTTAAATCACTTCGGGAATCTCTAAATAGTAATTAAATGGATATCGCAAACTCAAACATAACCTAGAATATTTTTCAGTTTTCAGTAGTTTTACAAACTTTTTACCCATTTCATAATCCAAATCTCCGCCATAATCCTCAAAAAACATTTTCATACCTTTCTGGGATGGGTTATGGAAAGTAACAACGCAGGCTACATTTTCGCGGAATGGTTTTGCTATTGAAGTTAATTGCTGAGTTAAAACCCACATTGATAAACCATGATGCCTTCCGGAAAATGCTAAATCTATAAATTTATTGGATCTTTTCTTCAGATCGGTGGATACCGCGCAATCATCTAAAATTATTAATGTATTCGTACCAGAGAATAAAATTTGACAATCATTTAACAATTCATTAATCTCGTCAATGTTACTAGCATCTGGAGATAATACATAAAAATGTTCATCTCCTCGAGCAAAATTATGATAAGTTTTATTTTTGGAATAAGTCGGACAAATTAACACAATATATTCAAAAACTTTCCGGAATGGGCCGCGGAGCTGTTCAATTAAATACTTTGTTTTTCCGCAATTTGTGGGTCCTGTTATTATACAGTGGAATGGGATTTTATCTCGTAAATCTTCCATGATTTTTTGTATCATAACATTATGTTTTTAGATTCTCAGTACTTAATTGCTCTCAAACCTGAATTCATAATCTCCATCATTGCGTCTGCTACGACGAACATATGACAAGTTACGGTTCCAGATCCGCTTTGTTTTCGTTTAATTTCTATTTTTACGCCATCGTGCGTATTATTTAGAGCAAGTCCACCGCCATGAATACCATTATCCGGATGAGTTCTAGTATCAACCCAAAGAGCAAACTTATCCGCGTAAAATTCTTTTTCTTTCAATGAAATTTGTAAACCATCATCCCGATGAAATCTTTTTTTCACGGATTCCCAAAGATCAGACGGAATCATTCCTCTAGAGTATATTCTATTTGGAACTCCATCTACATCAATTTCTACGGAAGATATCCCCGGGTTATAAAAATTTTCAGAATCCCTTGCTCCTGCAGCTTGGGGCATTAAAAACAAAAACAATATTCCTGTCATTGATCTTCTCGGTAAATTAATATGCTGATTAATAACACCATCTCCACCAATTGAAAATGTAAAAGTTTTGTGTAAGGTAATATTTTCATAAAAGAATCCTTTGCCGACTTGATAAGCTGCTTGGGCCTCGCGAGCCAAGTATTCGCTTGAAATGGAAGAATATTCTAACTCTAAGTTTTTGATTGAATATGACGGCGCTTTGGTTGTATCAGAATAAATAAGAATATTATTGACTGGTGCAAGTGTGATCTCAAATATTAGATGGTTTTCAAGAGCTTTGGGGTAAAATACTCCGTGGTCATTTAGAATGGGGTGATTTAATGGTATTCTGTACTTTGAACCATGAACATTGGCGAGGGCAACTTCTTTTGTATCTTGGTTTTTTGCATCTCCAGCTTTTGTTCTAATTTTCCTGATATTTAACGAAGAAATACCTTGTTTTAATCTATCTTCTCGCTCTTCTTCAGTTAAGAATAAATCATGATAGGTTTGAAATAAATCATATCCTTGAGTATCTTGCAATGTTTCTCCTCCAAAAAGAACTTTCAGTCTGGTTACAAGATTACGGCCCACATTATTCACAACTGTGTTATTAGCATGACCCTCGACATCCAAATCAAAAAGAAGAGATACGCTTCCGGGAACAATCACCAAATTCTCTGCTAGTTTTGGAATATTTACGTATAATGTTTCTCCGGGACTGGCTGTGGATGGATTTAGAGTAATTCGATTCAAGGTTGATTCTGCTTTCAAACCAAATGGTTCTTTTGGAATTCTATTTGGGTTAATTTTTTCAGACGTCATTGTAATTTATAAGATACTTTGGTTAACCTTTAAACCTGTGTTGCTCTATTTTCTAACCTATCGATATGTTTTAATAACCCTTCTCTGGCATCAGGAATTAAAATCATAATATTAAAAATTTGTTCGCCATCTTCCATATATAGAATTTTTTTTCTAATAATTTTTTTCATAATGTTGATTTGGTATTCGGTAAATTTCATTTCTTCTTCCTCCTCAACCATTTGATTTATAAGATAATTGTTTATTTTTAAATGAGCAACGAAAATATACTCTCAAAAATATATTATTCAACTAGGGGATATTGGAAAGGATATTCTGCAATTCCTAAATTAGCTGAGAAGGCTAGAGTAAGTGAAAATGAGG
This sequence comes from Ricordea florida, assembly GCA_949710005.1. NCBI lineage: Eukaryota > Metazoa > Cnidaria > Anthozoa > Corallimorpharia > Ricordeidae > Ricordea > Ricordea florida. The sequence continues at coordinate 28,845,897 of OX453272.1, forward strand.
CAAAACAATGGTTAGAGAAACAAGCAATATGGCAAATCTATCTACCTGCTCCTAAATATATACCTAGACCCCATTGGACTGTAGATAAACCAAATCAGATTCACCAAGCAGATTTATTATTTTTACCGCATGATAAAGTTAGAAGAAAAACATATAAATATGCGTTAGTTGTGGTTGATATCGCCTCTAGATATAAAGATGCTGAGCCATTAACCTCAAAAGAAAGTCGAGAGATATCAGAAGCTTTTAAGAAAATATATTCTAGAAGATTGAAATACCCAAAAACATTAATGGTTGATCCTGGGAAAGAATTTATGGGCGAAGTTAGTAAACTCATGAATTACCATAATGTGAAAATACAGAGAAGTGAAGCCGGTAATCATAGAGCACAAGCATTTGTAGAAAATGCAAATAGAATATTAGGAGAAAGATTATTTAGTCATCAATATGCGCAAGAAATGATTAGTGATGATCGATCAAGAGTATGGGTGAAAAGATTGCCAGCTATTCTAAAAACCTTGAATAATAAACTTATGAGAATAACCGGTAAAGAGCCTGATGAGGCTATAAAAATGAAAGAGGTTGATATTAAATCTAAAAATTACAAACGGATTGTGGGGCTTGATGAGGTTAGACTACCAACTGAAGTTAAGGTTAGATATTTATTATCTCCCGGTGAACTTGAAGGCGGAGAAAGAAGAAGAGCCACAGATCCTATTTGGAGCATAAAAATTTATTATATTTCTGGAAGTAGAATTTCTCCTAATCAGCCTGTTTTATACTTTCTTCAAGATGGTCCAAGGCGAGGTTTTGTTCGTGAAGAATTACAGGTTATTCCGGATGATACAGAGTTACCCCCTAATTCTGTTCTAATATAATGGTTTTGTATGAATTCCATCCTCATAAACCCATCTTTTATCATAATAAGCATTCAATCCTTTTTTAATTTGTGTATATGTCACAATTTGGTTATCATTGATTCTAAAACCTGTATTTTGTGCCATATCATTTGCCCCTTTTAAAGCAGCCCAATAACCATTCCAGTTTAGTTCATTTTGTCGATGAATTATGCCTTTAGCGCTATACTTTGCCTTTCCTTTCTCATCCTCCGCGTAATAACATTTTGAAGAAATTGCAATCATTCTAATCCCTGAAAACTCTTTTTTGAACAAACCCGGAGTCCTTTCATGATATTTAGAAGTCGATAAGAATTTTTCTTTCCCGCCACTAAAGTATTCTTCTCTCATTTCGGGTTTTATAATATCATCCAAATTTTCTGACGAGATTGCCATGTACATTGAATCTGTATCCATTTGAATCAACTCAAAATCCTTTCTATCAAAATATTTATCCAGAAAATCGTAATAAAATTCCAGCATTCTTAATTTTGCTAACTGATAAACCGCGATACCGCATTGATAGGGTCTGTCTATTTTTATTAATCTTTTTCGTTTTATTATTTCATATGTGTCATTTATTTCATTAAGATCCTCAAAGAAAGCAGATCTTAGGGCTTTTTCAACCTCTTCCTCATCCTGAGTATACCTTGTGATATTATGTTTTTCTTTATCTTCTATCATTTTTCCGTAGAAAGAATTTCCCCTAAGTTTATTTGTATCTGCTAATTCTTTACAACCTTTGTACTTTGGTTTTAGTTTTTCAATCAGTACTTTGATATCTTTATTTTCTTCAATAACTTTAAATATATCAGGAAATTGGTTTAATTCATTGGTAATTTTTACCACATCATCAATCTTATTTTTATCAAAGGCTTTACTTAGTTTTTCCAATAAAACCTCAATATCTCCATCTCTTCTTGCGTCTGCCACCTCTTTTGGAAAAAATCCAAAGGGCCTTCCTGATTCATACTTTAAAATATTATGGATGGCGGTAATCTCCAATCCATGATTAAGATACCATTTTATCATAGGTGAATATAAAAATATCTTTTTTGCCTTGGTAACACCAAGCAATTTTTTATTGGCTTTTAGATGTTTTCTACCTGTCGCTAATTGATATTCTTTCATATGCTCTGGTACTAAATATTCAGGAACTTCATCTACAATAAATAGAGGTGAAAATTCTTCAAACTTTTCTTTTAGATGCTCGGGGACATGGATATCAACTTGGCAAAACCCGAAAAGATTTCCATCAAGAATATCTTTACAAATCTTCTTAATAATTTTAGGATCTGATGGATTTTCAATAACAATGCATTCTTCTTTTCCGCATGGCATTTCTTGACCAGAACAAGATAGATATAACCCATTTGCATCATAACCAACAATTCTCACACAATTTTCCGGATTTTTATATTTATGGGGGCGAATTGTTGTTTTTTCTGCCTCCGCATATCTCACAAATATAATACTAGGGCCTCCAACCATACCCGTTTTCAATAATTTATAACTCTTGTTTTTGTCGCATATTTTACAATCTTTTCTTATTTTGTAGCATTTTTTGCAAAACTCTTCATTACAAATTTTATTGCATCTATGAATGCAATATTGACCTGGTGCGTACAATTCAGGATCACCTTTCTTCTTCATTTTTTGATATTTATTTAGAACAGCCCTCATTGATACCCCCGGAATGGAAACTGCATCTTTTGATATATCAATTTCATCTGGATAATATAAACTCCTTGTTTTTTCAAGGGCTTCCAGAAAGGGAATAACATCATTCAAATTATACTCTTTCAACCAGTCTAACATTGTAACACAGCCCCTCTTTTCGAATTCTATCAAATATTCTTCATATTCTTCTTTGGAAATATTTTTCTTTTTCAAGGAAGAGTAAAAATCTTCATGTTTCACGGGTCCAACTAAGGAAAGCTTATCATATCCATCCAATTTTTCATAAGGTAGAACAAGTTTTTTGGCTTCACAATTGTTTGCTTTACACCAAGAATCAAAAGAAACTCCAGGCGCAAGGTAGGACATTATATCCAAGAATTTGAAATTCGGTGTTGTTAAAAACATATACCTATTCTGTTTCTTTGCAATAAAAATCTCCTTTGTTTTATCGGTCATGTGTTTTATAAAATGCCTTTTAACCAAATTTATATCATATTTTCCGCTATTAAACCCAAAAACAGGTACTTGATTACACCATTCTTCATATTTTTGTAAGACATTTTTTTGCAAAGAATCTTGATCAGGAAGCGGGTATTCTTCTCTAACCTTTTCGACTATAATTTTTCTTATTTCCTCCAATTTTTCAACGAATTCTTTTATCAGGAGATCAGGATTTTGGTTGTAAAGAAAAACAGGTTTTTTTGTTAAATTATCGATTATTGCGACACTAACTGGAATGTGAGTATGGGTAAAAACTAAATCATCGGTAATCTTTTTATCTTCTTTTTGTAATAATCCCTCAAAATCGTAATCAATAAAATAGGGATATGGATTAAATTTCTTTTTGAACCAGATATTAGGTAATTCAGGATTTTCACACTCCCAAACCGATACTACATTATAACCCAAGCTTTTTATCATATTCTCTCTTTCAATAGTTTTATTATATTTAATCTTGTCGGTTGCTGAGCAAGGACACCCATGCCATTTACAACCATAAAACTCAAAAACAGTTTTTGTCTCGGGTTCGTATCCGTCAAACAAAATCTCATTCTCCTCCTCATCCCTATAACACCTTTCACCACCATGTCCGCAAAGCGCGTGATGAATATGTTTACCTATAATTTTAGAATGGTGTTCTATCCACCTACATGCTTTATAACTAAAATTTATTTTACCCCCGTAAAAAACTTTGTCAGATTCATTCATGATATGTTTTATCTTTTCTCCCGTGCATACTATTTTTGTCTTTCCTCCTGTGCATGTTTCATTGGTAAAATGCCTTTTTAAATCATCGTGTCTGGTAAATTTTTGTTTACATCCTTGGCATACCCAGTTTTGAGCAAGAAGATCTAGATCCTTAATGAAAAACCCATGATTATTATAAAGACCTAAATTTAAAGTTGGTAAATTATCTTTGAAATTATTTTTCCCAAACACCAATTTCCAAACTTTAAAATTTGTTATATCTTTCTGCTCATAAACCCGGATATTTATGGAAAAAGTTGTTGAAATTTTCTCAAAATCAACCAATTTTGTTGATCTAACATCTTCTTTTTTTAGTTTTTTGTTTCCATAAAAAGTTCTCGCTAGATATAATGCTCTTTTCTCTATGTCCTTTTCAGGATTTCGTTTACCATCAAGAATATTCATTAGAATAGCCAAACACCGCCATACACAGAGATTATCATCTTTATCATCTACAGAGTAAATACATCTTTTCTTTCGTAATTCATCGGGTAATCTTCCGCACCCAACTAAGGGCTGTCTAGTATTAATAACTTTTATTTGTACTTCTCTAAACTCAACTCCACCCTCATTAACACCTGGTTTATTAATCTTCTTTTCTGGAGGTAAATATGCTCTCATCCAAGCATCTCCTTCTAAACTCAATCTCTCGCCCTCACACCTCTCTATATATTTTTTTATTTCCGAAAGGGAATTAAAAGTTCCTCCGCTTCTAAATGTATGAAAATGATAAGCTATTTCTCCATTTCCTCTTTGAATCAAAGCGGTAAAACTGAAAACAATTCTTGACCCCATTTCTATTTGAGGTTCTAACTCATTATAAATTGTTTCTGTCAAATCATTATTTAGATCCCTCCTAATTCTAATAATATTTTCATTTATTCTCCGGTTATTTCGAATTAGGGGATCATCTTCATTTAGGTTTATTGAAAATATTTTGAGGGTTGTTGTTCTTTTCTTTTTAGTTTTTTCCTTCAATTCTTCTCTTACACTATCAGAAAAATTTTTACCTTTCTCTTTTGGTTGAGATTTTTTACTATTAGTAAGTTTTATAATATTTTCATTGATCAAATCCTCAAGTCTTTTATTTATTGGTTTGAGAATTGGAACATTAATTTCAGGTACCGGCTCATCAAGAATTGGTTTTTGTGGTTTTATAAAAGTTGGAGCTAGTTTTCTTCTTGGGAGAATTCTTGATATTTTCGGTTTTTTATGAATTAAACCAATTTCTTGTATTGGAATTTGCAATTGAGATGGGTATTTATCGAAAAACTTATCAATTCTTGGAATTTTCCGCAACTTTTTAACAACAACATTTTTTGGTAAAAATTTACCATTTTTCTTGATGATTTTTTCCAAGTTTTCCATTATTAAACCTCTTATTGTTTTGCCATTTTTTCCTGGCTTTTCTTCAGAATTTTTATTTCGATCCATAACTAATCTTATGTAGATTTCCTACCCTTTAAATCAAATTTTTTGTGATCTGGAAAAAACCCCACTTATAATTTAATCTAGAAAAAGTACTTATTTCAAAATAACCTCAACCCCAAAACTTACTTTACCGCAAGGTCGAATCCCCTTCCTCTCACTCTACCTATCAGCCCCTACTTGTCAAATCTATTCAAACCCTCCCCAAACCTAAAACCCCACTTATATCACTTAAGCACTTACCAAATGAAATAAACTATAAGCTAAAAATAACAGGAGTTTTCCTGTCAAATTTGAAAATAACCTAAAAACCCACTTATAAACCCGCTTACATAGTAGTCAACCCGACCCCCACTCAACGCCCTCTTCCACGCCACCCCTTATCGTCGCTCCGCTATATGGACACCAGCTGGAAAAGGCTACTTTCCTGGCATGCGCGTGTTGATCCGCAAAAATAAAGTTTTGATGAAAAATCCGGAATAAGAGGTAAGCTTAGGCGCAATGCTAAGGTAAATGGCAGACTGAATTGCTGTGCTCTCCGAAAAAAAAAACACAATGAACTAGTAACTGTCTGAAATTAGGGCGAAATTAGGTGTGAAAATATGATCAAGTTTAAGCAATATTTTGATAGATTTCAAAGATGTTAATTTGCAGGAAAAAATGTGCAATTTAGCCTCCTGGAACACCTTAAAGAACAAAGATAAATCCATAACCTTCTTTTGATACGCTCCAGTTCGAAGACCATTTGGTGTTTTGGAGAGCTCTTCATGCATGATTGGTGTTGTCTTCTCGCTAGATAATTCGCCTAAAACCTTCCTAGCCCATCACTGCTCCTGTTCCCGGACTGAATAACACGTGACACTCGGTTTTGGATTGTTTATTTGTTTTGTTCACCGCAATCAACTTGCCAATGGGTCCTCTCGAAGGGCGAGTGCGTTTGGTAAGATTTCCTCACAGGTCCCTACTTCATTATGCATGCTGTAGTTGAATTGTCTTGGGAAGCGCGCTTGCAAAACATTTCTGAAAACGAAACCGTACGGCTACAGAGGCCCCATTAGAGGTTTTAGGGATACGGGATCTTTGCGAAAAAAATTATAGGGATATGGGATATTTCGGGAAAAAATTATAGGGATACGGGATATTTAGAAAAGAGATGGTGGGATATCGAACATCAAAGTTTTATTTTTTGAATAAAACAGGTTAATTGATCAATATGAAAGACGCGAAAACTAAAATAAAGTACTTGAAAATGCGAATTAATGTATTTCCCCATGAAAAAACATTGTAATCATCCTTCAAACCCTATTTGCACTCGATTTCTATTTTAAAGTATGAAACCGTACCGGAAAATGTTCTACATTATTTGGTAATCGGACTTGTCACATGCAGTGACGTCATCATTATTAACTTGAATTACAGGAATTAATGGCATACGGGATATTCAGACCCCCCCTAATGGGCCTCGCTACAGCATGCATAATGAAGTAGGGACCTGTGAAGAAATCTTACCGTGCGTTTCCTCCACCTCTTTAGTCCCAAGCTCCTTCACAGCCATTGTCTGGCCCGTCACGCGACGCTTCTCCCCACACTTGTGGAAGAAGCGTTACGTGACGAACCAGACAACTGCTGCGAAGCAGACAGCCACCCCTTCGGAGCAACACCCTTTCCATTGAACCAGGTCGGCTGGAAAAGGCTGATGCGCAACGGTTGCTACTAGAAAAGACGATATTACCGCTGCTCTCTACGAGCAGGGCTCAGGGCCGTTCAGAAAACTGGCGAGAGATGCAACCAGCCAATCCTGGAACGGTAAATCATTACTCCACACAGTTCTTGTCTAGAACAAAATTCAGCACCATAATAACAATAATGATAATGATAATAAAAACAAGCAACATTTTTCACTGTGCCCGCGAAGACCTAGTCTCCTCCACAGCCGTTATTAGGATCGTCATGCAACGCTTCTCCCTCACTAGCGATGCGTGACGACCATAAAAACGGCTGCGGAGGAGACTAGCGAAGACCTGCCACCATACAGGTTCTCGATCTTTACAAACGAAGACACAGACACATAAAGGGGGTTCAAGTAATGTTAGAGGGAATATTCTCTACTGTAGACTCAAGTAGCCCAACAAAAACAAGAACCTCAGTTTGACTCTTCCTGCGAAAACATTAATGGTGATACAAAACATTCGCCATTAACCAAACACAAATATTGATTACTCTCAAGATGACGTATTTATTTACATCCACTAATTGTTTTAATAATTCTAACATGGAACAACTTGCGACTGTTCCCGCATATCTCACATTAACAGAATATATCTGACAAACTGCTTGTCAACGCACCACTCAGGACAGCCGTCCTAAACAGTTACAATATTGTCATTTGAATTGAAATTGCTCATTAATTTCAGGATTCTCGGGATTGAGATTTCACCGGTCAAATTACAAAGATAAAGTATTTGAGCACTCGGAGGATAAACGTTAAGGATTAACGCCATTGTAATATTAAGCTTGAATAAGAATCGAAAGCAAAATGAGCCGCAGTTGGTAGCATTGTATGCTTAGTGGCTTAAGCGATCTCAGTTTCTGCCGAATGGAGCCGTGCACTCTACCTCTGGGGGTAGTGTAATTAACAGTAACTGATGTACTAGGTATGAACAAAACTTGTTATGATTAACTACAGCTCCGAGCGTTCGAGCGCATCCTTGCAACCTTTTGGCTTTCACAAAATCAAGCAGTTACCTCAAACTATAAGAAATCCCAGTACAAAAAGGCTTTTATACAACTTCGGCTTATAGGGTTACAAATGACTGATCGATTATAAATGTAACAAAGCTTCGAACAGCACAAAAATAGAAAAATAGGAACGATTTTTATAAAAGTTTTCATCATTATATGTCTGTTTTTTACTTTTTCTTGTTGGATTTTCGATTGCGGTGTATCGTAAATTGGTCGACAAAAACTTACGACTCTCTAGAGGTATTCTGTGAATTCGTTCATCGTCGTAAAGTTAAATTGATGACTGCAAGAAGCAAGTTTCACCAAGATACAAGAGCTGAAATATTGATATATATAAGCTATAGTTAACAAGGCGCTCAGTGACATTTTTAAAATTCCGCCATTTTATAGCCCCTTTCTTGTTTGAAGCATATCATGGAAGAATTTTATGTTCCCTATCATTTTAAGACCCCAACGAAGATTAAGACCAAATTTGCGCACTTGTGATCAAAGTATGAGTGGTGAAAGTAGAGTTAAAACTGAATGAAAGAATATTCAGACTGACATATCACTCATACAATTCCCACCAAAGTTCTGAGGTAATTTGAAGAGTAGTTTGCAGCATTAAAATCCACGCTCAGAGTTATTTTTCTCTTTCACCACTTAGGTTACGGGTAAAGTCCTACAAAACGCGACGCGACGCGACACACATTCCATGCACCCAAAAGCTGTGGACACAGCTACAAAATGATACAAGAAGACAAAAACTGGAAATCAAAAAAGATTTCCACAACTTTCCGACCAATTCAAGGCGATGAACACGAGTTCATAGTCGAAGGCAGTAGACGCCCCTTCGGGAAACCTTCAAGTCTCCGAAAATAAAGTCGTTTCGTAGCTACCTACAAAGGTCAGATTGCTTGGCAACTTTGTACACCAAAAAAGGCGGGCTCGCTCAATCTTCGGAGACTCGACTTTTCCCAACAGTACGATAGCAGTAGACTAAACGTAAGGAAAAACTGACCTAGAAAATAAATAAAAGCTGGTAGCAAAATAGGACTGTGTGTTGTCATTACAATAACTACTCGTAGCAGATCAACCGTTGTAACATTTTGTTCTCGACCTACAATCTAATCTTAGACCGGTTTTAAACCGATGCGTATGAAAAACACATTATCTAACTTTTCGTTTACTACTGAAGAAAAAAAAACTACGCTTACCCAAACAACGAAGTCTACAATCAAATTGTTGTCAACAGAAAGTCAACATTTTCAGTAAATTTGACGACTGCGCGTCGCCAGAAATTCAGAGCTTCTCAGAGCTTCTACTTGTTATGTCAACCCTATTAATTCATATTGTTAGGTTCCCTCAAAATTTCTCTTAATAACCACGACAGATTCATAAATAATGCTACAGTGAAAAACACCTATGCAAAACCGAGTAGACTGCAAATCCGTCCGTTTCACTGGTCAAGTAACGGAGGTGTCAAAAACAAGTAAGGAAACTGAACAGTTCATTCTATGGTATGTAAATATCCTAACCAAAATAAGGCACTCGCATTCTGTCCAGAAGACGCAAATACTATCGGGTAAAAATCCGCCTGCTACCTCCAGGACAATTATAAATATCGAAAGACGGCTTTGTAATCTACCTGACTTTCCCTACAGCGTAGAAAGAGAAATGACGACAAAATGAGCTTAACGAAGTCCCTCATTATTTGGGTGACTTCTTTCTTGTTCTTCGCTGAGCCAGCAGCGAAGCGTGAACAGGCTTAAGCCGTTTGTTGTCAGGTGACGACAGTGCAGAGAACGTTGCCTTGACTGCTTCTTTTATCTTGGACACACTGCTGAACTGATGCAGCCTGTGTTGAGGAAGATGGTGTCGACTGACTATCCAGGAATGTTGAAGAACCTGGAAAAACAAGCGAAAGAGGGTCAGTAAGAGCTAATACCGACTGCATGTAGTTAGGGCGGGTTTCAATTCACTAAGGAAAACCACTGCGCGATTGCTATGGTACTGCAACAAAGCAACATGTGATTGGCTAAAGAATCAAGCGCCACTATCTCAGAATAACTAAGACCAATCCCCACGGAGCTGCATGCGGTTTCCCGCGTTTGGAACTGACGGTTCTGATTGGTTTACTGGATCGTATGAATCCGTTGTGATTGGACAAAAGTATATCCATTTGGTTTGGATTTTAGGACAGGTAACTGAAAACCGCTCCACCAACAGAACAGCTTTCAGCTGAGTAACGTTAAAATAAAACTAAAATGATAACTCGGACTACATAAACAAATCTTTACAGTTCAATGGGCCAGTAACAAGTTCACACATATTGATTACTTTCGCCTAATAAGAAATGGAACTTTCATTATGGCGAAGACATGTGTGTTTACCTGTTTTGCGTTTAACCTCAGCCTTGGATTCACATGCAGCATTTGTCTTACCAAATCCTAAGGGAAATCAAGATGTAACAACGAATCAATCAAATGGATCAGTCAGAGCACGTCTCTAAAGTTAGTCTTCATTAAAGTGGCACTGTCGAGGTTTGTATTACGTTTTCGCATGGCAGGGAATTAACTACAAAGTCGCTTTCCACCTCAAAACGTACTTCGCACTTGATGATTCTTAACCCTTTGTAACCTAACATCACCACGAGATCATCAACACTTTCTCTACCAAGATCCAAGGACTACGGTAATTCTCCTTCATGAGCTCAATATAATGCCTAGCATGTTAGTTGGGAGAATTTAATGTTAAATAAATCCCATACTGTACCATTGCTTACTATCACTTGCTACGTTGATATCGTACAGTGAATTGACTTTGTAAGAGGAAGTTGGATATTAAGTGTGGGAGTTAAACAGTTAATAGACCAACTGATCATACCTTTGCCACATCAGATATCGAATCCCATGCGCCTCCGACGAGAGAATACTTCCCTTCTCCAATCCTGGATAAAATGACTGATGTGGAATCTTCAGGGCCAACTGCGAACGGTGTTTGCCTGGCAAAAGTCACAACAATAAAAGTCACAACAATAAAACTCGCAACAAGTCAACAATACACGGCTGAAGATAAGAGGTGTCAAGTCTCTACTTTAAGTACTTTGTCCCACAAAAACCGACATTAGCTCCACTTGCGGGCTATCGGACATTTGTGTACATTATTTAACAATTATTCGCCGAAGGCGAAGTGATTATCGGTGAATATTCACCGAGATGAAGTCGAGGTGAATATTCATCGATAATCACTGAGCCTGAGGCGAATAATTGTTTTAGTATAAATACATAGGTGATTATTTCAAAAAAACAAAAAAAAGCATTGTACATCACGAAAAAATTATATTTCATCAAAAGCGCGCGAACGACTGGCAGCCATTTTGTTCGCCGAGGTGATTATCGGCTGATAATCCGAGATAGCGAACCAATCAGAGCGCGCGATTTTGTATAATCACCTGAGTATTTATACTAAACAGTATTGCTACCGGTAGCTGCTTTCACTATTCTACTAGAACAGACAAACGCACCTCCACGCACTGTATATCTATCGGATTGGTTTCGACAAATTACGCTCGCCCTACGAGCTTGTGCAATTTACTATGTGCTTGTTTCGTCCACATTACACTCGAAATCATTGTTGATTACTTATACAAATCGGTGCCACATGGAAGAATATTAAGGCACAAAAAATGGGGTTACATCAAAATACGAAAACAAACGGAGCCTTGCGGTTTTAGCATACAATGTAAACACCGGGTAACGCCCACACCTTCCACCTTTTTCTTATATCGAGTGAGTAAAAAAAAAGACGCGTTATCAACTCCCAAGTTTCTGTATAAATGTATAAAGTTAAGAGTATTTTTCAATTGCACAGTCTCTAGCACAGAACCCGATGTAATTATTCTAGCCAATCACAGCAGACACTCTCATACACCCATGTACATGTCATCAACGCTAAATGAAGGTAAAAACATGGGAAAGAATTGGTTTTACTTTGGTTGGTCAAGAAAAGGGCCCTATATTCCTTTGCCAATCAACTATTGTAGCAATCGTGAAACTACTTCTCACAATGAATTAACAGCCTCTAGATATTCTATATATGTATGTATCTACCTTATTGCTACTTATTTTCACGGGAACTTAATTTCGCAAAAATGGAACGGGCCTATTTCGCGGGACTTAAATTTCACGATTTGGCCAAAAATGCATTATCAGGGAACACAATTTCACGAAAATTGTCGAATTACTGATTTTCACTGACACAGACTCAGAAACAGCAAGACTGATTGTAATGTTCCATAGCCGTAGTTTCCACTACACTAAACCAAAACCATGTAACAAGGGAAAACTGTGCACAGTTTGACAGACAGTTATAATTATGTATGACTTTTGCATGACACTGTCGAATTGCGCTTACACCAGAAGGATATTACCCATTTCTTCAAATCAGGTGGCCACATTGATTACAAAATCATATAGCAGGATAGCGTGGTTTATTTTCGCGAGTACATCTTATGCGAGACTTTAATTTCACGATTCTTTGAAAATCGCGAAATTTAAATTCCCCGAAAATAGGTAACAATAGCGTGATTTACAGCGTGTGTAAAGTACTGTGTATAGTAGTCACAGAATGTCAACTTACCCAGCTAACATGGTATATAGAAGCACTCCAAGACTCCAGATATCACAAGCAGCATCATATCCTTGTTTCTTTAGGACTTCTGGTGCAACAAAGTTAGCTGTATAGCATGGCGTCATTAACAGGCCATTTGTTGCTCGGATTTGTTTAGCGAAACCAAAATCAACAATTCTGAGTGATTCTGGATTCCCACTGTCGTCGGCATACATGATGTTGCTTGGTTTTAAGTCGCGGTGAACTACCTACAACGTCAAAAAGAAGACTAACTTAAAGGAGGTGTGACAAAAAATTGCTATCCTTAGGGACCGGTCATTATTTACGGGGTAGGGGAGGGGCTGGTGTTTTTCCTGACTCCCCCCTCCACTTCCTTTTGGTAGGTACAATTTTTCTTCCTGAACCCTCTCCTCCTCCCGCTGAATGTATGAAATAAAAATTAAAGAGAATTTTTGGTTCATCCTCGGTCTTAAAACCTGTCGCGTTTACGAGGGACGCAGAAAAAAGAAAACAAAGGAGACAAAACAATAGAGACTAGGAAAATAAAAGTGATAAAAAAACACAAAAACAAAACAGAGAAAAACTTCACAGGTTTTTGCACCGAGATAAACCCGAATTTTTGGTGTCTTTATATTTTAACAAATTTCAGCAGCTCACCCCCTCCTCCCCCCTTTTGGCCATGCATAAAAATTGGTGACCCACTGCCTATTTGCACCAGCCCCCACTCACCCACCCCATAAATGATGACCGGTCCTAATGTAAACACCAATCAAATACCTGGGACGTTTTCGCGGGGAAAGCACGATCAATGTGTCTACACACGTGTAAAGGTCACCGTTAATGTGGTAGTATAACACAAATTTAAGTGAAACGGCTTGGAATTTCATTGGTGGTCAAATGATAAAAAGAACATTGCATGATCGCTTGAAAAACATTTTACTCGTTTGCTGCGCATTCTCGTGTAATATTTTCAACCGTCGAATACAAATTTTGCACCTCCGTGCGGCCATGTAATACCCCCCATTCATTGTTTAATGAGAGGACTGCACTCCAACCATGCTGTTGGAACATGGAAGATTGCATGCTTTCATACCATTTGACTTGTGTAAACCTTGGACCAAATTAGTGCAATATACTTTGTTTGCTCTTATACTATACTTTAACAAACACAACAATATCTCGAAAAAGGTGCTGCAGCCATGTTCCCGTTTTATCATTAAACCGTCTAGCTCAAAGTGTAACTGTTCTTTTGGTATACTCCATATTTCTTACTTTTCCTATCAATCTCGTTGTGAATGATTCATACTTATTTTGCTGTTAGGATTGAATTAATAAAGTTGTGCCATGTGCGAATGCATTCTTGTCGCTGAAGGAACTTGATTCACAAACACGCTTGCAGAAATCTAGATGAACCAACACTGCTGTATAGTACTCTGTGAATTGCATGCACCAAACTTCAAGTAAGTATTCATGTACAAAATAATTTAAACTTACCCCCTCTTCATGAAGGTAAGAGAAAGTGTTAGCCAATGTGTACATAATCAAGGCAGCTTCTCTTTCTGACAGGTTCTTGTGTTTTATAATTCTGTCCAATAGTTCGCCACCCTTCATAAGTTCCATCACCATGTAAATGTTTTTTCCATCATCATAAACCTGGATTTCAAGCCACAGTAATGAACATAATCATAACTATAACAAAATTCTCAAATCTGATTGGCTATCAACTGCCCTGATTTCAGCCGTAATAGGACAGTTTAAATAGGACAGTACGCGTCATGCTGAGTAATTGGACAGTACGCGCCATCACGCGCGCGCTTAAATGGCTTTTTTTTTTCACTGCTAGCAAAAACAAATTTTGGAATTTCATGTGTTTTGATTTAAAAAAAAGTTAATATATCACACATTTTATTAAAGTTATGATTAATTGGTAATAAGACTTCGTGTCGTCCAATTCGGTCTGTAATCATTCTCGTGATTAAACAAATCGGACTCCCGCTACGCGGTCGTCCGATTTTGTTTATCACTCGCATGATTACAGACCGAATTGGACTCCACTCAGTCCTATTACCATTACTAATTATACCACAGATACCCACAAGTAGTCTACTGGTATAATACGAGAAATTGGAATAGTCACAGGAATTGATACAGTAAGTTATACCACCGTAAGGTAAAAGGGAGGTGCTGACGTTTCGAGCGTTAGCCCATGGTCGGAGCGAAGGGCTAACCTCGAAATGTCAGCAACTCTCTTTTGGCTTACGGTGGTATAACTTACTTTATCAATTCGTTTGATTATCCCAATTTCTTGTGTTTCAATTCCCCACCGACAGAGCACCAGTTTCTTTAGAAACTATCCTCACGACACCAGTATAATACATGGGGTTCGTATCCCGTTCAAGTCTGAATCTTATCTTTGCAACCGCTTAAATTGCGTACATAACTGAGACGACCTTTCACTTATTGCATGTAAATCTTTCATCCGCAGTTCACATACAAACATGTATATGAAGTTTTCACCTATTCACATTCATCTCTTCACCCTCTACGGGTATATAACAAACTCACAAATGACTAGCTCCCAGTTGGCTTAACAGATTAGTTGGTTAGAGCATTGCACCGGTATCGCAAAGTCATGGGGTTCGAGTCCCGTTCAAGCCTGAATTTGTTCAGGTCTTATCTTTGCAACAACTGCTTCAGTTGCATACATGGCTGCAACGATCATTCAATTATTTAATCTTTCATCCGCACTACAATCCAGTTCATTACGTTTTAATCTAAGAAACCTAGAAAATTCCTTTGATTAACTTAAAATGAACACCAAGGCCCAAAAACTCAAATTCCAAGTTTGTACATGTAGGCTAATTGGTGTTCAACAGATAATATGTTATCTATGAATTTTATAGAAAGGTTATTGAGTAACTTTTAACATATATCGGGCATTTGACGCTCAATTGCTCATCTACAAGTACACCTGTGCTGTTCACTAAACAGTAACATGAAATCTTCTTTACAGAGTGTCCGATATCAATATCTATTATCCCAGTTATTTTTCGTATTTCATATTTTTCTTATTTCATTTTCGTTCGTTACCATCATGTCACATTGAACCCGTGACACTCCCAGTTTAGAATGCGTGTAAGCCTTAAAGATAGCCATTACGTGCATGGAATTTAGGGAACAAACGATATATTGTAACCAGTTAACAACAATAGAGCTTGTGTAGCTAACCGCAAAATTACTGTATTTCCGAAGAATATATTACACATTGTTGTAAGAGATTAGTTAGATTGAATGAACGCACGAACGGAGTAGACAGAGCAGATTGTATCAGAGTGAACATGGAGTAATAAACGGATCAAACTGAGAAAGATACAGTCCTCATTTGATTGTAAACCAGCGCCTGGAAGTAATTCCCGAACACAGAGGTTATTTGTTTCACCATAACGTTCCTGCCCTTGCCTCACCCTGTGTGTGAGAGGCCAAATAACAGCTCCCAATAAAACCAGGGGGCTGGCTTGATGAAACACTTTGTTTTGAAAATTGGCTTTATAACGCCTCTTTTGCACTAGCTGCCTGTGAGTACCAAATGTGCAGGAAATTTTAAAGTAAAGCAGTACAGCCTTGTGTTACTGGTGTTTTGCATCGACTGAGAAGCAACCAGTTCAGCTAGTCTGGGTAAATGAACAATGCCTCACATAAACAGCATATTGCATAAACAAAGCAGTCACAGGCATTAAACACAAAACAATACTCACGCATCTTAAATGGATCACATTTTGGTGATGCCCATACCGTAGAAGGATCTAAAGATGATAAAGTAACATGAGAAACAGACAAAATAGTTAATTATTGCGGGCCCAAGAGAGGCCCGCAACCCTAATCTTGACAGTGACCAGCGCATTGCGTTTTACGCGTGCGCGCCACCTTCCCTTAAGTGCACCTAGGCCCGCACTTGCTAACCTGTGGTTACCACTAGTTAACTAAACTTAATAATTATGCAGTGACAGTTGGGGGATGGAATTTCCCTGAAATGGCATAGCAGCCTATTTGTTGAATAATCATACAACAATACTGTATAACGGAAGAAACAAGTGTAGATGACACTACTATACATGCTGGGCCAAAGTACTGTAGCAGTCTTATGCCCGATTTACACAAACTAAACATGTTTAGTTAAACCAGGTTTTAAAACGTGAAATTGGTAACCGAACACTGGAACACGGGCTTTTCCATGTAGGATTAAAAAAAATTAATAAAATTTAACGTGTTTTCTATCTGTGCTGAATTTGTAGTCAACAACGCCAGTAAGCAGCTTTTATACAGGAAACAATTTTAAACCATGTTTAACTAAACAGGATTTAAACATGTTTAAACTTTGGTGTGAACGGGGCATAAGATACAATCCATGTATATGCAGATCAAACATTACTCAACAAAATTATTCTTTTGCTAATGTTCTCTCATTACTGACCTCTATTTCTTCAGTTGGGTCTCTTTTGCTTTTGTCTAGAATCTTAAAGAAAAGGATAATTATATTGTTATTATCGCCATATTATACATGTACATACATGAATTGCTTAACTACATGTACTGTGCTGTAAGTTGAAAAATACACATGACCATACGTTTTCTATGTTATGATATCCAAATAACAAATTTGTAATAACAAAAAACGTGCAGAATACAAAAGGAAAATGTGAATTTTGCACTTTTAAAAAATTATTGAGGACTACTGGTATATTTCCTTCTAGCTACAATTGTACTGGCATGAAAGAAATGTTAGCCACCATGTTGTGAAGTCAATACAATGTAATTTGATTTCCTAGTGGTCCTGGATCCACACTACTATCGTAGAATTTAGACTGTTACATTATTGAATCAATTTACATGTACAGAGAAGAACTGCATTAGCACACTGACAAATTGACAATTGTGTGTTTGTGCCAAATCCCCCTTGCATGACATAAACAGCAGGTCATGTGTCCCAGAACATAGCAGCTACGTTGAATGCAGTTTTTTTTTTGTGTTCCCGCATTTTTGGTGGTGACGGCCAACGTGTCAGTTGAGTTTTATAGAATATAAATCATTCACATTTAAACGTCTCATTCTTGGTCTTTAGACCTCACGGCATGACTTCAATATTATATATGATTTGAGAGAAAGAAGGATGGAAACTAACATGTTTATGCTTCTTACCTTTACCGCGTATTCTTCACCTGTTGCCTTGTGAACACATTTTTTACACACTGAATATGAGCCTCGGCCAATTTCCTAGATGTTCAAAGAGAAATAAAAGCAAGGTCAACAATGAGATCAAAGATGACAGAACTACTCAACAATAATGACAACAAGTTCAATCTTTCCCTAAGTCAACTATCAACTCAATGCATGGCAACAAATTACAGACATACAAGTACACATAATGTATCCAGACGACAAGAAGTTGTCAAATTGCCATCTAAACCATCTAGTACTGTAAACTAACTTAATAAAAATTTAAATTTATTCTCTATAATGTGTTATCACAGAATGGATAATAATGTAGACAATCAGATTACAGGATACCTGATACTTAGCATGCAAGTTTGTTTGTACTACATGTAATATGACAGCATTTTGAAAGAGTCACAAATGACATAACCAACCCATGCAAGAGAAACAAACCCACTTACCTGCTTAATTTCATATTCATCAAAAATAGGAGTTGTTCTAATGTGGAACATTGGTGGCACAGGCTGTTTAATGAAACAGAGAAGCCAAGTTTCAAGACAAATTCATTATTAATACATATAGAATCTGTCATGTGGCTAACAATACAATTGGCGAGAATACTGTAAAACAGAGCTGCATGCCTATCAATGGAATCTTACATGTAAATTGTTAATTACCTGTACGACCGACTGTGTTTAACCCTTTCACTCACAAACGTGACCAAAGTGCAACTTTTCAAATACCAATACAGTCTCAAACAAACAAATCATAAAAACTGATTGTACTATGCACTGAATTTTCCGAATAACCACATAAAGAGAAGAGACATTTAGAACTAAATTTCAGAAATTGCAGTACAGGTCTTGGGACTGAAAAGGTTAAACAGTATTTTGATTTGGCCGAAAGCTCTCAACCTGAATTTACTAATGATCAGATAATAATAATAATAGTAATAATAATAATAATAATAATAATTAGCAAAAATTTACTAGTATACTAATGCAAATGCAGCAATCTGATTGGCTGAGCTACTACATACTACCAGATATTAGAGTGCAGCATTTGGTTGAAGATCTTTTTCAAAATGGCAACATCTTCACACTTGAGCAAAGTTTTGCAGGAAGATTTAGTATTTTGGTATTTTTTTCACTGACACATGATTTGTTTATTATGATTTTTACTAAAACAATTACATTATTATCTCTCGACTTCTATGAGGTGATGGTTGATTTGACCTTCAACCTCATCAACTATCACCCGATAGAAATCTCGAGCTCATAATCTAATTAATAATAATAATAATGATAATAATAATCTGCTTTTTTTATTTTGTATCTTTTTTCATAGCCTAACGTTTCTTAGAAGAGAACAGAATTGTAGAAATGTACACATTATTTCATAGTCATTTTTAGGTATCCTGTCAACTCAGATTGTACTTTTCATTGATATGGAACAAATTGTTTAATCAGCCAGAAATTAGACAGGTTCAGAGCTTTTTATATACAAACTATACAATAAAGTTAAATAATAATAATAATAATAATAATAATAATAATAATTTACCTTCTGGTCAGTCTCCATTTTCTCTGTCCCATTTTTTGACAACTGCTCAGCCTCTTCCTGAGTAAAAAGAAATCTTATGGCTTAAGAAAACTGTAGAGTAAGAACTAACATCACAGTACAAAGGGCAGGAAATTCACTGTAGTATTTTGTAAACTGTGTACTATATGTACATTAATTTTTATCATATAATTATTTCAAAGTACCCATTGCATAACAGTACATCTTGACTTTCAACTGTGCTACATGTACTATTGTTTCAACTTTTTTTCAAGGAATAATTAAATATGAGATTTTAGTATAAATACTCAGGTGATTATACAAAATCGCACGCTCTGATTGGTTCGCTATCTCGGATTATCAGCCAATAATCACCTCGACGAACAAAATGGCTGCCAGTCGTTAGCGCGCTTTGATGAAATAAAATTTTTTTGTCTTCTAAAATGCTTTTCTTTTCTTTTTTGAAATAATCACCTGTTTATTTATACTTAAACAATTATTCGCCTCAGGCTCAGTGATTCCCTGTGAATATTCACCTCGACTTCATCTCGGTGAATATACACCGAGAATCAGTTCGACTTCCGCGAATAGTTGTTAATTAAACATGCTTAAAGGTTTCCAAAGGAGCTGTAATAGTAATAATGATAATGATAATAATGATCATAAATTTGTGATGGATTAATTTCATATGGATATGTTCAAAGGCGCTTTACATCAATTCTCCTATTATTTAATTAATTACAATCAATCTTTATTAAAGGTTGACCACAACACCAGGGTCTATGTCCCCTACTCTTTTCGAACAGTGCTGTAGGATCATTAACATCCCATAAGAACAGTGTTGTGAGACGGGTCCTATGGTTTATCTTCCTTATCCGAGAAGACTAGAATGTCTAACCATTTGCAGATGTCATAACAAAGGCAGCACATTCTCCTCAGTTATTTTAAGACCTTGAGTGTTGGTCCGGCTGAGGTTTGAACTCACAACCTCCCGCTCGACAGGTCAGCACGCTACCAACTGTGCTAACCGGGCGTAACAATAATGATATAGTTTTACATTGGTTTTGTGAAGACAAAAGTTTGTTGCTGGGGGTCACAGGATCTGTTGTAGCACATTACTTTCATTTGTCATTTAACAAATGGAAAGAATGGATAGAGAAATGTGATAATTCTCCTTCTTGACCTAAACCCTGCAACTATATTAGTTCACATTGTAAGTGAAAGACAAAAACTTACTTGTAAGAGCTTAGGATCCACAAAACTGAATCCTCTAAATAACTGATGACAAGTGGCACTTGGAGGAATCGCTGGAGAATCTAAACAACATACAAGATCATAATTATGATTATTATCATTGTCATTATCAACCTTTAACAACCCTTAAGGTTTGTTCATACTGTAAGTGTGAGGCAAGCACAAGCATAAATTCAAGAGAAATAAAATTATTCCATTCCCTTATGATTGTGCTTTTGCTTGCATTATCACATTGCATGTGCAAACCAGGGCAGTGCAAACAAACAGTGCAATCATAAGCATAGCATGTCCTACATGCACCATCCATTAATCATCCATCAATCATCCATTATCATTTCCTACATGCATCATCCATACTGTACATGCAAATTTTGCATGTACTGTAGGTCAAACACACCAAACTTTTATGCTGCTATACTTGCATACAAGTCTTGTTTCCCAATTTATGCTTATGCTTTATTTCACATTTAAATGTTCTCATGCTTGAGCTTACAGTGTGTTTGCATTGTACATGTAGTTGTAAACCAGCCTTTGCCCTTCCAAGATACAAGTTACTTGACTGATTCCCTATAATTATTGTGTCCCTGTTCATGCTTCAATGAAGAATTTACTAGTACAATAGATCAATGCCATATCAACAAGTCAAACACTTTACAATTGTTGTCATTCTGCTTGACAATACACAGTTGTATTATTGTAACATGAAGTTTCATATTGATTGCTCTTATACCTGTAACAGGTACATGTTTAAAGTTCACACACTCAAATCAATCATGCCTACTATTCAAAAACAACATGTATAATGATTGTATTATTTAACTCTTTCACTCTCAAGAGTAACTTTATAGATTTTACTCTGTCTAACGCCAGACAATTTAACTCATCAAATGAAGACCCCTTGGAGTGAAAGGGTTAAAAATGACATAATACGGAGTGGTTTTCAAACTTACCTTGAGGGGTTTTTGATGTGAACTCAGGATCAAAATAGAAGGCATCATCTGCTCTACCTGCTGCTGGTTTAAAAGGTGGCTTTAATTCTCTCTTATAGAGTTTCTATAAAAACAACAGAGTAATGTTTCATAAGCTAAAAAAATACTTTTTGGATGGATAAAATAGAAGTAAAAAAGAAACCTCATATATCAGCAAAATGTTCCCACTTTCATTCTTTATTAAAATTGTCTCTCTATTGTTTGATATTTCTTTATTTGCACTGTGTTGTCATTGTGTAATTGCATTTCTTGCACTAGCTTGTGGGTTCTTGAGGTGCAACAACTTCTTGTTTCCACTTCTTGCATGAGCGTTATTTTTGGGCTGTACTGTACTTTAAGTTGTGGGAAAAGCAATAATTTTTAATTTTATCAGAGAAAGGTAATTATTAGTGTGTGTGATCCTTACCACCCAGTCAATAGATGAGAAGAAAGTATGTGACTTGATATCTTCAATACCATTTTCACCAGCACCTGAACAAGAGAATGCAGTAAGAAAATATTAATTCATGTACAATAATATAATGTACAGTATCTACCATAAGGACTTTTAAAAGCAAGAGTCTAGGGCACTTCGAATGCACTTGTTTGTTACCAACGTATGGTAAGGTCGCCTAGCCATAAATAATAAGGGCAAGCTGAACCATGATCACAATTTATAAAAGAAAAGCTGGCCTTTCAAGCAATGGCCCTTTTGCTAGACAACGGGGTAACGCTCAGAATTTCAGCTTCACTTCTACAGTACCAACTTGCTTGATAAACCCATTTTTAGTGTAAAGAAAAATTAAAATGTTTATGTTCTGTTTCAATTCTCCACCAAAATAGCACCAGT
The DNA here is from genome assembly GCA_949710005.1 of Ricordea florida. NCBI lineage: Eukaryota > Metazoa > Cnidaria > Anthozoa > Corallimorpharia > Ricordeidae > Ricordea > Ricordea florida. The sequence continues at coordinate 28,868,345 of OX453272.1, forward strand.
TCCTTCAGGAATTAAGCCTTAATACTAATCACAATAACCCTGTCATATACTGTACATGTAACTATAATTACGGAAGAACCAGTGCACAATGGATAAGGAATTGCCTGGCAGTACCAGCAACTCAGCTGTAAACTCTGTGAAACTGAAGCTATCCTTTGCATGCAACACATTTAAAAGACACATGGCACCCATACACAGAATGAAAGATAACTAAATTATCTCTATGTTATCTATGTGACCTCTGCCATATACAAAGTACATTCACCTGCTGTACAATGCACAATATTCATATTATGAAACATAACCTCACCTAACCGGTTAGCAGGATTCCTCTTGAACAGCATTCTTAAAAGGCTTTGAGCATCAGGGGATAAAAACTGTGGCATTCCAAGTTTTGCTCTAAAGTGACAATATTGTTCTGTCAATTATGTCTGTACAAGTATACCTAGTGTAACTGAAGTATAACATGTTCTCTTATTCATTCCTCTTCATATTCACCTTACTGTACATGTTTTTTGCTTTTACAGTCACGTGCTCTTCCCTAACATTTAGTGTACATGTACATCAAAACATCAAAAAGAAAACAGCTATAATTTATAATTATGTAAGCCATTCCATGTTATACTAACCCCTGGGGGCCATACTGTACATATTACTCTTGGTTTAAATTTCCTAAAGAAGTTCCATAAACCTAAACAAAATTCTCTTTGACTGCCTGAGTTGTTTTCCAATAGGGGTACAAAATAGCAATTGCTGTTTCTATTGTTTGATCAAACAAAGTTGACGCTGGAAGTGCCACGCTAAATGTATCAGTCAACTAGTACTGTAAGTACTTGAAGACCACCATACATGTACCTCTGCTTGAAAGATAACTCTACAGTATATGGTACTGATAATCATATATTCTAGATTTTAAGCCAACTGCCATCGAAGAATAAACTTACTTCAAAATCATATTCATTGTGTCCTTTCTGTCTTTGCCTTGGAATGGAAGGGCACCAGTCAGCATTTCGTACTGAAATAATAGAGGATGAACATCTGCAAATTTCATAATCAACTATTACACATACATGATTGTATACTTTACTAGAAATACGCCTCCTGCAATGGTCACTGCAATAATTGCCTTGCCATCAAATGGGAACTTTTTTCAATTGACCACATGGCCAATACGTGTACATAACTGATTACTATCAGATACACTTTTGTGACAGCAGAATGATCAACAATAAGAAAAAACGTTGTTTGATTTTAGTTCATTAAAAAGAATCATATGAAGATTAATACTGGTCTGGTGTTTTTTTTGTTGGAACAATTATGCTTGAATTGCACTCTTGCAAAATGTGACCCTCCACAGGAAAACAGGGATAAATGTGATAGCACCCTCACAACACGCTAACACAGCACGCTTAGTGTGTCCTAAGACACGCTTCATGCGCATATTAAATTCATAGAACAATGAAGTACACACAACGCTTTGTTTGGAAGAAGTTAACACGCTAAACCTTTTGTTTTAATTAGCGTGCTAAATGTAACACGCTTAGCGTGCGAGTTAGCACGCTAGAACACTCAAGAACACGCTAGAGCAAAAAGAAACGTGGCAGAAAATATGCGATCTCCCTCGCCGAAAAAAGTTCTAATTTTATTACACTCTAAAATACTTTGAAAATAGTGACAATTGGGCTAATAGCGATTTTAAAAGTGACAAAGAATGGGAGAAAAACTAGGAGGAAAATTTGCGACCATGTTGAGTGATGAATAAGAGACAGCATCTGAATAAAATCAAACACCGGCATAACATTTTAAAAATTGATCACCTTCCTTGTTTGAATCTTAGTATTCTTTAAATATAATCATTTCTTATGACCTTTGAGTTTCCTTTGCTCCAGTGTAAAGTACTGCTGATGATAAATCCATGGTTGAGCACGGTTGCCACAGTTTTTGCACACGCGAAAAAAAACTTATTATGGGATGTAAACAGAGATATTATGAGATGCAAAGATCTTTTGTAACTATGACTACGAAAAAACATAATAAATATGTCTGTTGGTCTTATAGTTTATCATAAGTTATTATGCGACTAAACATGGATTGTTCTAGAACGGAAGTTTCGTATTTGCATGTTGTGACGGAAGATGTTGATAGTTTCGATAAAGTTGCCGAGTTGTACTTTGAAGCGCGAGATAGTGCCGATGATGAAGAGGATCATGACTCACCTTGGGACGAGGACAACAGTTCAGAGAGCGGCGAAGAATCCAACGAGGAAGAGGATTCGTTGTGTCTTACAAGCCTGGAATCGGACTTATCAGAGAAAGCAAAACTAACTGTATTCGCCACAAATACGTGCAGCGATACCGGACTGTTAGATCCATGCTCAGGTGATTAAAGAACGGGAAAGAGGCGTGTTTTGAGTAATTTCGCTCATTTAGCTTAATAAAGAAAAAGAATTAGCACATCCTTTGAACTTTTAGTCCGGGCGAGGGCCTCTATCGGGCGAAACGATCAGTTACATAACGTGGTAGTTGGAGGTAGATAAATAATTGATAAATTTGAATCCAAATTTGGATAAGGGCAGTAAGTAAAATAATTCGGCAATAAGATCAGTAAACATTGACAAGGCGTCAATTAACTGCACAAAGACCGGAACTGAATGTATTTCCATGCAAAAATGGCGCCCGATTAGCGCTGGGTTATTTGGACACAAAGTTTGTCAACATGCATGCAAGCTAGCAAAGTGAACCTCTGCATTAAACAACACTAGAGGAATTTGCTTGAAATATCATGGAGAAGAAGAACGAATTACATCAATATTTATTGCTCAATGTTTTCTTTTTAAACGAGGCGGCGGCGGAAAAGGTGCTTCACACACGTTGTTGCAAAGACAGATCAAACACCGAGTCCAACAATCACGCAAACATTACGATTGAGATTTCGCGATCTGTCGAAACTGCAACCCAACAACAAAGAACAATCGTTTAAATACAAACACAGTGAAGTTTCAAATAACGGTAAGTGATATTGTTTCGATTGACATGTCGCAATCTTCGGCAATGTTCTCTTCGTTCTTCAAAAACTCTAGTAAAGTCGTTTGTTTTTTTTACATAAAATATTGCATGCTTTAACCCTTTCACTCCCAAGGGGTCTCCATTTGACGAGTAAAATCGTCTGGCGTTAGACAGAGTAAAATCGTCTGGCGTTAGACAGAGTAAAATCTATAAAGTCACTCTTGGGAGTGAAAGGGTTAAGCGTGTTGTGCTATTTCACACACTAAAGCGTGTTCTTGCACACCAGCTTTTGTTTTTGAAGTTTAACACCCTTCTTTGTTTTACTGCATTGTTAGTGTGTGCACGCTTTTTTGTTCTTCGTGTGTCCAACCAAACAAAAGAGCTTGCTAATGAAGTGTGCTCCTGAACACGCTTTAAGCATGCTAAAGCCAAATTCTTTTGTTTTAAAGTGGAAGCGTGTTGTGAGCGTGCTATCACCTTTATCCCTGTTTTCCCGTGGAGGGTCACAAATGCAGTTTAAGACTGTTAATTTAAGACCAGTCACATAATCTGTAGATCACGTAATAAGTCCCACATCAGCTATAAGTGATTGCATCAGAATAAAAATTTCCTCTTGGTTCTGCTAGCTTGCTGTGTGTTGTGTCTTGGTGTTGGCGGGGCCATTTCGGCACGTTTTTCAACATTTTTCTACATGCATGCAGGTCTACAAAACCTAATTAATTTTTTCATCGGAAAAATTTACTAACCATTAAAACACCGTACGACCACCAATCAGCTGCCTGGGTATGCCCTCTTCTGTTCACAACCTGGAAACAAATGATAAATTACACTTCATGCTCGGTGTACATTTTAAACATAATAATGCTACAACAGTACACAAACATGTACACGCATTCAACGCACAGCAACAATGACTGTAAATATCATGAAAGGAAAGTGTTACATGTACAAGCAAATCTCATCCATTTCTTAACGAAAGCCTAATGTCAATATTCTATTGAACACTGAAATTACAGCTTTTCATCAAGTAATCAAACAAATATACAACGTCTATGTAATATACCTCAGGAGCCATATATTCTACAGTTCCACAAAATGAATAAGTCTTCTTGTCATATTCAGATTCTTTGGAAAGACCAAAATCTACAACAAACAATAGAATAAATAAATAAATTACCATAAATTAATATACATAGTAATTAAAAATGTAATTACGCAAGCAAAGAACAAATATACTGTACAATGCTGTACAATGTAGATCCCTATGGGATTGTCATATTATATTTTGTTTTATACTCGACACAATAAAAAATATGAACAAATGTGACGGAAGGGTAAGCATTGAAAATTGAGACATGGCAAACCTGTAAGGGTGACATGGCCACTTGCATCAAGTAAAATACTGGAACAGAGAAAAGTCAAAAAGGTCATGATATTTGATGACTTGTTGGGCAAAAAATAAAACATGTAGGTAAGGTGCTGCAGTGTACCAGTCACAAGATACATTTTTTTGACCAAAACTTGCCCACTAAGAAGGGAGCTGCAAAATACTGCTATGACACAAAGCAGAGAACACAATTCAAGATGGTTGTTAGATTATGTGATTAAACAAATGCATGTATTCATAAAAGAAATGGTTTTAAAGGAGAAAATAATTAAAGGTGCAAAACAAGCAGTGTTTGATCAAATATCCATACAGACCACAGTAGTTGACAAATTCTTATGGCTTCTATGCACAATTTATGATTTTACATTAAATAATTCTCACAAAACTACAGTTTGGCTGATGCAGTAAGAGTTAACACAACTTGGCTGACACCATAGTGCTTTAAAATCATAACATAAAAGAAACAAACTTTTCAGGGATATCTGGCATACTTTTCTGGTTTGAGATCCCTGTAGATAATTCCTATAGTGTGGAGATGGTCCAATGCCAAGGCCAGCTCAGCAAGGTAAAACTTCACATCTTCCTCAGTAAACATTATCTACAAAATGGAAAATTATTATGCAGTGAGTAACAAAGCATTAAGAAATAGCAACGGGCAGTACAGTTCAGCTGGTTGACAGCATTCCTGTAACACTAACTGCACTGTACTATTGAAAACACACTCTTGACCATTGGGCAGGTCACTTTTTAGCCCATGTTAAATCACCACAAAGAGTGGTACTGTACACATTTATCTTCTACACACACCCAGGGTTCCCAGTCTGAAGAAGAATGTGGTATACGTTGCGACACTGACACATGGGTCAAACTCTCATGCCAACCAATAACCAAACGACAGTCACTACCAATAAAGGTGAAAAAATCTAACATGTGAAGTATAATAACACAAATGTGGTTTGTTCTAACATACTGTATATGTAAAAAATGGCTGTACACCAAAGTAGGTTGGCTTTATGGCAAACTACAGTGTTCATGTATTTTAGTGTACCAGTATGCTCATTAACTACCCTTTGAACCAGGCCAACCGAAGTCTCAAAAACCTTGGTCTGTCAAGTGAATGTCTATACATGTTCACCTTTGACTGCAGTGAAATCACCCCTTGCATTGATTTGATCAAGGCTAAAAATTTGAGGTCGCACGGTCGCCAGTGGCAAGTTAAAACTGACCAGGGCTACCAAAAGTTAAGGTTTGAATGCCCGATGTGCGACTATGCGACAGAATCTCAAAAAGTTGCAATGTAAATTATGCGAAGTACAAAGTTAAAAATAAAACTCAACATGTAGTTTACTACTGAATTTTTAGTTCTGAAGTGGAAATTCCGAGCCGTTTTAACAGTTATTTCACAAGCGATCCACATTCACAACGTATAGACGCCATTTTGATTTTGTGTTATCCGCGCGACTCTGAAAAAAAATGGAGGCAGACTTCATTTTGTGATGGGCCACTAAGAATTCAAGGAAACTGGCCTGACTGGCCACCAAGCACTGGCGTTAATTTTTAGCACTGTTTGATCCAAGTATGCTGCCATGCTGCTATAACCCAAGGTCACACAAAGAAGCTTTTCAATTATGAGAATAAAAGTGCCCTACCATCTTGAGGATTTATTGTACTGCACAATGAGAGGTATTATTGAACTAAGCACTTGCAAAAATCACAGTATTACACAACTTGGTTAAGTCTGTTTTGGTGATTTCTTTAATTAAGTTGACAATGTAGTATTCAACTTAGCACTCAAACAACAGCACAAGTTGGCATTCACTATTTCTTATAAAGTAATAATGCACCAATTAATTACTTACAATGGTGATGCTGAGATTAAAATTAACAATGACTGGAAATTTTTAAGCTACACGAATTTGTACAAATCACGGCTGACATTCCCAGTGAGGGTTAGTTGCAACATTAATAGGAATGAAAACCACAATGAACAATCCCTTTGACCTCATACAAAAACAGAACCCAAAACCTCAGGAGCAGATCAATATTGCCTAATAGTAGCTTTCCCATTCTGACGACAGAATGCTCTAAATTAACTACATGTACGGTGTACATGTTGTTGAGTGTTCTCTGATCTGCATAATTGAAGCTAACCCACGGACAAGAGAATTCTCTAGACTACAAGTACATGTACTGGTAACTACAAAGCTGAGTCTGGAGAATTTGAGAAATCAGCACTATCACCGGCAAATTTAGAAAAAACAAATATGATTTTTCCCAACAGGAAACAAACATACTAGCAATCACAAGGATGTAGATTCGACTCCTGTTGGGAGAGCTCAGATTTGCTTTTCCCACATTTCCATGTGACAGTGCTGAAAATATAATTACCTTTTATGCAGTGGCTGACATCTCTGCAGCAACAAACTTAAAACTTAAGCATGTAATTCCTGAATGGGCATAAAATAGTAAGTAATTCATCTCACCTCTTTTGAGAGTCGTGTGAACAAATCTCCTCCTCTGAGAAAATCAAGGATCAAGTAGACTTTCCCTTCAGTCTGGAATGCTGTTGAAAATTAAATGAGGTCAACAAAAACAAAGTTCAATGGAATTGATACCATGAAATGATTGTTTACACAGCAAACACAATAGATTTACAGTGAATAAATCATGGAAATATTAAGACCCATGTAAAAAATTTTATGTTCCCAGAATTATTTTAAAAAATCCTCAAGGAATGCAGAATCTAATTGAAAGGAAAGAAATTGGTACCTTCATGCTAGTAATAAACATATTTTAATGTGATCCTATCACTAGCAGACATAATCATTATCTTACAGGTGTTCAGAAATCAAAACTTATCTATAAGTTATCAAACCAATTTACCCAAACAACATTTTTTGAAAAAAAAAATAAATAAATAAATAAAAAAGTAAAATAGAAACAATTTAACCCTTTTACTCCCAAGAGTGACTTTATAGATTTTACTCTGTCTAACGCTAGGCGATTTTACTCATCAAATTGAGACCCCTTGGGAGTGAAAGGGTTAAAAAAAAACTACTGTATATCTCTTAATAATACAAACAACTGCAAAGAGAGTTACTACTAAAAAGTTTAAAGCTCAGAGGAAAAGATAGTAGTGCTTCCTTGGCTTCTGTAACTTTGTGTATTTTTATTCTCCTGTTTATTCATTACTTTACGTGTGAGAAGGCAAATATTGTCCTATGAATATGTACAAAGTTAAGAATTCTCATATTGCATATGAAATTGAATCTATTTTCAAGGTGCCTTGGAGAAATTAACGAAGGTACAAATCAATCTGTGCACCAATCACTGGTTACAATGGATTCGTATTGATGTAGAACTATTAGGAGTTTCATAAATTGACCTGCACGACAAAAAATTCTAATATTGAAATTTCCAAACATTAACAGAAATAAATGAAAACAAGGAATAATTTTCAAAATATACCCACCGTAATGAAGCTTAACAATGAATGGATGCTGAACATCTACAAGGATATCTCTTTCCTTTTTCGTTCTCAACCGATCTCGAACTACAAGAAAATTGACCCGAAAATGAGCAACACAAAAATAATTTCTAATAACAGTTTATTACCATGCATACAAGCATTAATTTTCTAGGTGCAAGCCCAGTTGATCACTAAACAACCCTTTAAAGAGGGCAGAACGCCTCGTGAATGCAGCAAACAAGACGAACAGTTTTGTAAATGACTTGGCCATGATCTGGCGAACACAAAATTAATTGGGACCAAAACATTAGAAAATTAGTTTATTCAAGACAATGCCTCGCGTAAATCATTTCGCAGCCCTCGCTCACGCAAGACCATGGAGCCGATCGCGTTTAGTCTTTTCACGCCAATGTGCTATTTTCAATACCTCACGATAGACCTGTTTATATAACATGCACAGACTGAATAGTTATGAAATTGCTTCAGTGTTGTGGGGATGTACTATGATACCTTAATAAACTGAAATCGCGGCTTACTCTTCAAAGTCGCCTTCTTTAGAACTTTCATGGCGTACAAATTTCCGGCGTCAGGTTCGGATATTTTTCGCACCAAAAATACCTGTAAGAACAACGAGTGCCAGCAACATTTCTATACAAATTCCAAGCTTTGTGTTTAAAACTGTTCCATCACTGTGTTAAGTAAAGGTACACAAACAGTTGGAACTTATGAATTAAAGATTGAGGTCAACATCACACCGTATTTTCAACCGGTATTCAGACACATTGCTTCAAGAGCGAGGAACAGATTTACTACAGAGAAAATGGGTGAAACTTAAACAAGACTGAAGGAGTACGCTTATTATTACCTTGCCGAATGAGCCTTGCCCCAGCACTTTGAGCAGCTCAAACTGCGATGGGTCCGCCTTCGGACAAGCTTTCGAATTGACAAATTCTTCCGATACATCAATAAGAGCAGACGCTTCTTCGATCGGCTGCGAAGGGTAAGAAAACAAGCAGTGAGATAAGCGGTGCAAACACCAACAAATTTAGACAGTTGCTGATTACATAATTAGCTTACTCCGTTTTTATTTTCATCAGTCATTTCTTCATCGGCGACCTAACGAGAGAGTCGAAGGAAGGTGAGACGGCGGATGGACACTGGCCCCATTCGAAAATGAAAGACTGATTAATACACAGAACCGCGCAGAAAAGCAAAACAACCTGAACCTCCTCGTTCACCGTCATCTTTTTCCATGGGTCGGCTAAATGAGCCAAAGGCATTTTGCTTCTTTAAACAACTCCCTAAGACAATCGGTTTTCCTTCCCGCGAATCTCAACCCCTCCGATACTACTCTATGTTGTAAGCGCTGCACTCTATTCTCAGAACGAGGCTGTCAGGAGCCACGCCAAGAGATCGACGTCTCGGTTTTCGTAACCGGAAACGGAAATGGTTTGACAGCTTTCAACCTTCTTCAATACTGAACCTGGGGTATAAACGATGTTTCCCAGAACAGAGGTGCTCGGCTAGGATGCCAAGTCATTTGACATAAATAACGCAGCATGTGACTTGAATATTGTGGCAAAAAGTAATGAGAAAACGCTTAAAAGCGAACTAAATATATATTTATTACTCACAGTCAGATTAACTCTCAAACCATTTACAGATTAACTCTCTTCTCGCGTCGACTTGACGTCGAAAGAAACAAATAGATTAAATTTATGCCAAACAAAAGATAAGCTTTCCAAACCTTTTGTCTGATAACTCTCAATGCACTTTGCATCAAGGACAAACGCCAATGCTAGTAACCATAAGAGCAGAAAAGAAACGCTTATCAGTGGAGGGACAAAATATACAAATTATCGAAGCTATTACAATCCGGTAGGGAGAATACGGTCTTGTTTGTTTCAACGATGAATCCAATGAAATCTCTGACTCGAGTCACGTAATATCGGTGATGTTTATGCGGTAAACGTGTCGAGTACTTAGCTTCACTTTCCTTCGAACAACACGGTATGTAAATTATTCTCTGACACGATATTCCCAAAGTGAAAGTTCGTAAATTCAGATAACTACCACTCAGTGTATTGATAGGATCGGCTACTCCTTTTGAAAAAGGTGAATCAGTAAAACTATCGCACCTTGTTCACCATTTCCCGAATATATCTTCGTCGTCTTCGTCAAGACTTCGAGTCAAACTCTGAGTCAACGTCCAATGATTCCTTATAACAAGCCGCTACAGTAGTCAATTCTTGGTTCAAAGTTTTTTTTTTCTACAAAAAAACAGCCCAATATAAATATACAATATACAGACACGTAGGGCAAATGAGCGTGATGCGAAGCCGGCTCAGGTTTATAGTAATTTTCTCAAATTTGCATCGGGACTTTCTGGACACTTCCGGAACACATGACGTCATCGCCGAGTGACAACACACTCTTACGCCCCTTGTTCTTCACCTGGTTTCCGCCTCGTTTAAGTCACCAATGACCAAAACGATGAATTAATTTTCTGATTATTTTTCTTTGTAAACGCACGTTTTTCCTGTCCATTTTTTTTTCTTTCTGTCCCCCACCCTTAAAACGTTGCTTTTTGCCCTTAATATATTTGAACATAGCTATATTAAACCTTGTAAATAATTGACAGACGTGCGTAAGGTCTATTTATAGCACAGAATTGATTTTCTAAACACGGTACCTCTGTCATCAACGCGCAAAGGAAAGACTTGTAACGTTTTGTTTTCGGAGTGTAAACATAGTTCCCATAGATTCCACTTGCTTCGGTTGGAACTCTATGACTCACTTAGCGTCTGCAATCAATGCACTTCGTAAATGAACGAAATATGAGATTATGCAGTTGAAAAGATTTTATCGCGGCAACACAAAATGAAATGTTGAACAAAGCCTTTTTTGACAACAGTATAGACTTCTCATATTAAGAGTTTTCCGTTCTTTCTTTTTGCAAGCATATGTGGGTAAGGATACGAATTAGAGCAGAAACTGTACATTAAAAGGTGCGAATAGCTGGAAGGAAAAAATAAAAACATTAGCCCCAATTTGTCAGTGTTAAAACTGTCACCTGTCGGCAAGCCGAAACGGAAAGTAACAACACACGGTTTGAAAAGTCCAATTCCTTGAATTTTTGAGGGGATTAACTGTGTCTTGTACAGGAAAAAGAATTGGCTGTTGGAGAGTTGGAGAGTGTCCAGACCAATAGGCTTCAGAATTTCAAAGAAAGTAAAGACGCTTGGCGACAAGCAAACGGAAATAGCCGATGGAGGAAGGCGTTAGTAGGGGTTTTGTTACCGGAATGTGTGCATGAAAGGTATTTTCTCTGCCTCGCTGAGTCTTGAAGAATCGACTTCCTTTAAGACAATGGTAAAGATGACTAAAAAATGATTGCATTAGATTTGTTGTTAGGTTAGACTTAGGTTTGACTTGTTTTGACTTGACGCCTCCTCGCATCGCTCCTAGCACACAAAACCAATTGAATGTTTTCTTCCTTTTACTAGAATGACACAAGTTGTCTGAGTTCTTTATGTGCAAAGACTAAAAAGTGAATCAGAACCGGCTTCCTGTCTTTAATTTGACTGATATCGCAGTCTATCGTTCTGCAAACTACGTTGTTTTATATCGGTTGGTAGTAACAAAATTGAAAAGTTGAGTTAGCTCGGAGTTTCCTTTGGCTAAACACAAATTTCAAGATTCATAAACTTTCAGAAAAAATTGTCGGAAAAAAAAAACATCAAAAAAATAAAGCAAACAATAGACAATAAAGAAAGAATTGGTTTAATCAAGCAGCAATTGATAACACAGGAAGATAACAAAGTCGGTGAAATTAATATGACCAAGGAAAGATGCTCCTAACATAAGGTAAACTCGTCCGATAACCTCAGTACTTTGTGCTGTGAATAATTAAACATTAACTTCCTTCGGCTTTCTTTAGACTGAACCCAGCGCCTGCCATACCACAACACGTAGTATTGTTCAGTGGCTTTACACTGTATGGTTTAATCAACAATTATGTATGCCGGACTGAACAAGTTACAATTTAGTCCACATTAGTCGTACTTCATATGTTCCACAGGTTAAAAGTTTGAGTTGAAACTACAAAGAATGATTAAAATAATACCACAGTACTACTGTTAAGAAGCATTAATTCCAAAGAATGATAGTACACGGCGGTTTTATCCATAGTACCATGCCAGAGCTCTGTTCTTTCAGTATCTTTGCAGAGAATAGTCGCACTGCATGGTTTGATATACAGGCGGGTAAAAAAGATTGAACCACACTGCACAGTAAAACGAACAGTGCTAAAGTACAGCCTGGGGTATTTTTCGGTAGATTTCCAAAGAATGGTGGCACTGCATGGTTTGATCCATAGATGAAAACGTTAGAACCACACTCAGTATAGTAAAACAAACAGTACCACAGTACAGTACTGTTTAGTAGATTTCCAAAAAATGGTCACACTGCATGGTTTGATCCACAGATGAAAAAGGTAGAACCACACTGTATAGTAAAACAAACAGTACCACAGTAAAGTACTATTCAGTAGATTTTCAAAGAATGGTCACACTGCGTGGTTTGATCCACAGATGAAAAAGTTAGAACCACACTGTATAGTAAAACAAACAATACCACAGTACATTACTGTTCAGTAGCTTTCCAAAGAATGGTCGCACTGCATGGTTTGATCCAAAGATGAAAAACTAAAGTAGAAATATTTAATCATACATACTTTGGTATGCTACAAATTTGTTTATTGTATGATTTCTTGCACGACATGAGGGAATAAGTTTGAGGAGCCAAAATTTTACTTTGGTAGTCAACAAGATGTTGTCGACCGTTCGTAAGAAGCATTTGATTAAAACGTCCTCGTAACATCACGATGTCAACAAAAGTTTTCATATAGGTAGTCTTGGTAACGGAGATCCTACATCCGAGGCAACTCCGAGAAAAACATTGTCGACTCGAGGCTGACGAATCAACTCAAAACACTCTGTCAGAAAAATGCCATGAATACCAGGGTAGGGTGGTCCTGATAAAGAGCTAGAATGTTGAAAAGTCAAGGTAATCCGCCCTCGAACATTTTAACTACTTGCCACAACCCCGACAAGGTGGAGACAATTACTAACTCGCCCTGTTGTCTTAATATTGGCTTAATCGATTAGAACTCGAATATAAGCGTCATCATCAGAACCTTCGACTCACCGGCACTAGTAAAATTTATTCGAGAAAGACCGAGATCCATGTCTCAGGTTAAGGAAAGGAAAGAACAGCTCCGCGAAACAGGCAAAAGTTTATAACACAGAGAGGGCGGCTCAAGCTCAAGTTGTTTTCGTTGATATTAATAATGCATTATCATAATTTAAAGGAAATGTTTTTTCCTTCGATTATTCCGGCTGTTTTTCGGCTGACTGTTCAGTGAATGAGATCTAGAGTTAGAGGATACGCTCCCACTAATCCTTTCGCTCACAGAAGTAATATACAACTTCAACTTGCAATATCAATACAATGACGAACAAAGACGTCAAGAGAATTGAGTCAGTGATCAATCTAAAAATTTCACATAACTGAATTTAAACGTACATCAACATACAAGGAGAGGGGTGATTCTGACTAGGGTAAAAGGATTACATATAATACGGTACAATATATTTGTTTGGTTTACGTGTGGTTGTGAAGGTTGATCAAGTTGAACCATTGAGTTCCGTCTCTGGCATGTCTTCCTCATTCGCATTATATTGCAATTTTTGCTGATATGCAAAAAAGGGAAAATGATTTCAAGCTAGCCTCTTTTGAAATATCTGGCTGGTACGTAATCAATTTATGATACAGTTAAATTCTGAAAAGATGGAAAGAAGGCAGCAAAAGATTTAAGGATAATTTAAATGACTCTCTTCAGATCGGTAACCCGCGGCGGCCGCAGGAATTAGCACTACAAAGAGCTGCAACGTGGCAAATACAAAATACACCATATCACTTATATCTCAGTGCCTCAAGAATAGTGAAATAACTAGGTCCAAAGAATCGCTGAGCAAATAAGATCTCTAATACAAATGAGAAATCAAATAGTTTGTCTTCAAGACTAGTCATCCTCTGACCTGAGCCTTGTACAGGCGATAGTGAGAACTGTCGGGCGGCACAGAAGATAGTTTTTACTTTGGAGGTATAGAGCTGAAGTCTATGATCTAGCCTATCGCCGGCCTTTAAAGTGGTGAATACAGGCAGAAAGTCAGAAAAGGGAAGCGAATAAAGGAAGGATGGAATTGCTACTTTGAGAATTTTAGAGAGCGCCCGCTTTCGCGTTTGACGGCCATGTACCGACTTGGACGCTCTGAACAAGCCTCAGACGATGGGCGCATGTGTGGCGACTGGAGTGGCAAAATGTTTTAGTTTGACTCACGCGACTGTCAAGGATAGCTGACGGAGATTGCGTCATCCAACCTACTTAGAAATGGTGTGGGAAGATTATTGTGGTTCAATTCATTGGTACTGCGTCACTGCTTACAGGTGGGAATGTTTTTCGTTCAGTTTTTGCGGTTTGGCAAGTATCGAAATTCAAAGTTGCTCGGGAATTTCCATGTTCCAATTTTTTTCTCATTTCGTCAATGCATGACTCGGTGTTGTTTCCAGCTTTATTTAGTGTGTCAGTTTTGTCCACTTACTGTACTAGAACTCTATTTCTCGCTCTCTAAGAACGTTGCAGTAAAACGCCCATAGACTTATGATTGAAATGCAGTACCGTGAAAGTGTTCTGTATTATAACCAAATAACCACAAGGAAACTACCTGTCCACTAATAAGTTCTACTTCCCCTTGTCTCTTGTCAAGTCTCTCTGTTACCATATCACCTCAGTCATCGTATTGGTCTCGAAAGCTTTTATTCGCCTCCAGCATTTTACATTACAATCAAGAATACAACTTTAGGTCGATTTTAAATGAAGTGTAAGTGCATCCGGAAGAGCTTCAAAGCATTGAAAAAAGACATTGAAACTGAAAGAAAAAAACAGGTTAATTTTAACCTGATGGAGAAATGCCTTCTATCTCTGGTTTATTGCAATTGATGCACTTAACGCCATTTGTAGCCTGCCAAGTTCGACCACGGTTTCGTTTACGGACTTCAGTGGTCCACACCTCAAAACCATCCTGAGTCAGTTCAACACTGAGCTCTGTACTACCTGTAGTTAAATAACTCTTACATACCTTTTCAAGCCAGAAAATTTCACATAAAATGACACATATTTCCGCTGCTAAAATGTGAACTTCCGAACAATTTAACTGACAATAACCGGATATTTTTTGGCTTATAAAATATAGACTTTTCAAGGACTGTCTTGTGGGTAGTTACAGATTCTACTAACTAACTGACTTCTCAGAACTAGAATAATATTTTTCAATTATGAATCGAGGACCATTTAATTTTGCTTTTTTCATAATTCAGTCATCAATACACTTAAACAGAAATAGCGCATTTCTTCTCTCAGATTCACCAAAACCACTGAAAGTAGCCCGCGGCTTTGCAGATAGACACAAGCAGGAGCCCAAGGTAGTCCGATATCATCTCTACTCCACTGAGTTTATTTGCAGTACGCAACTATTAAGTGGCCACAAAACTTTCACGACATGTAAGATTCTCGATAAAGACGATGCACAACCTTAAAATAAAATTTAACTAAGAGAGAACGTTTTGATGAAACCATGTAACGAATTTTTACAGTTTATTTTCGTGGTGTACTAACTAATTAAGCCATGGACGTGACTCGGGGGGTTGGCTAGACACACTGTCTCCTGATTTGTATTCAATGGGCCAATATCCACAAATTGTTTTCACGCGCAAAACATGGTTTTGTTTGTGTTCCGCAATTGTGGTTATTGCTTAATCCTGAGAGATTATGCTGGGAACACCATGACATGTTTAACTGTTGTGACCTCAGAAGGATGGACCTAGTAACAGGGGAAGATATCACGTAGGTTCTCAAAGGGTCACTTGGTTGGATAAAGAACTGAAATATCTGCAAAAGGGAGCTGTGATCCTAATATTTTCTTTGGCCATATGAACTAAATGGTTAAATCTTGGCCATATGAACTAAATGGTTAAATCTTGGTAAGTAACGCTGGTTATTCTACTTCGGACAACGACAAGCAACGAGTGGTATACTGGTTTACTAAGGCCGTAATCAGAAACGACTGGGGCAATGACCATTGCCCATGGTTGTTAAAACATTTTAAGATAAAATTCTCTTCCTAAAGTGGGAGTTTAGGGTTTTATAGTGACTGCATTTAAACATCAAATTGAGAACACGCATTATTGGACAAGAGCGCCATTAATTGGTCTCAAAAGGAGGCAAATGCCTGGCGGGTTTGTCTCTTTCTACGCTACGGCCCTGTCAACTTACATTACTGCCCACAGAAGTGACCAAAGAGTTATTTCTCCATACAGTTTCAATACGAAAACAGACAATGAGAATTGACAGCATTACCAACTCAAGGGTGTCGAAATTAATGAAAAAGATTATTTGTGGCCCTGATATAAAGGAGAATTACTAATCACATCTTATAAATAAAAGGGATAATTGTATTAAATACAACATTCCGTGCTTTCATAACAGAGCCGCGTACTCAAATAAAATAGCCGCTTTGTGCCCGGGCACTACGTCTCTCATTTAATTTCAGCAAAACTGCACTGCTGCCCTTCCACTGGAGCTATTGTAGCTTTACGGTGCGTTCGAACCAAGGCCTTCCAAATAAATTTCTATACAAATTTTGAATGTCTGTAAGATAACCTCAATCATCATTGTAGAAAATTAATTTTAGTGAAAATAATCAATGGCAACTTGTTTCCTTCTTCTTTTACCGTCCTTCATTATTTGTAATTCCATATTCTATTGTTCAGGTATATGTCTTTTATTCTCTTACACTTCGCATAACATCAGGCGTTTAGGGACGGACCATTAGAAAAGTGATGGGGGGGGGGTGGGGAATTTTCAGCTTGCACGAATTTTTTTTTTCGCTCACTGCTTTTGCAGGAATTTTTTTTTTTTTCAGGTGAACCTCTCTGCACGAATTTTTTTTACTACGTGTGAAAAAGTCACAATTGGACCTTCCTTCTGCATGAATTTTTTTTTTTACCTTCTTCTTTGCATGAATTTTTTTTTTGGCATTTTGCCTTGCATGAATTTTTTTTTGTTTTTTTCCCCACCCCCCCCCCACCCCCATCACTTTTCTAATGGTCCGTCCCTTACAGTGAGTCTACCCGAACTAAGGCCACCCAAATAAATTTTCATACAAATTTTGACTGTCTGTTTTCGAGAGTGAACAACAGATTTGTGGCGAGTTTAGATTCTTTTTCTGAAAACAAGCTTTTGAATTTGGCGGGTCGTACAGTGAAGTACGGCCCGCTAAATTGACCAATCACAGCGCGCGTACTAACTGAGAGATAGAATAATTATTATTAGTATATACTAAAACAGTGGATAGCGTTGAAGGTGCGCTCTGATTGGCTAGTCAAACTCCGAATATACTGTGCTATTTACCTCCGAGCAACTTGCGAATTTTTCGCTCCGCGCGCGAATATGGCAGCCTGGTTGAATGCATGACAAGCGAAGAAATTATCCAAATTAACAACGAAGCAACTCCAAGAAAGCGACTAAATTTGGCTTGGCCGTGTTCAGAGGTAATGGCTTATGTTTTTAACCCGGAGTTTAGCGGTAAAAAGCAACGAGAAAGGTTTTGTTTACAAATGCAAATTAATCTTGCATAACCAAATTTGATGTCGCTTGTTTACTTGAGAACCAAAGTAGAATTATATTTTTTACAGAATGGTTTAAAATATAGAAAGGGTTTGCAACTCCATTTGATGAAATGTCACCACTAGAACTAAACAAAATTTTTTCTCTCAGCGAGAAAACGAGGCGTATGGCAGTAATTACAACAAAAAATCCCTAACGGTGATCTGCGCTGCGTTGGATTGTCATTTGAGAAGTCCTCCATTTTCCAAGCCATTTTCTTTTTTTGGTGTGCATTACCTTAGTGTTTTAGTATATACTGAAACAACTATTCACCTCAGTGTCGGTGGCTAGTGGTGGATATCCAACACTAGCCACCTCCACTTCAGTGAATAGTTGTTAATTATCAGCAGGAGCCCATGACCAAATAGTTGTTAATTATCAGGTAGCCCATCATGATGTTACTATTATCATGATGATGATGATGATGATGATGATGATGATGATGCAAAAATTTCGGACATTCTGTTTACACATATCTACAGCTGCCAAACAGGGGTTAGACAAGAGCAAAGTATGTGGAAATAACAGTTGCATTACTCTATCAAGGATCCACGGATACATCTGGGCGACGCCCATCCATCTACTGACCCTAACTATGTAATGAATGCTTTGACATGACCTCCCAAGGGATCTCGCCCAAGAAACTATTGAAATATTTTTGATTTACCGCCACAATTTTGGGCGCTTAAAATTTCAGACGGTTAAATAAAACGGTGTAAACAGTCTACTTAAAACTGTTAGACCCTGCCTGAGGCTCATAGTTCACAGCAAGAGAAAATGAGGTAAGAGAACGTATCTTCCATACTGGGTTCTCTTACCATGATAGGGGTGAAGAATGGTAAATGCGAGACTTGGCGAGACGGCGAGAAAAGCGTTTTTCTTTGCGAGCCCGAGAAATTTTGACTTCAGTTTAGATCGCAAAACCGAGACTTCAAAGTGTTTTGAGTGCGAGACTCTGGTATAAAAATCGAGACTGCAAGATCCAGAGTTTTTGTCGGACCATTCGCCACCCCTTATGATAAGGGAACAGAATATATTTTTAGATCCTGAAACTATTTTAACTGACCAGTGGCTGATGTTCTCCTCATTACGTGGTTGTAATTTCAATGCACCATGTGGAAACCACGCAGCCATTTGACGAGATATAAATAGATTCCGGGGTAAAAATAGATTCTGTGCCCTCATCATATCAGACGGGGTTATGTTCTCTTCCCTCATTTTCTTTTGTTCACAGTGATTTAGTTTAAAATAACAGAAACATGAAACCATCGCAACTTACAACTCAAGCCATTATGTAGTTTTTTTTAGAATGACAAGAAACTGGGTAAATCAAACGAGTTGATTAAGTAAGTTATACCACCGTAAGATAAAATGGAGGTGCTGACGTTTCGGGCGTTAGCCCTTCGTCGGAATGACTCGAGTACAGCCTCTGAGAAGCGGTAAACTACGGGTCGATTTTCAAAGTAGAAGTACGCTTTACTCAGAACTAGTGATATTTCAGAAATACTGTGTCGTGGAAAATTACAGTGATAGTAATGAGTCATGACCAGCTCAGGCAGTGAAAGAAGACTGAGCGGCAAACGAATACAACAATTGTTTCATCAGTGATAACCTCAAACAACTATACCGAGACTCTAAGGTTCAAACCATTTACTGTTACACTCAAAATTATTGAACTTATTCCGTAGATCAGCCTGAGTGTGCTCATAATTTTTTCGTTTTCTCTTTGCTGATAACTCGTAACTAACCCTTTGAGAGAAAAAAGTAAAAAAACCAACTTATTATTTTGTTAAAAGGCATTAGCGTCCATCAAATTTACGGACCACAGCTTGGCGACTTTCACTGGACAAAAAGTTTGATTTACTAGCGATTAAAAACTAAGGAAATCCGTAGTAAAGTTAGAGCCCTTAATTTGAACCAAAATTCAAAGTCATTATGGGCACAATTATTTAGAAATATGGTATTCATGAGCGAACCTGACCAGAATACTTCACTGATCTCTAAAGAAAAACTGTAGGTGCCTCGTACAATTGTCAATGCTCTGTTTGCAATAGCAGAACTTTAACGCCGAGTGCAATCTATGAAAAATGCGATGATAAGGGGTTTCCTACACGGGTTTCCAACATTTGTATTTAGCTACGGACAAAGGTTCGTGCTCTCATCAGCAGTACCTGAACACTGTATTTGTAAAAGGTGACGAAGACTTATTCAAGTTCTATTCACCATACAGTTGTAATTCCTGGGCATCATTGCATCGGGTTTTACGAAGAGTGGTCTACAAATACTAATGATGAAACTTTTTAGGCGTTCATATTCAGCTTGGAAAACACTTCTCTTCTTCAGTGCCGATGTGTCGAAAGTACATGTGTTCCATCTGTACTTCTAATCAATTTTTGCCGAATGACATATATCGTGATGTTACCCAGCCAATAAATCGTATAGGCCAAACTTTGGCGGACTGACCTGTTGCTCTCATTCGTCAGACTATAACAAGTTTGCCTTGTTCCTTAGAAACGTTTGGTCAAATGATTTAAGCTGTAATCACGGGTTCCAGTAGACGAAATATGACTAATGCACTCAGGACTGCTTCTTTTCAATTGACTCCCATTAAATCACAACCAGTAGTTTTTTCCACATTACTAAAGGCTTTAAATAATATTAAGTATTATCTTGCTTTAACCCTTCGACTATAAGAGATTGACTCTTGCTCTAAAATTAGCATTGTAACTTAAAACTGTTTCCCAGACGGAGTTAAATCCCAAGTGTTAAAATACTCCCTTTTGCAAAGTAGCTTGTACCAAGTAATAGGGTTAATTCATGAGTAGAAGGCGCTTAACTTCAAGACGAACCCCTTCGAAATCAGAAAGTGCAAGTTGTCATTGTCATTGATTCCAACACCTCCCTTTCCCTTTTGAGGTAAACGCTGAACGTCGCGCGGGATATTGACCAGGAGAACAAGATGGCTACCGATGCCTTTTTATGCTAACCATTTCAGCATATCGCAAATGATAATGCGATCCAAGCCACTTGTCCACGCTGCGAAACGTCAGCAATATAAAGGAGTTTCCAGAATAAGCAAGAGAACTGCCTGTGCAAGTAACCATGGCAACGCAATGGCAATCCGCGGCTCGAGATATAGGATCCCCTGTTTTTAACAAAACGTAGCTTGGTTGAACTATCAAACCCGTTAAAAAGTCACTAGAAAACACGGAGCATATTTAAGAGAATATTTAAAGGAGTGCGAAGTGAAGGCGTACCCAGAATCGATTATGTAACAATGTTTCCCACGATGACAAGAATGGCAAAAATAGAGTTAACGACATAGATCACAATGTCTGTGATATTAATAGCAAAAAAAAACCTCTGTCTCCTACGGTAAACTCCAGTGAAACAATTTTCCCACGCAGGAAACTCAAAAGGAGCAAAAATCAAAGAACAATGCGTTCAGTTATTACTAAAAGAATGTAAAAGTATTACTACAAGAGGTTTTAATTTTTTATGAAGTCTATCGTCGAGCCCTTTGATACTTTCACAAGAAGATGGAATTAGAAAGATCATAGCAATAAGAAAAGTTTGTTTAAGGTATTGCCATAACTCGGTTAAATATGGTATTTTCAGTCTGACCTTTAGTCAAAGCTGTTTAAATTTTAAACTCTTGGCAACATGACCAAATTTACTAATTTTAAAGTTTAAATGATATGTTTGGAACGTGTCATTTCTTCAATTTCACAGTGTCATAAACTGAAAATCGCCCATTGGAACTTTCCTCGGCTATTGATTGTCAAGAGTTTGGATGACTGAATCCAAATAAACAATAACAAAATTAAAGCAAACAAAAAATGCTCGCACTACTACTTTTATCATTGATAACACATTAAACGAAGACCATGAATTGCTCATTGTACACCGTGAGTTTGAAAGTAAGCCCAAGCTTCATTAAGAATAAGGAACCACGAGACACAAATACCATGCACCACCTGAAAACACGTCAATCACTTGACTCTGATGACGACTTCCGCTCAGGTTGTCGAAACGTCAGTCAGAGTAGAGGTAGCGCATAAAGAAACCTTACAACAAGATAACAACAAATCTAACAACCGAAAGGTTTTTGGCAGACTGATCGCTGCATACTGGCCATGTTCTTTTTTGCGTTTTTATTTGACCTCGACTACGTCTCGCTCAATACTGAAAACGCAATAAAAGAACTCGACAAATGTGCAATCATCTTGGCATCACATTTGGTAAATAACGCATATTTACTGATGTAAAGATAAAGGCCAGTAAGATGGCGTTAATCGTTGGAAATGCCCGGACGTTTGCAAGTCTAATTGTACTCACGACATACTAAGTCCATAATGCACAAAGTTTCCTCATGAAGAACGTTGAAGTCAGCCGCATAAAAACACATTTTCCCCAGCAATAGACCTCACTAAGTTACGGTGCTGTTGCCTTTTAGAGTCAGGACCGCCGGACACCACCAGCGACTATTCGAAGTCGTCTTCGGATGTTTTGGTGCACAATTTACGATAAATTTCTTTACATTCATCAGCTGAATTAATAATTATGAGGTTCGAACGCCACGTAAAGATCCTAAAACAAAATGGCGAAAGAGGAAAATGAAATTAAAGCCGGTCGATCAGGTGCGCTTGAAAATTTTCTCGATTCAACGTCAAGACGTCTGACTATGTTTTGCGAGGAAATTTCTATGCCATCGTGTTACCTATAAAAGATAACAAGGGAACATATGTGCTATCTTGAAGATAAAGATTGTAGTGCATTTTACACTGCTTTTCACAAACCTTTTGACAAACGGGTTCCGGGGTTCGTTTTGAATTCCCGAAGTTCGCTACGAATTTGGAAACTTCATGACGTAATCAAATCGCGAACTTCGAAACGAAGTTGCGAATTTCAAGCCGAACTTCGTTGGGAAGTTGCGAATTTCGTTGCGAGCGAAGTTCGCGCCATTCAGTGTAGTTGAGCTTGCCACAAATGAATCCGTTTACATTTCAAGGGAAAGCAATCCCAAGTTCTGTCAGACAGAAAATTACAAAATTATTCAAAGCTGGTTAGAGGAAAAAGGGCCATCACAATATGAAAAGAGATTACAGAGACAAACCATTGCCAATATTGTTGATAACTTCGTTCGCAGAGGAAATGCTGAAGTTGAAAAAGGAGGAAACAAACATAACCATCCAATTCGACAAGCAAGTCTTCCATCATCGAAGATAAAACAAGAAGTGGAATAATGACAATAATTGCGCCGGCTGTTAAGCAATCGGAACTTCCCCTGCCAAGTTCGGAACTTCGCTGCACGTGAAATTCACAACTTCGTTTCGAAGTTCGCGATTTGATTGACAACTACGTCATGAAATTTCCAAGTTCGTAGCGAACTTCGGGAATTTAAAACGAACTGCGGAACTCGTTTGTCAAAAGGTTTGTGAAACGCACTGTAATGGCTATCGCCACTTTAAAAATGAGTATTTTTCAATTGATTTGGTGATAATTTGATGTCTTTTGAACCCCTTGCTTGGCTGGCTGTCTGATCACCACTTACTTTTAAAGACATTATTTCATCTTCAAAACTCCGGGTTTTTACAGGGCGCGACCGTCTATCGGTGTGGGTAACCATAACGCTGGGTATTTCAGGTCTGTTCCCACACTCTCCTTGGTAAACATAGACCCATCAGCCAACGTTATTGCTAAGTCCAGTCGTGTTGGCCGCCCAGCTTCTTAATGGAGTTGCCTATAAGATCAAACATTACTTCTTGGCTGTAGAACGCCTCGTCCCTGAACTTGTTACGAAGTTTGCCGATGGAAGCGAAGGTCTCCAACGACACATGTGTTTCACTGGCTGAGATTGTGAACTGCGGTTTGAGTAGATCCTTTATAGAAGCTATCAGTTTGGGGATCAGATTACGCGTTTTAAGACTTTTCGTCGTGTCCAACATCAAACCCAGGTGCTGCCGAGGTTCTGAAAAACTTTAATGAGGGCGGTTTTCAATTCATTATTTAGCTGATTACCTTGCGAACAGTATTTTACAAGCCCGAATAAGAGGTTTCTTATTACACAAAAATTGTAATGTTGGCTTCTATTTTTCCGCAAGAGTATTCACAAACATCCAGGTCCTGTCTTTGCGAAGGATGCAAACAAAACGAAAAGTCCGTAAAATGAGAATGGCAGAACCACAATCTTCTATAGTTTCTGTTTGCTCAGTTAAATTGTCCACAGGACCCAAAACAATTCAAAGCTAATTTCGTCTTGTACAGCCATTGTTTCTCCTTTTTGCATCTGTATTCGCTCTTTTGTAAACAGTTTAAAAGAGAGCACAACTGTGTATTATACTCTCTAATCATAACTATAACTAAATTATCAAATCCAATAAACGACGTGAAATGACCAAATTTAAAGTTCTGTGGAGGACATGAGCACAAGTAGAGAAATGTTCAATTTACTCGGATAACATCAACGCCGTTCATGCAGGTTAAATTCTTGGACAGTTGGCATGAGTTTCACAAGGAGAATGTGTTGGAATAATTGCAATTTCATTAGAGTAATGCGAATTCTGTTTTTCGTAGTCGTTCTCATTGACGTTGGCGTCGTCCTTGCTTAAGGTCCCTAATTGGACAGTACGCGCCATCACACGCGTGCTTAAATGGCTTTTTCTTTCCACTGCTAGTCAAAAAAGAAAAAAAATTGGAATTTCTTAGAACAAATTTTGTTTAATTTATGACTCATTGGTAACAGATCCTCATGTCGTCCAATTCGGTCTGTAATCACACTCGTAATTAAGCAAATCCGATTTTGTTGTTCACCCGTATGATTGCAGACCGAATTGGACTCCACTCAGTCCTGTTTCCATTACTTATCATCCAACTGCATTGAATATTGTACATATAACCCTCGCGAAGACTGAGTACAAATATTAAGCTATATTCGAACAATTCAGTCATTTTGCATATTTGGTTATTGTACAATTGGTCATTTGTTTAGTAGTTGGAACCTGTTTGACCAGTTGACAACAATGAGTTTTTCACGCCAATTTTTTGGCCCGGCACTGTCCCATTTATACGTACGATAAAATTTGGCACATCTAGTTTTGAGATTGGCACGCCTAAAATAAGAAAGATTAGTAGGTAATGGCCAACTTGTCTCGTTTGCAGCCGTAATTTCGGTCGTCACCAGACGCTCCTTGGAAACAATGCTGCAACGCAACGTTTGAAGGAGACTATGGTCACCTTGTGGGGATAGCATCTCGATAGCATCTTGTTTCAAAGGACGAGCAGCCTTAATTATTCATATTTCGTAGAAAAAAGTCATCACTCCGGGGAAAGAAGCTCACGAAAAGTCAACACCAATAAGTAAATTTGTTTAAGGAAGCTTTGCATTCTAAGTACTTTGCGTTCTTAATGGCCAAAAAGTTTTTCCCATTCAAAATTTAATGAACTTAGAATTTTACGTCATAATATCCGACAATCATCCATCACTATGATTACATTATAATATACAACATACGACACAGACACCAACAGAACTGCAAGGAGGATACATTTAATACCAAATGTCTTCATGGTAAGACAGACAATCAGTCCTAAGGTAAGTGAATATGATTAGTCTCCTGCTGGGAACAAGTTCACCCAAACTAGACCTCATATACAACATACTGTTCTCCGCTTCGTTCATGCCCTGAACATTTTTTAAAGGTGGCTTTCGCTGCTGTAGAAATATCTGAAAATAATTCTCGCGCTAAGAAGGATTAAGATATTTTCTCAACTGGTTGCCTTGAAATACAGTGTACATTCGTCTACATTATGGATACAATAATCTCAACAATAAACTGCTTCAGTGGAATCGCGGGCGCACAAGCCAAACCCAGCGAATATTACATAAGTAAACTCTGACGATCCCTCGCTGATTTCAGTTCAGTCTCGAAAGAACTCTTAGTTTCACTAGTGTACTCTTCTTGTAGAACAATGGAGTTAGTCTCAGAAGCGGTTTGTTGCTTACTTGCAATATAGAACACAGTGATTGACCAACAGATTTTGCAAAACAGATCTTTTCGTAACGTCGCTCCTCCTTTAGGTTTCTTGGTAAGCCGGTTCTACCTGGCCGACATTATGGAATACAGTTGCATATATCATGATGAATCGGGCTGGATGAAAAAGGGGGAGGGTGAGGTAGGGGGGTTTTAGGCGAATGTACAATTTATTTTGGGCATGTTTTGTCTTCGAGATGCGAGACAATGTCTGACCGTAGCTTAAAGTCGCCTTTTTCCAGTCTATGATATCTCATCAATTTACCCTCCTAACGAACCATGAGGACTTTGTCTTGCGAAAGTTATAGTTGTTTAGAGCGAGTGGAAAGAAATATCGAGCAAAGCTTAGCCAAATTCAAAAACGTAAGCTACCTTCAGTTTAGACAGGGTCTACAGGTTTACATCTAATACTTGAGAAAACCCGTTTCCCGCCCTTGATGGCAAAAACATGGCTGCATTTATTAACAATCAAAGGCATCCTATGGCGAGTAGTGGAGCAAAAAGGGCTACGCGTCATATCTCGCCACATGTTTCCGATTATGCAAAGAACACGTGCATATTCTAAATTTTGATTGACAGCCGAAAAAAAGAAGCTTTTAACGATCTCGAGACGATTGGGTTCCGAAAATTCTATTGTTTTCGCCAGACATCCCAATTCCCCCAATCATAACAATAGCTCTTGAGCTTAAAAGCTCCACAAGCAAAAAAAAAGCAAATAACTAAATGTTGTGCTACTAGAAAAGACGATAAAACAAATATTAAATACTTATCAAATAGGATGTCTTTGATATCAGAGATATGGCAATTGCTTTCTTTTGGGTTAACTTTCCACTGGTAGACAATTATTTTTGAATGAGGAATTGACAACGCTTTATTCAAATCCGCTGCACCTCCAAGCTTGAAATTGCAGGTGATTTTCAGCATGTAGCCATTATCAGATACAATTCAATTTCTGGCGGAAAGGTGTCTATGTTGTAGTTCAATTTTATCCTTGGTTCAAATTTTACTTTCCTTTGTTATCATACATTGCCATACTAGAAAACTAAGGAAAATAAAATTTGAACCAAGGAAAAAATTGAACTACAACATCTGCATGATCATCTTTCATCTTATGTAAAAATTACTTTGGGTTTTTGACATCCACTTCTCAAGACAGTTTCAAAATAGGATAATTTTATGAAAAGATGACCCATTCAGCATATTTTAGTTCTTTCACTACATTGTTGACTTTCCTCATCAGAGACAATTTTGTGAAATAATGGAACAAAAATCGCTATCCAATGTTACAAATACTCGCTGTATATCTAAAACGCGTTTAAGAGGAAATGTTAACAGTAAAAGATACCAGGGATTGTGTTTATCATTGCATATAGACTTACATATTTGTAAAGGTAATCATACGGTTTCGAGTTCAATTTGGAATTAATTTGCACGAGTGAGTTTTTCAAAAAGCTGAAATTGCACGAGCCGCTTCGTTACGTATTCTACCAGTCGTGGTACTGACCGAAAAAATGATGCACCAGTTTCGATTTTTTGCCCGTGAAGTTGGCCAAGTTTTTAGGTCAGACAATCTCGTGCGAAAGAGTAATTTTCAAAAATTTGTTTGAAACTGTAGATTTTCTCAAATCCAAATTTGATAGCGACAAATAACGTAGGAATGGCTATTGTGCGTTACAATTGCTTTAGTTTATATATTACTCTTTTTTTCCATTTGCAGGCACTGCGCCGAAAAAAGCACAATTTTCCTGGTGGTTACCGGCTTGAAGAGCGCACAATGAGGAAGGTCGCAATGAAAAATATTTATCACAGCGAACTTGAACTTATCCTTCTGTTATTTGTTACCGGAAAACCTTTATCGCGACAAAAGTGGGAAAATTCGATTTTTCTACCTTTCATGGCTTGGTAGATGTTTGCAGATATTCAGGTCTTAGTATCAACTTACTTTGGCATGTCTCTAAGATATTATGTCTGCCGATCATCACCAGACCATCAGAAACAACTGAAGAAAGAAGCATCTGTCAGACGTTCTCGTCACAAACGGCTATCCTCTTTCTTTCTCGTGGAAAGTCATTAAGATCCTGACTCCAAAAACAGAAGTTAAATCCAGTGTGGTGTTGCCCTACATCCAATGAGTCTCAGAGACCCTCCGCCGCAGCCTGCAACAACAGATCCCGACTGGTCAGGCAAAAAGACCCTGCAGATCCTAAGAAGCAAAATGGTGTAGTTTACAAGAAGGTATGTGAGTGAGGAAAAGTATAAATCTCAGAGACAGGGTAAACCATGCAAGAAAGGATTAAAGAACACGACAGAGACTTTCGGCTAGCCCGTACTCAGAACTCCGCTGTTTTGGAGCGTGCCAACGAAACCGGACACAAGCCCCTGTCGCAGGAACTTCAATTTATTTAAACGTGGCACCCACTTGTAAAGAGCCAATCCAAATAAGACTTTACCCTGACAACATAAACAGGGATAACGGTATAGAAATTCTGGAAGCATAGATGCCGACAATCAAGAAACGTCAAGACAAAAATGCGGCACCTCTGAGGAAAACACCAATTAACAAGAACAACGACAACAATAAACAAAAATAACAGGATCGAAATGCACCAATCAGAACGTACTACCAAATATAGAGAACAGTGCTCCACAACCAGTCGATCCTATCGCCTGAAGAAGACCAGAGGTTAGCGGTCGAAACGTCACGATCCACATCCACCTGACTACAACAAATTAAGCCAATCACGTACCATGGCAATGCAAAACCAAAGCATCCGCAAAGTCACTTTCGACAACCATTAATTGAAAACCGTTCTACTTTTTACGAAAATTCTAACACAGGTCAATTACAATCTGCTTTACTATAACTAGTCCACATAGTTATTTTATGTCATAAGATTAGAACGATCACCAAATCTCAACATTTTTAATGGTTAACTTAAAAGGTTCAGCTTCAAACACACTAATGCACAGACAACATCACTATACTTGACAATTTTCAAAAGAAATAAAAGGACCTCTTTATTCTAGGAAACACAACTTTGTAAACCTATGCTAATAAATGTGAAGTCATTCCGTAAAGTTTTCTGAGTGATAAGGATGACATTTGAAATCACTACTCCTTTGAATCTCTTGAGTTCACTGCAATGAAAAAAAAGATGGAAAGTCGATAAGAAGAGAATAAATATAGATGAGCATTAGGAGTAAACTTAAGATAACAAATGATGTAAGAGGCTGAGAAGTAAAAGGAAATGAATAGAAACAAAAATAAGGTTTACTAATCTGAACGCGAGAGGAATAGCCTGCCAGTGCACACCTGTAGCAACCCTTGTATTTGTATCAAAAGTATGTTTCACCACAGCTTGAGTTTGTTTACAAAAGCACCCGTGCATCCACAGTGATTAGCCCTCCTTTACGCAGATGAAAACGTGGATAAGATACAATGAGAAGAGGGTGAAAAAATGACGAAAAGGAGTAATAAGGCATGGGTCAGCAATCGAGAACAGCTCTTCGAAAATAACATTGCCAATATTCCAGGGTTTCGAGACAGCGACGAAAATAAATTAGACACAGAAGAAAGCAACCAAAGCTATCAAGCAAACAAAATCAACAATGATCCAGGACGCTCTAGCTCAGAGAAAAAAGTGGAGTTACTACTACTTATCCGATAGGATTATCGGAAAACACTCTTACGAGAGCTGCAACTCTGCCGAAAGACACTATCGAGGTTACCGATTAAAAGCAAAAGTAGTGGCCGTGTTAGAAGACAACAAAAGCATGTTTTGGATAGCGATACAGTGTTTCTTGTTCGCATAGCCAGAAATCCCATACAAAATGGCCAAAATGGCCGCAAGCACGCGAAGAACACGCACGTGCGGATTTAACATTGAGGCGAAATATAATGGAAATGAGAGAAAAATAAAATTGTCAGTGCATTTTCTGGCATAACCGCTAGAAATTCAACATTTCCCATCATCAAAATAGATTGTCACGGACCGCGTTTCAATCGATAAAAAAGTGAGAAAAATGGTTTTAGACGGCGCCTTTTCGATTGGAATAACGTTATAAAATAGCAACACTTTCCTCTCAAAGTCCTTTAAAATGGGTCTTACCTTCATGATGTTTTTCTCGCCCGCTACGAGAAAAGAACTGCACCGAATCGGTTTCCCATTACCTCATCCGAAAGATGAGAGGGGAAACCCGCAAAGCAGATTTTTTTGGTTCAAAAACACATCCCTTAACACGGTGCCTTTTCCATGTGAAAAGCGGTATTTTCCAGAAATGCGAGATGAAGCCATTTCTGAGGAAAAATGCACCTTCAAGAGGTTTGTTTTCTTTCCACTCCGGTCGCCCTTTTGTTTCAACGTGTTTTCAGTGGTCAGTTGTATCCTCCATTACAATACAAACTCCGCTGCACATACGAATCGGCATAAAAATGACTTGAGGGAAACACAAAACCATTAATGCCATGTCTGACATTGCCTCTAGAAAATCATTTCATCCTTGGAAAATTTATTCAGTAGAGACATTATTGAAATATGCTAGTACATATGGGGTACGCGGTATATGCGATACAGACACCATTAAGGTCTTTACAAAAGCCCTTGCTGGCCTTTTCGTTCAGACTGCTCGCAATCTTGAATGTGAGCCCGCAATCCAGACCGCTTGCTGTCAGAGATTTCTGGCTATGTGCACGTTTGGAATGACTGCTTATCATTTGATAAAAAATATCCTCGAAACGGAAGTCAGTTTTCAGGAAACATCTCTTAAAACAACAGTCACCTCATAACAAACAAAGTCGTCTAGATACGCTGAATCATTATCCAAAATGCTTATCTTTCCGAAATTTTCCGCCATGTTATCGAATTATGTTGAGGCAAGAACGACACACATTGAGGCAAAAGAAGGCATGGAAATCATGGAAATCATGAAAATCATAGAAATCGTGGAGATCATGGAAATCATAGACATCGTGGAAATCATGGAAATCACGGAAATCATAGACATCATGGAAATCATGGAAAAGAAAAGCCAAATTTTTTATGTAGGACAACGTTGCTGATAAAAAAAATTAATTAATAAAGGATTCCTTGGATTACAACAAACCTTAATAGCAGCTTTCTTAAGCTAAAAACAGACTTCACAAGACTTTGGGCAGACCCTCTGCACAGACTGGGAATCAATAGCGTCGGTGCCTCTATCACACAGATTATTATTGGCCCAGTCTTTGCACAGTGTGTGTGTATCCTTGCAATAATCACCTATAAAAAAGACACAAATAAAAGACCGTTAATGATGACTCCTATCTTGGAAGCGATTAAGTCCTTAAAAAAGGTCACTAGAATGTTTTTCATATAAAAAATAACAGGAGAAGGACAATTGCGATATTTTGCTGTACCATGATGTCCTTGTCGAGAAGAGCTTGCGATAAACCGAGTGATGGCTGTGGTAGGGACTGGGAGGCAAGTGGGGGAGGCAGGGGGAGATGGTTGTTACATCTTTTCTTTTATATGCCATAGAAAATACAGCCAATCAGAACGCAGGAAAGCCGTTGTATATTTGTCAGTATTCCACCGAACCTTCCCGTCGATCAGTGCAATTGAACGGTATCGCACCCAACCATTGTGCATTGCGATTCTCGCGAGTTTCTTCCAACGGTTGTATTTTCTATGTATTTATTTCTATTGTATTTAATAGTTGTGAAGCCCTTTCTCGTGGTATACTGTGGAATATCCCACTCGTCACTTGTATATTTTGGGTGTGCAGACTCAGCTAAAGGCTCTTGTGCCTACCAACAAAATACAAGTAACTCGTGGGATATTCCGCAGTAAACCAGGAGAAAGCGTTGCATAACCAGTATAGAGGTTGCTTCACGCAACCTTTACCAGATTGTTAGGGAAAATTACAGAAGTAAATGATCTTTGGCAATGCGACTTTCTCACAGAGATAAATGAAAAAGCTTTACGGACACAGCAGGTGTCACCCACTGTAACTTTTGAAGGAATTTGGCACATGTTGGAAAAGCCCTGTAAGTCTACTATATGTAGGGAAGGAGCCCATTTAACAACCGCATAAAATGTGCGGCCAAAAAATCATCAAATGCATGCATACATTGTATCACAGCTCACAAACTGGCGCCAATACCAGTTAACACGTCAGATCAAGGGCTAGCGATGCGCTTGCTACCTCAAAGTGGTAATCAAAGGAGTAGAAACATTTCCACCTGCCCTGCAATCTTCACTGAATTCTGAATACATGAAACCTTTAAAATAAACCGGTCAATGAATATCAGGCCTTACTATTAAAGTGTCCGTTAATGTTGAAAATGATGGATCTGTAGGCGGCTTTGATGTCTTTTCTTGTTCCTCCTAGTTTTCGTAACAGCTCATAGAGCTTTCGTCTTATATCCTGTTGTATTAAAACAAAAAATGTAAAGGCGATGAGTAGACACCATCTCAGCAACCTGGGCATTTTGAGTGATCTGACTGACTCACTATCTCGAGATAATTCAACTCATTCGCCTCCTGCCAGATGAAAAGTGTTGGGCTTCTGGGGAAGACTTCATGTGAGTTTTACTAGTGCCTAACGGCCTATTTTTAAAAGCGAAGTTTCACTATCACTTTGATGTGACTGAATAAACTTCATTGGTATATACTAGGACAATTATTATCTTCAACCTCGGTGAGAAGTGGTTTTAGAAATATTCGCCACTCCTAACTTCGATTTCAGAAGATATTTTATTTATTATAACCATTGACCTCATTTTTTCATTTTCGAATTATCGGATTTTAGAACCTACTTATTTATTTTCATTTTAAGCATTTCCCTGGAAGATGACACCTGTATTGTTTAGTCATCACAAGTTAAAAGCAAGGTCACGGGTGGTCTTGTCATTTAGTATATACCAGCTTGTCTGCTGGAGCAATTTGATTGGTTGAAAAAATTGACATGGGACAGTATTCACCACCGACAAATTCGATATCGTCACCAGAGGAAAATGGTCTACAGAGGTGCCTGCTTCGCGACCGTTTATGACCAAAACTCGATAAAACCTAGGAAAGACATGTTCCTTACAACACCAAAGAGGATTAAGGATTTTTCAAGGTAAGTAACATATCCTTTTTACTTAAGCAAATTCCAATACGAATATAATAACAAAAACGTTAATTACCTATCGAAACTGAAATAACTGAAATAAAATGTTTCAGTTGAAAGCGAAAAATATATGTTCAAAAACTGAAACTTTACGCCGGAGACACTTTTAGATTTTAACTACGGTCTACCCTAACTGAAATTTAAGAGCGTGACACATGGTCGTACTTGATGATCTTTATTGGTGGTTTTCACTAGCAACCGAATTATAAGTAGAGTCGTGAGAGCGCTTATAAGCTAGTGAAACTCAAACGTCGGAGTCGGAACGTTTCCATTTCCTTCCTTTGATGTATGTTTTAGTGGAAACTAGATTGTTGGAGTCGGGAGGAGAAGCGGAATCCTAAGCCAATCATAATGCTAATTCTCGGGAATGGTAAACGAAATCGGAAGCTTGATCCGAAGCGCTTACGATTCCAACTCCGAATCGGATTTCTTCGCTAGTGAAAACCAGCCTTTTGGTGTCTCTAATCACTTCAAGTTTCTATAGCTTTGATCGCTTTCATGCAGCTTTGCCAGCATTGTTGATCGTTGGCATTTGCCATAAAATTTTCGATTGCAACTGTAAAAATAAAATGCTGACTGATAACCATGGCGAATTGGGACCTTACTTATGAGAAAATTTAAATGTAATTTTCAAGGGGAAATGAAACATTAAATTCGTTCCCACCAATTGGTCTTTCATTTTCTGTTAGCGTCTTAATCATAACTATAACAAAATTCTCAAATCTGATTGGCTATCAACTGCCCTGATTTCAGCCTTAATAGGATAGTTAAATAGGACAGTACGCGTCATGCCTGAGTAATTGGACAGTACGCGCCATCACGCGCGCGCTTAAATGGCTTTTTTTTTCACTGCTAGCAAAACAAATCTTGGAATTTCATGTGTTTTGATTAAGAAAAAATAAGTTTATATATAAAAAATTTTGTGACAGTTATGATTAATTGGTAATAAGACTTCGTGTCGTCCGATTCGGTCTGCAATCATACTCGTTATTAAACAAATCGGACTCCCGCTACGCGGTCGTCCGATTTTGTTAATCACTCGTATGATTACAGACCGAATTGGACTCCACTCAGTCCTATTACCATTACTAATCAGTTCAGAAATTTACTTTGGCAACCACCTCACAATCCAATCGACTTGTTTGATTAACCTTTTTAGCATCTTTTAATTTGGCTACGCACCACTTAGTTTTGTAGGAGTTTTAATTTAAAAGAAGCCAATGTATATACCTAAGGGACGGACCATTAGAAAAGTGATGGGGGGTGGGGGGGAGTGGGGAATTTTCAGCTTGCACGAATTTCGCTCACTGCTTGTGCAGGAATTTTTTTTTCAGGTGAACCCCTGTGCACGAATATATATATATTTTTTACTACGTGTGAAAAAGTCACAATTGGACCTTCCTTCTGTGTGAATTTTTTTTTACCTTCTTCTTTGCATGAATTTTTTTCTTGGCATTTTCCCTTGCATGAATTTTTTTTGTTTTTTCCCCACCCCCCCCCCCCATCACTTTTCTAATGGCCGTCCCTAAGGGCACAGTACCTTTCTGATCTTCTGTTTCTGCAGATCATTGTGTTCCTGAGTGTGTCGTGTGTCGTTCTGCATTTTCTCGTGTATCTTTTTATACTGATCAAGTTGTTTCAACCGAGTTGCCAACTTGGTCTGCAGAACTTTCGATTCCTGATTTGCCCGCCTGACGTTATCTTGCTTTACTTGCTTCAACTGTTTTCCTTGAGTTTCGTCTTGGTTCATCGTAGAATGTTTCGTGCTATTTTGTTCCACCCCCAACATACCGCCAGGGGATTCCTCTGTGTCTGTGGCCGCAGAATTCTCCACCGTTGAGGTATTACTCATTTCAAAACCACCTACAGAAACATCAGTCGCCTTCAGATTATAAACTGACGACTTAAAGTGATTAAGAGTTGGAAGAAATCTAATGTTCACTTGATTACGATTCATTTTACGCGAAAAATTGGGTTGTCTTAGAGAAGGAAAAAGGATGCTTGTTTCTGTGGTACGTTTATATTAGCTGTCCTTCTATTTTGTAAATTGCTATAACGTCCTTGTGCATGACTCTGGCTTCATACAATTCTCCGGCTGGTTACCCTCCTGGCCACGGCAGTAAAGCTTCAGGGCAAGGGGAAATAAATCGCGTATTGCGACGGACCGATGAGTTTTAGTGCGTAATGAACTTAAGAAAGAAGACGACGTGAAAGAAAGGAGACGAGGAGGAATATGAAGACGACGAAGGCGTGAGAGAAAAAAAAAGGCAGCATGGTTGTATACAAAATGTTTGTGTTTTCATTGCAAGTAATGATCGGGTAGGCGTTGCAGTGAAGTTATTGCTGGGTGACATCGGCCTGAACATAGATTTGTTACTTGGTGTTGAAAAAGTTTTGTTTGGGTACCTTGGTATAGGTGTAGTCCAGTATCAGTGTTTTCACCAATTTTTATTATCAAATAACTGGGTTTCCAGAAAGCCGATAAGACAGATCTAACGCAGGATTAACAAAACAACTATGCTTGCGCTAGTCGGTATCCTACGAGGGTGGTCCTCCGTGAACACTGCACGCACTCTTAATGATCGCTTTTCCTTTATCTATCAGAGGAAACAACCGCGGATACGTCACAGACAAAACGTTTTTCTTTCTCAAAGTCTTGAAATTGTTTTTTTTTTTCTTTTTTTCTTTAACCATTGCGGATTGAGCAAGTTAAGACCTCAAAAAAGTGTAGAGGGAGTTGTGTGGAAGTAAAAAAAGGGAGCTGTCAAAGGAAACAGCTTTGATGAATTATAAACTGCTTAAAGGGGCATTCGCAAGTAGCATTATTTTATTTTAAAAATATTTACGAGTCCCTCACAACGTACCTGTGTTCAATCCTGATACAAGTTTTCCTCCAACAGCTGAGGAGAGGTAGGTTGAATCATTAGCAAAGAATAGGAGTAGCTTAAAAAAATGGCAACACACTCGGAAATTTGCATCCACATTTTCATGTATAAACTAAAAAATGAAAATCAAAGAAGTGCTTTCCCTGTATAAACGGCGAGAAATCAAACGTTTTTTTCAACGTACAGGGTTGTGCAGCTGTGGCTATTACATTATTAGGGACCGTTCATTTTTTAAAGGATGGGGGGGCTGGTGGGATTTGGGGGAGTGTCAGTGGGAAATTGAGTGACCCCCCCTCAGCTTGCCACTTTTTTCACATGACCCCCCCCTCAAAAGGAATTTTTTTTGGGGATGACCCCCCCCCGGCCACCTCGAAAAGATGTTTATATTTCGTGAATAAAGCAGGAGAATTTTTCATCAATTTATGAAAACTTCATACCACTTTTTCATCGCTTTTTTTTCGCTTGACCCCCCCCCCCTTTTTCTTCATTTTTTTTGAGGTGGCCCCCCTTTGAAGCCATTTTTTTCTCGTGGCCCCCCCCCCCCAAATCCCACCAGCCCCCCCTATTCCTTAGAAAATGAATGGTCCCTTAGGCGAAACATTAAACATTTGCAATGATGATAAGTTCGAATTCATACAGAAATACACCCAAATATCCCACAGTAGCAATTATCACAAAGTGAAAACGTCCATAATATCTCACCTCTACACATCCTAACAGTTAATATAGGCCTGATCAAAGGCAGCAGTTCAAATTTCGAGACTGCCATCACGTGATCTTGCGCAGGATGTGTCGCTATTTCTTTGAGCTGGGCACCGTCAAACTTTGACCCAATCCCCAAGGTCTCAATTCGAACTCCGCGATCTCTCATCTCCCGTGAGGGAGCGACAATATCGTCAGCAGATGGAGCAGTTGCCAGTACCAGGAGAAGCTGAGGAATGCTCTTACGCCCACTGTTCTTAAACCAACTCGTTTTAACACCAGTAAGACTGGATCCTATGAAAAATTAAATACAATAAACA
This sequence comes from Ricordea florida, assembly GCA_949710005.1. Lineage (NCBI taxonomy): Eukaryota > Metazoa > Cnidaria > Anthozoa > Corallimorpharia > Ricordeidae > Ricordea > Ricordea florida. The sequence goes on from OX453272.1 coordinate 28,905,085, forward strand.
GCTTTGGGCTAGATGCATTCATAGATACATCCATAAACGATTAACCAAATGGATAAATAAATTAATAGAATAGGAAATTGCAAAGGTATGTCCAGAAGTAGTATTTGTATAGGTAATAGGACTCCATGCTGTCCAATTAAGAAAATATTGGATGAGAAAATTCAGAGGAACACCAAAATTGGACAAGGCCGCAGGCCGAGTCCAATTTGGTGTTCCAAGGAATTTTCGAATCCAACATTTTTTTAATTGGACAAGCACGGAGTCCTGTTATTTGTTAATTAGATAGCTACCTCTAAATCCAATATTGGCAACTGTCCAATTTTTCTTAAATTGGATAGGTGTCCAATTTAAGAAAAATTGGACAGTTGCCAATATTGGATTTAGAGGTAGTTGTATAATTAGTTCTTAAATTTCTGTCTCTTAATACAATTTAGAATTCCTCGCTATCTTTGAGAAAGAGTATTAGTAGCAATATTGGTATTGATTGCTATTAGTATTGGTATTGGTAATGGTATCAGTATTGGCATTGGTATTGGTACTAGTAATGGTATTAGCATTGGTATTATTATTGGTATTGGTGTTAGTATTAGTACTTGCAGTGATACTGGTATTATCATCACTAGAAACCTACCAAGTGACACGGACTGGAGGAAGGAACTAAGGAACCAGCAACACACTCGATTCACTACGACGCCAGATTCGGATCACATAGGATGAAACGCCTCCCAGTTCTTCGAGAGCGATTCAGTTACCAATCCAATTAAAGCCGTACAAATTAGCGGCTTAGATGAAAGTGGTATTTGTTTGCATGGAGGCGAATATTTTAAGGCTCGGACAAAAACTATTAACACAAGAAATTGGTGCTGACGTTTCGAACGTTAGCCCTTCGTCGGAGCTATCAAAAACGTCAGCATCCCCCTTTTACCTTACGGTGGTATAACTTACTTAATCAATTCTTTTGATTCACCTAATTTCTTGTGTTTCAATTCCCCAACGACGCAGTTTCTTTAGAAACTATCCCCACAAAAACTGTTAACGGTTGCAGATCGGCAAGATCCCATTCAGTCTAGATTCCTTACCCAGTAAAAATTGTCCACCTATGTATGACATGCGAGTAACAGCGGTTTCAATGCTCTGCTCGTCATTGAAGCCTTTGAGGTCAAAACTCGTGTGAGGACCCTGAGCGGCCGCTGCCACAGCGACGTGAGTGCCATTTCGGGAAACTGAAAACGACTTTGTAAGGCTCTTTGTGAATTCCAGCATTTTTGCAAACTTCTTGCTTCCAACAGTAGATGATCCGTCAATTAGTATGCCAATATCAGCCTTGGCCATACAAACTGAAACAAGAAAGGGCAAATATCACAAAATTAATGCCATTGGAATGTCATAGTTGAGCACATCAGCCGTTCCGTTCTCGAAACTCCCGAAATGTTGGAGTCAATTTCGGGTACATCGCAAATTAAGGGAAAAAAATCTCGGCCTACCAAACTTTGCACGAAAGCTTAACCGACTACCTCCTCTTAAGAACATGAATAAGGAATGGGCACGTAATTTTTTGGCTTCATAATTTGCAGGCGTTTCGCTTTTCAGGCTCTCTACGTTTTCGGTCCAGTGGCTAAAAAGCCGATCAATATCATATCTAAGATTAAGTTTAATAGGCATTGATATTTCACGCTGAACTCTAGATAGGAGCTAATCAAATTTCGAACATATATATCAATTGGTCAACAGCGATGAAGAACCCCTCGCTAGAAGAACACTTTTGAATAATGAAGTTGATGTATGTTGAGTCTGAGGAATGAATGGAAGATGTACTGACTACTAGGATTAGTAGACTGGTGTAAACAAGGCTATTAGAGTAAAATGCTGAATGACAGATGACATTTAAACAAACTTCTTCAACATTTCGTTGGAAAAGGAGCTTACTTTTGTCGGCAAGTTTCCGCAACTTCGCGCGTGCGTTTTCAGCAGGTGGCTGAGGCTCTAAAAAGAAAAGAAAAGAAAAACTCCGGGATTACTCGAAATAATGAACAGAACAGCGCAGAGACGTCCATTAGTGACTACAAAAGAAATTAACCTAAGCTGGCTAGTTTCGGCCCAATAATCCACACTGTGGTTTGTACCTTTTTACCGGTTATCACCGAAAACAACTCAGAGGAAACAACAAACAAAATGTATTTTAAGTGTACAGGGGCTGGTTTCAAAAGGAAATTATGATACTTGCGCGCGAAATTGAACTGAACACAGAAAAAATGCGTTTACCTAACGAGTTGCGGATAATGTACGTTTTACCTCCCTGAGATAAACTACAAGCTGACGTTTCGAACGTTAGCCCTTCGCCATTCGCCCTACATAGTTTCCATTAACCCTTACTTTTGTAACATTTGCATTGTCAGTCGTTTAAAATACTTCTTTTGTGTGTAATGTGCAAACTTTGCAATGAGCGTAAGGTTAGAAAAAGGAAATTTAGGTTAAGCCCAGACTAGCTAATCTCGCTTTCAACGGTGAAAGATTTGTGTATTGCGATCTCATTTACGTCTGCCTTTCAATAGCAAGTATACTAGAAAATATGTGACCACTGAATTTCTTTTGAGGGAGAAGAAATTTGACAGGACAAACTGGTGACAGTAGAAAGGATTAACAGCGAACTTGAAGGTTAGAACAATAACTATAACAAAACTATCACCACAACTCTTAGTTAAAACTACATAAATTGTCCTGTTCAGTAACACAACAGTAATAAAACATATACATTATGCATAAAAAAGATTACATCATGATATCGTGGTAATATATCCCACTATCGAAACAGAAAATCTGGTAAGAGAGAAGTTGTTTACTTGTAAAACGTTATTCGATGTACAAAACGGCCACTTCAACAAGGATGCGTAGAATGAGTGCGTTGAATATAAACTGCTCTCAGTGTTAGCTGAGATAGCAAGGGCTTCGTTACAAAATGTATCGCAAGAGAACAAGTCTAAAATGAGGTTTGATAATAGCGTTTAATTTTAAACAGGAAGAAAACAAAACAATTACTTTTCAAACGTGTGTGTTGGAGATCTTTATCCGAGGGAATCGTACTCGCTCTGTGTTTGCTGGACGCGGGGTCAGAATTGTTTTTAATCTCAGGAACATCAAGAAGTCCACCAGAGGCTCCACTGTGCATCATAGTAGTGTTTTTTTGTGTGTCGCTATCAGTTTCGTCACCAGTTCCAACGTTCGCGTGTTGGTTTGCGTTTGAACTGTCCTGGTCAGCGGTGTTCGACGCTGCATCAGAATCGCTTGCGTCAGAATTGTACTTTATCCCATGAACGTCAGAAGGCCCATCAGAAGCTCCATTGTGTGAAACAGCAGTGTTTTTTCTCGTATCTTTCACAGCTTTGTGGCCAGAATCAACGTCGGCCTCACGTTGGTTTGAGTTCGAGTCGTCCTGGTCAGCGCTGTCTGACGTTGCGACAGAATTGTTCTTAAGCTCAGGAACATCAGGAAGCAAATCGAGGGCTCCATTGTGCGACACGGCGGTCTCGTCACTAGGTTCCGCAAACGTGTCTTGCTCTGAGTTCGAGCTGTCTTGGTCAGCGGCGTTAGGCGCAGCTTCGGTATTGTTCCTTATCTCAGGAACATCAGGAAGACTATCAGAAACTCCATCGTGTAACACAGCAGTGCTCTTTCCATTGTCTTCAGCAGGGTCACCAGGTTCAACCTCTGTGTATTGGTCTGAGCTTGTGCTGTCATGGTCAGCTGTGGGCTGGATGTCAGGCGCAAAGGTGTAGTTAGCTGTGGAGCAAGAAACAAAGCCTATGTTTCCTGTTTGCATTACCATGGCCAGCGTATGATGAAAATACAAGCTTGCCATTAAAAGGGGAATAGATAGCCCAGAAATAACTGAACACAAGCTCGGTTAGGACATTGAAACAGTAAACAGAACAGCTTAAACCTTTTCACCAGCATGACTGATCAGAGCGCTACTTCTCTTGACATTGTCCAGCTATTTATTGCTAACAGTAATTTATCAACACGAGAACTTCAATTCGTTAACCTCATGTATGAGAATTGCCACTTATAACTTTGGATTTAATTGCCAACTAAGATGACCCTTCCAGTTCCAATAACAATTGATTATGCATCTTTTTAGTCCCCTCTTTAGACGTGTAGGCGAGGCAGTAAATTCTCGGCAGAGGTTTTCGGGATCAAAAATTTGACCTTTTATTACCAATGTCTTTTTATTCCAAATTGTACGGCACGAAATCATTTGATTTTTGGCAGGAACATACAACCAAAACTCCAACTTCCAATTTCATCACACAGTTTCTGCATTGGTTGGGATTAATTAGCATGCACTCAGTCGATCCGCATCTTGAGATTTTTGCATGTTTGATATTGCCCATACCCATCTTATTTGATCCAAATTGCGCCTAATACTAGGGAGGTCAAATCTTTCACTTCGTTCCCATCCGATCCCTTTGTAAACATACCATTTTCAGGAATCAAGAATTATAGACAAGATGTTTTGGCGAGTACTGAAATCGCAGCAGAAATTATCACGTAGATATACTTCTTATTAACCGAGAGTGAAGTCATTACAGGGAAATCTCGAACCGAGGCTTTGATGTATTGACCGAGCAATAGCGAGGTCAATACATCAAGGCCGAGGTCTGAGATTTCCTTTTAACGACCAAACGGACGAGGTCAATAAGACATTTATTATATGGCCTTTCTTTGTTTGCGTTAATGTGTAGGCTTGCTACAATTGCCCTATGTCCTCATAATAAGAAGCTATAAAAATACAGAAAAAAAAACAAAGCCCAATTTAAAGCAAGTAATAAAGATGGAAGAATATTAATTAAGGAAGATCAAGTAAAATAACATGTTAGCAATGCACCTTGCAATCGGGACTGATCAAGCCTGCTTATTTTGAGTACAACATCATGCACAACAATATTACACAGTCACTATACACGTACATAAAACAATTTAAATAGGACAATCATATGACTTTTGCCGGGCATATAGTTTATTTGTGTACCTCGTAGCATCACTTGCGTCCGAAGGGAGGATATCATTATTATCAATACACAAACCCAAATAATACGAATTCAATTAATAAGAAAAAAGTGCTTAACAGGGATATAGCATGAAACTCTGGTATGGAAAGTTGTTGCTACAATACAATCAGCTTAACAAGAGCCAAATCACGTTCACTATAGAACTACTGAAAAAAAGTGGGCAAGTCCAAACTCATCCAGAAAAATTCAGCCGACTCTGGCATTAAAATGGTATCCTCGGGATCTCATTGACCGAGTGAAGTTGTTTGACATCTCTGCAGCCAATCAGAATCAGGGCGGCAAATGCATTTTATGCCCGCGCACTTCCCGTTTGGCCCACAGAAAGACGCGTTTTACAGAGGGCAGTGTGTATTGATAATAATGTTGGTTTAGCTCGGCTGATGGAGCATCGCACCAGTATTCGCGAAGTCGCGGCTTGGAGCCCCATTCCAGCTTGCAATACTGCATGGGCCAAATGGTTGATCACCTTTCCCTCAGCAGAGCAAAATATGTGATTCGTTTTATATTATTATTTTCAATTTTCTATGGTGTCATCTACAATTACAATATGGCTTGGGGCTTTAACGCAGAATTTGTTAAAAACGTGATCGTAGAATATACTCCACCACGATATATGCTTAATGTAGCTTAAACCATGCTTCATTATTAAGAGCGTGTCTCCGTAAAAACCGACCAGTGATTTTGGATCAAAAAATTAATTTTCCTTATATTCTGGGATATTAAAGCCTCCACCTTAGCAGTTGCAAAAATGCATTTCGTTTGACCGAAAGTGATAAATATATTTTTTTACGAATTTTTGAATTTCCGGGCGGTCAGCGCCGGCGTCGTAGCCGTTCAAAGTGCAAAAATCTCTAATATTGACCGCACTCTACAGAACAAACACCTGGCTCAAAAAGCCTGATTTTCTTTTCCGTATACAGATACACAACTGTAGATTTCCTAGCCATTTCACAGTTCCGAATTATTTATTTATTTCAACGGCAATGATTTCTTCCCCAGCACGTGTTTTCGGCTTTTCATCAAAACACGAAAGTAGCTCAACTTTGAGGGTAATTTTAAAAAGTGTGGCACCTTTCTGAACTTCGCTATCTGTATGAATACAATCTAGAAATGATAATAAAACTCAACAAGGAATAACATTTTTGTGCTCTCCACGTTTTCGGAATAGACCGCCGTTTGAATTTCCAGAAATTTCGTAAACCTGATAATTAACAAACACTCGCCTTGTCGATCTGCTTGTCAAAGTCAAACTTCATTTGATGGCGTGATGGGTCTTATCCAAGTTCTTTCACATTTTAAGGTTATTTCTGAATCATCTGAAACTATATTGGCCGTTGATTCCATGTCCTTGGTCCGTTTTAAGAAGTTATCTTGTTTATAAAATGGCAGTATCCGAAAGCGTGACTGGTTCGTGACACCGTCTTGAAAGGTCTTTTGCTAAAATTAGTTGGATGCAATCTTGTCCATTGGGATTACTCTTCAAGACATGGCGGTGAAATTTCTAGGCCAAATAAAACACTTTTCTTTGCAAATACGACGCGATGCGTCGCTGACAAAGCGTTTTAACCCAGTCTCCTGACAAACTTGAAAAATGCGTGACTTTGTATTTCATCCCCAGTTCTCTTGCACTGGGTGATGAGTTAACAAATACTGGCTCGCTCACTTGCTTTATTAACGTCTTAGGTTGTAATGTCCGTCTTTGATTTTGTAGAGGATATTTTTGCTCCTGAAGTAACTGCTTTAACTCAAAAAACATCGAAATTATCTCTCACTTTGAAAAATAGAACGCTATGAATCAACGTAAAAAATACAGTTCTGTAAAGACATTCTAAGCACCTTTAACATCTTGCAAAAATCCAGGAATACTAGCTTGTGTATTTTTGAACATCTGTGTTGTAACAAATATACTTGTCCTAATTATACTAACGCGCTGGTCCAAACAATGTAAAACAAGAATGTTCATTTCATACTTGTTATTTACTCAAACCAAGATTTCTACACTTACATCGTGGCCAAAAAATATAACTGCTTATGATAAAAATAGTCGGAAAAATAAACTCCTTATGGAACGATTCCCTTTCAAGGTTTTACAACAACGTTGAATGGTTATTCCCTCGACCTTCTCTTTCAGTCTTTATTTATAATTAGATTTACAGTTTGTTACACAATTCGGAATACTTGACCATGACATTTACCTAGGTGGTTTTATGAGTTCTTTTATTCTATTGAAAGTTACAAAGTAAAGGCGCCTCACATACGTCGTTACTTCGAAATGATCATTTCATGATTATCTTAAAGACAAAACCTTTTTAAACCCCCTCTTCATCAGTACTCCGTTTTACGGGAATTTAAAGCTACTTGAAGCTACACGGAAAGAATTTGTCACACCTGGCCATGGGCATCAATCTCGAGACCTCTCACACAGAAGACTCCAAGGGCTACGCAATAACCGACTGTGCCAATCGTTGCTACTCAAAAAAGGGAAAACGTAAAATATTGTGTAGTAGAATGCTTACCTGACCCAATGGGAATTGTGATTCCAAAAATTGCGTGAATATTCTTGGACATCTCCAAGTTGATAACATGATCATTTTTTAGCTTTTTCCTTGCTCCTGAATGAAGAGGATATCGACATGTCCTCAAAGGACGCCAGTTGCGACCCAAATTATGTCTATGTTTTGGACACACGAACATTTCTTCTTGCCGGTGTGGTGGCACATCGAATACCCCCCCCCCCCCCCCCTGACTAGTATCAGTTCGTCATTCCTGATAGTTTTGAAAGATGGCACGTTTTCAAGTGGATCGTTATATCTTCCTGGCATTCTCACAACCTACATACTGTATCCGAACCTCGAAAACCTCCACAATTAGATTTTCCGAAGCCCGAGAAAGAACATTTTACTGTATCAGCAGCCATGTTACCCCTTGTTTGCTTTGTGTCCAGTCCAGGAGGACTGGGGATGAAATACAAAGTCACGCATATCTCAACTTTAATCTGAACTGGGTTAAATCGCTTTGTTAGCGACTCATCGCGTCGTATTTGCAAAGAAAAGTGTTTTATTTGGCCTAGAAATTTCACCGCCATGTCTTGAAGAGTAATCCCAATGGACAAGATTGCATCCAACTAATTTTAGCAAAAGACCTTTCAAGACGGTGTCACGAACCAGTCACGCTTTCGGATACTGCCATTTTATAAACAAGATAACTTCTTAAAACGGACCAAGGACATGGAATCAACGGCCAATATAGTTTCAGATGATTCAGAAATAACCTTAAAATGTGAAAGAACTTGGATAAGACCCATCACGCCATCAAATGAAGTTTGACTTTGACAAGCAGATCGACAAGGCGAGTGTTTGTTAATTATCAGGTTTACGAAATTTCTGGAAATTCAAACGGCGGTCTATTCCGAAAACGTGGAGAGCACAAAAATGTTATTCCTTGTTGAGTTTTATTATCATTTCTAGATTGTATTCATACAGATAGCGAAGTTCAGAAAGGTGCCACACTTTTTAAAATTACCCTCAAAGTTGAGCTACTTTCGTGTCTTGATGAAAAGCCGAAAACACGTGCTGGGGAAAAAATCATTGCCGTTGAAATAATTAAATAATTCGGAACTGTGAAATGGCTAGGAAATCTACAGTTGTGTATCTGTACACGGAAAAGAAAATCAGGCTTTTTGAGCCAGGTGTTCGTTTTCTAGAGTGCGGTCAATATTAGCGATTTTTGCACTTTGAACGGCTATGACGCCGGCGCTAATCGTCCGGAAATTCAAAAATTCGTAAAAAAATATATTTATCACTTTCGGTCAAACGAAGTGTATTTTTGTGACTACTAAGGTAAAGGCTTTAATATCCCAGAATATAAGGGAATTTAATTTTTTGATCCAAAATCACTGGTCGGTTTTTACGGAGACACGCTCTTAAGTTTCCAGGCTCGCTGGGTGTCCACCGAATAATTGTTTTGAACATTTTCTGATGACTAAGTCCAAATGCAACTTAAATATCAAGCTATTCTTAAACTGGACAGGTAGTCCTAAAGCTCTTCTTTGCACGACAACGAAAAGGTCTAATTGATTTTTCAAAGTGGTTTCTAATCATATCTTATATGAACAATTTTTGGCCTCTTGTTGGAACAATACAGGTCACTTTTAGAAGTTCAAAGTCTATTTTCCTAAGTTTCATTCAGAGTTTTAAGTCCAGTTCAGTATTATAGATCTTATTTCTCAGATGGTTTATTACCCCAGCACCAAGAAAAGAAACTATTTAAGCATGCGGCTCGTGATTTACAAGCTCGTGTTCTTCCAGCATCCCGAGTGGTTTATTACGTCGGTAAACCCATAGAAACTGTGGATTATTGCTTGTATAAACTAACTTTTTTTTTTTAAAAAAAAAGAAAATCTTTCTCTTTTGTATGGGTTTACCGACACGATAACCCATAGGTTTTTGACCAATCAGCGCGCGTGTATCATCTGAATTATTTTATAAATAGACATAGACATTTGCAAATAAAAAATAACCAATACTAATTGAGCAATTTTTATTTTGTTGCGTTTTGGTGCCCCAAAATGAAAAAAAAAGTGTAATGCTGTATGGGGTACACAGAACCGTGGTTTGCTCCACGTCTATCGCAGGATTATCAGAGATATCTGTTTACAAAAACACTGAACAAATAACTCTTTGGATGGCACATTGATATGATAGTGATGTCAGCGGTGTCTTTGCTATAAGAGGGCAAGCATTCTGTGCGCAGCCAATCAAGAGGAACTACGTATTTTGCCGAAGAATTGCAATGTTCACTTATTCCCTGCATCTGAGATTTTCTTCCTTCTCGGTACTTTTCTGCGCAACAGTTTTCTCAGCAGTGCCTTGAGTCCTCCGCAGAAATGTCGTCTGTATATTTCAGCTATGACCTTGCTCGAAAGTTTGGCAACTTTGTCAAAACCCCCTTGCAGTACATGTTTAGAATAGGGGAAACTGGCCAGACTCTCTAACTGCTTGTAGGACACCCTGTCGCCCAGTCCAACCGCGAATATTTCCACACCGTTTTCAAGGAGTGTCTTCACCGGTCCTGACACGGCATCAACAGAGTTGTCATCGGTCAATACAATGACTATATCTTTTACATTGGGTCTTCCGCTAGGCTTTAATACAAGATCTGTGACGTCTTGAAGTCCTTTGCCTATTTTTTGATCACCATACGGCATAGGAATCAACCCAAGGAGTGCCACTAATAGACGTTGCTTGAGAATCCTATTGAGATCCACAACAACGTGAAACGTCCGACCTTCGGTGACAATTCCAAGCCGGGTTTCAGTTTTTGAGATGTCGAATGCGCTAGCCACGTATTTCATAAATAGCACAGTGCGCATCCAGTTATAAAGTCCCATCTTGCCGCTGCTTTGAACAAGAAACACAATGTCCACCTTGTTTTTCCCTGCACCTACGAGGTAATGGACTAAATTGGAATCCTGACAGTGAGAGACGCTTGGTCTCTAAAACACCTTCTACTCTGGAGCAGTAACTTTGACCAGGAAACTACTATGTCTGATAGGTCTATAGTATAGGTGTCTATGACTAACCTGTTCTTGCCTCCGGTTTCACCAAATTTACTGGTTTAGTGGGTATCTGAACAACCCTGGGTTCTGTACTTGGCTCTGGTTTTACCATCCTTACTGGATCTGTAGGTGTCTGGCCAACTGTGGATTTCGAATCGTATCAATTTTAGTTGAGGGCCAGTAAATTCAACTACAGTGAGACAGACTACTAAGAGATAAGCATAAATAGCCATTTTATCTTTGGTTGAAAACCTAAAGCATGTGCAAGTCTAAAAGTAATGCCAATTGTTTCAATTCCTAGTCTTCTCTAGTCTTCTCGGATAAGGACGATAAATTTTGATTCTTTTTCATGATAACTTAGTGGCACGTTAAAGAGCCCACCCATTGATCGTAAAGAGTTCCCGGTGCCGTGGTCTGGCCTTTGGGTTAGCCTCATTGTGCCTTCCCTCAACCCCCCCCCCCCCCCCCCCCCACAATGGACAGAATTGTCCAAGAAAAATAAGTATGTTCTGAAATAAAATAAGTATGTTCTAATTACTGTACCAATTATACAACGTTACAGGCAGAACACGCCTTCCGCGAAAGGAATTATTTTAAAAACATTTGAGCAAGGGAAGGAAAGAGGTCTCATCCCAAAATGGGAGTAGAAGGCTATCCTTGATACTTCAAAAATTGATGGAGAAAAACAAAAAAAAAATATGACCAAGGACAAAATCTACTTCCACAAGGTTAACACATAAACTCGCATTTCTATATCTTTTCAACGAATCATACAATTTGCCTTAGCCTTTTTACGGTAGGAATTGCTTCTCAGTAGAATCAACAAACACCTGAGGTATGATTTTGCTACTTTTAAAAATGCTTCACTTTAGTCTCTTGTGCTGATGCTTTGTATTCACTTTAAATTCTTTGTCTATCAAGCTTGCGCCTTTCTCCGACATATGCACCTGACTATCAGGGTACGGTGTGTATGACATAGGAAAAGTAGACGAGTAGACCTGACGTACTTATGACCAGTATAACTGGGCAGAAACCAACTCGCTTATCATCGCGAATCCTGCATCCTGATTAATTATCGTGCTAAATCAGTACATACCCATTAATAGATTGAATGCAGCAGAAACGCCCGAAATTGGAACAAAATAATCTTCTCTGAAATGTTCATTTAACCTTTGGTACAAGACAGATATAAAATTGTATCGTTGTTGGTTTGCACTGAGGGCCAACGATAGTATGCATCTTGCTGCTTCTATGGGTTAAGCATCCTACGATAGACTCAGAAAACTAGAAATCGCAGAGTTATGATTTTATAAACTAATCAGCGAGTTGCAAACCTGTCAATGTTTCAGATTTCTGAGGTCCTGGTTCTTGATCGGGTCTCACTGAAGAAACAACGAGATGGTGGAAATGAGATCGATGAGGGATGGAATCAGCCTCACCCAACGGCTACCTAATTAATTTTTTCTTCAATATTGGGACTAAATTAATGATTTTTTTAAACCCATGTTTATCGTGGAAAGGCCTCCCGCTTGAGCCATTACAGATGATACATGCCCATTTCTTTATAACTAAGTCTGTACCTATCGTTAAGAAATGCTTGCAACATGGTCTGACCATAACAACTCTTTGAATGAAGACAGAAAAATGGCTTACTTGTGCTTTCGTGGTCGTCATAGGTCGTTTCTGTGTCTGCGAAGGAAAAAAAATGATAGTAATAAACCACCACTAGAATCAATGATCGTATCATGCAGTCAACCCAGTGACCGCTAGGCAGGACCGTCTACGGTACTACAGTGTATGTCATTGTCTCTTATTACTAAAGAGATGGAGCAATTGTAACTGAGTGGGGTAGTAGGATAAAACGCAACTTTTTGCAAGTTATAGTAGTAATTGTAATGGTATTTTAGTGTATTGTTATTTGTACGTATTGTAAAGGTAATGCAGATGTTGTTCATAAATAAATAAATAAATAAAAACTGAGTGGGGTAAGAAAGGCACTTTCAAACAGGGCTAAAAAAGGACATCTCAGTATCTCTGTCTCTCTCTATCATTTACTACGTGGATTTACTGCCTTCTTCTGCATGACAGAAACGTCAAATAAATAATAACCATATTTTATGAATTAAAAATTGAGTGACAGGTTAATAAAAGCGTTATACATCTAACTTCACTCATAGTAAAGTTTCGAATCAATTTCCAAGAGAATGCAAAGCCCTTCGTCTGCTTTTGAAGTCATGACGCCATGACCAATTTCAATCAATCATGTGCAAAAGAGTGCTCTGTTTCGCGAACGGGATTTCTTTTATGATATTCGCTTGAGCTGAACGCTTATTTCAAATCAATTCTGAATATAACGCATTTGATTTCCATTTACCTTCGTCATTGCCTGCTCTTGCTACATCTGTTGGTAACAAGTATAGCAAGGACAAGTTAAATTAAAAAAATGTTCTTTTCAATGCACAAAACAAATACAGGTGTTTTACGCGAATACCAAATCGACAACCGAACCTATCAACAAACGAAAGAATGGATCAGGGATTGAATGTGGATACTTGGGGACCAGGCTCTTTGGTAACCACTACCTTTCAAGGCATTAATCAAAATTGAGGCTGATCATCACGACTGGAAAACTGGAATGACAGGGTTCCTACACTGGAAAATATCCACCGAAGGAGTCGTGGTTAAATATGGGTCATCGGGTCAAATTCGTAAGGTGCACGAACACCGAAAATGCAACGGTCTATACACGCCTTTTTGTTTTCAGGGCTACGGGCATTGTTGTTAAGGTGCGTTCTGCAGTTTTGTTGGCCGATTATACAGAACACTCAAAAAAGCCGCGTATCGCCACAATTGGTAGATCCTTCCATAGGTGCATGTCTGCTGGCAGCAGTGGGTAAATGCTTAAGTTCATCTGCGTAGATTTGAGGTACAAATTTCTTCACTAACTAAACTAAAATGCATGTATGTTGCCAGAAGTGGGAAAAATAAAACGACTGAGATTTGGAACCGAACATTTACGTATTGGTGTGAAGCTCACCTGCACAGATTTTAGACACCAATTTCTTCACCAGTGAGGACAAATGGTTATCATCTGTAATAAAGGTGTCTTGAATCTCCGATGCCACGTCATTCATCTCAAGGGGATCACTTTCTGGGCCAATCCCAACAGTGTAAATCTTTACACCAGACTTTTTCAGAGCATACGCTCCTTGAGTCACCATATCCCCAGACTTCTTTGACACGACAACAACAAGCGCTTTTGGTACACCGGGGCGTCCACTTTGCTCGTACAGTTTATCTTTAACAAACGCGAGCGCTTGGCCAGTCATGTGACCATCTGTTGGTTGCTTGACGCGATCTATCGCTTCTGACATACTTGGTACGTCAGAGTATTCGTTAAAGTCAAATGCCATGGAAGGTTTTTTGCCGTACACAATAAGTCCAACATGTGTTCCTGTGTCAGATATCTTCACGGCACGAGCCATTTTCTTGACGAATTCCATAGCATTCGTGAAAGCATTTTCTTTCTCCTTTGTAGTGCCATCCTGATTCCCTTCCACAAGAAATCCAAGATCCACAGAGCGTGTGTTACAATTCTCGCTTTCATCAAAAAGTTGATCTGTCATAGCAAGGAATAAAGTTGTCACTTAAGGATTTCACCTGGACGGACGGGTTTTTCGTACTACAAACTACAAACAGTAAATGTTTTGCATTACATGAATTTTATTATTCAGTCACAGGTCTTTATTTTATTCATGCCTCCAACAATAGTTTTTCTGAGCGAGCCTTCGGAGATACTATTAAGACCTTTTTAGGCAGACTATGCAGTTTTAAAAGGGTCCGGTTTCTAGGGAGCCTATAACTGCTGACAAGCTAGGAGCTTAATCAGTGACTAAAGTTTAACACTTTACACTGAGCTAGCATTACTTTCCAGGAATCGGACTCACTGGTGAGCTTTGGCGGGGATTATTTTACCATATAGTATGACTCTACCCTTTTCATCTGCGAATTAAGCCTTGTAGTGTGACCACTCTTTGAAAAGATTCAAAAGTTTGTATTAATTGATTCAATGAATAGTTGACTTACTCAGTAGACTTGTTACCTCATCCGTTTCGTTGGCGTGCAAATCTGCAAAGACGAAGTTAAATTATCATATCGGCTATTATAACGAAGAAACGAACAGCGGGAGCATATCCGATGATCAACATTTAAGGAAATCAAAACAGAATTTCTTTATGTAGTGGCTTCCCTCCAGAGAGCAAAAATTTGGAAAGATGATACATAGAAACTGAGCAAGATCAACCGTCTACCTGCAAATCTGCAAAGAGTAATAAGTTTAACAAAGGATTATCAAATCGGCTATTTTAACAAAGAAACGAACAGTGGGAACATATCCGATGATCAACGTATGAGGAAATCAAAACAGGATTTCTTTATGTAGTGGCCTCCCTGAGAGAGCAAAAATTTGGAAAGATGATGCATATAGAAACTGAGCTAGATCAACCGTCTACCTGCTCCCAGGCAGAGTTGATGGCTGGCTTAGCTCAGACGGCAGAGCCTCACAAGGTATTCACGAGGTTTGTTTGCGTCCTGTTCCAGCCTGTTCTTTCTCCAGACTTCATAGTTATTGTTAAAAATTGCGGTAGTAGGTCAAATTTTCTTCTACATTTCCAACCGCAGGGCAAATATAAGATTCATACTGTAGTCCCCTTAAATATAGCGTCAAATACCGCCGCCTTGATAATAACCCTTCGAAACTCGCGATCTTAAAGATTGGGCTAGCTGCGCTGTAACAGCCAACTATAGACTATATACCTCTAAACCCTCGGCTCAATACATCATTTCTCCCCCGGAATTGGTTTCCAAAGATTTGTCAACATATTAACCAAGAGCCAAGAGAATGCTATCACAGATCAACACAAGTGTCTGCGCGTGATCTGTTCGTGTATTCTCATAAGCTTATGGTTACTTTTGTCCTAGTATGGTAAGGGGAAGCTATTTGATAATCGCGTTCAGGATGTAAGGGGCTCACTGTAGTTTTACTGGATAAACGTTCAGCAGTAGTTTATACACCTAACATCGGTTTTAGGACATCAGTTCCTTGATTGCGAAAGTTCCCCTTCTTCGAGAGCTGATCAGACTTCGTGCAGTCGGTTTTAAGACCTTATAATAACACATGATTTACAATAATATTGTAATTTTTTCATTCCAGAATATCGAGGTCTGATCTACTGGAATAGTGAAACGTTTTTGGATGAAATGTAGGCCTTTATAACTGGGTTTCTTACTTGCGCTCAAAGCTCAAACGCCCCCCAAAATAATCTCTCGTTGAAGTCCATGCTAGGAATTTTACAGGAATATATCGCTTCGTCGTTATCAATCGACAACATACAGTGTATTAAAAATATCTCACATCAGCCAAAAAGACATCCATTAAACACAATAATTCCAGAGAAGTCTCTCAAATAAGTGCATGTTTTGGAATACTGCTAACTAATATACAGTTAACTTGACTTATAGAAATTAAAGAAACTGCTAACCTGACGACAATACGACAGTTGTGCCAAAGAGCAATAACAGTGTCAATGCTGGTTGCACTAAACTCGCTCTCCCTTCAAACAGCATGTCTTGACTAATTATAACACTTGAGAGCGCGTCATTTTGTACAAGGCTTGGAGTTCCCTCGGATTTCTAGCGCTCTTCAGTTGTACTGTCGTGGGGCAAACATCGTGACGAACAGTCAAAAGATTAACCCGTCTTGGTGTTGAAATATTTCAACGTTAGCGCAACTTGATATTTTGATTTGGGAAACGAAGCAAATGTCAGAGTCTTGTTCTTATTGGTAGTCTGCGAAGGTTACCTGACCGTTATCCGATGGAACCTGTTGTTTTGCTTCTTATGTGTCTTTTGCTCGACCCTGTCCAACACAAAACTTTACACGAAAAGCCTTTACTTTTTTTAACGAAAAAAATGGGATGATAATTGAAAACAATTTTTAAAGAGGACCGCTCTAAGAAATTATAGGGGATGTTAGAAGTAAAACTTGGCGTGAAGGGAATGACAAGCCAATTTTTTAAAGATTTCTGATCTCGTTTCCAGTATAGAATATCAAAACAAATCACAGTTGAAGGAATAAGCTATTTTAAGGGGTGCGTTGTCATTTCCGTCTTTGTTCTATTTAACCAGTTGTAATCGAAAAACTCAAAAGACAACAAAAACCGCTGATAAAACGCCAAGCGTGGTGTAAATTTAGAATGCGTACGCGCTACGAAACGTTGATGTAAACAAAAAGTTTGCAGTAAAAAGGAAAAGCTTATAAATGGTTTCAAAACAATGGCTATGAAGATTTTCTCTACCCTCGTTCCCGTGGGACTCCGGGCGCTTGGACAGATGCTTTTAAAAACATCAAGCTTTGTTATCAAGCTAACCCGGCATGCATCGCGGATGCCTTATCGCTGCCGTGTCTCAAAACTATCACTTCTGTGCGCACTGCACGCGGCTGCGAAAGGCAGTAAAGGTTTCTTACACAGTGCCACTTGACTCGACGACATACTTTTATCTTCGAAGCAAAATGGGGACAAAATAAGAAAGGATCGAGTGTCTAACTCAAATTCACAAAAGGGTTATCGAGCACAATTCAGTAAAAGTTTCTTTTGTTTTCTTCCTTAGTTGGAATCAGCACAACAAGTATTGCTTGCACTGACGAGATTCTTCAAATCAACGCCCTGCTGTTTCAATACAAATTGACCGCCTGTCAGAATGTCCACCAACGGCTGGTTCCCTATTGACAGTTTCACGGTCCGTCACATTGTATCCGCTGGTACCTGCACCGAGACGAAAACACTGAAACAATTAATAAAACACCCTGTGTACCTTTAACCATACCACAAAATGTCACCCGAACGCACGCTTGAATGTCAAAATGTGTAAGTTAAAGGCCCACATACCACTTTGACGGGGTTTTCAAAGAGAGAAAATGTGGAATGACTTGTGCTTATTTGCCTTCAACAGGTTCCAGTTTGACCCACCTCTTGGTCACCATCTTGACCTTAACCTCGGTAAAACATCAATCTGTCAGTGGTCTTTTGGAAAACTTCAAAGGTAAATAAAATTGCACAAGTGTGTCACAAAAATAATTATTATTGTGTTGTTCTGGGACACGCTAATGTTTTGTATATTTTAGTTTCGTTTTGCTTTGGCGAAAAGTGCTCCAAATATTTTGATTTTTGTCCTAAGGTATACATGAATAATGTTCAATGAACATTCGCTTCTCAGTAAAAATTCTCCCCCCAGTGATAAGGCCAACAGTAGAAACACATACCCACGATTTACATCAATTTATTTAGCCTAGGATTGACCAAGGCTGGTTAGGCTTTGAGCAATAATAAGGGATTCCATAATATGTTTTTTTTCCATTGATTGTTGTAACAAATGCTGTTGAAATTATATTTCTGGATTCTAAGTTGTGGTTAAGCCCCCTGAACTTGAAGATCGCCTCTACATTTCTCAGTAAACCTTGCTGAAAAGGACACGTGTGTCCTATTTAAGCAATAGAATACATTTTCCCCGGGATTCATAAAGTGATAAACCACTTTGGGTGACATGGAGAACGTATGAATAAAGCATTTCGAGAGTTCTATTAGCATGCCATGGCCAGGTGATTTTAACTCGTTATAAAGCTCAAAAAGGATAGACTTCTAATGGCATAATTTATTTTAGATACATGGGCAAATTATATGGAGTCACCAATCCACCCTAGGGCTTATAACCTGACAAAATAGAGGTTCAATACGCTGTTACACTGTGCAATGTTTCGTACAAATTATCTTGTAATGGTGTTGCGAGACAAGTTGCACGAAACATTGCACAGTGTAAAAGCGCCTTTACAAACGGAATTAACCAATCGAAGTGCTTGTTGTGTATGGGGTTGTATGGTTGTTAGCCAGAAGTCCTGATCAAGGCACGGACATCGGTTGAGATGTTTTCCGATGGGACGATTTTCTACAGTAGCTATCAGTCACTTCAAAGACCCATATGAAAAAGGAGAACAGGCAAGGAGATCCGCCTATTATGCCGGTGCAGGTTCAGCGAAGGAGCTGAAATTGAGAAAAGGAGGTGATATACAGTGTAATTCAGCATAATCTAATAAAGAAAGAAGGTAGCGGTGATGGAGACCAACCCGGGAAGAAGCTACTATATATGTATATTTTTTTTTTATTTACATAATTTTATATATTGTTATAAAACAGTCTTAACTTCTGACAAGTGGGTCTTCTCTTCTGTATTGTTAATATAGAAACCAAGAAGATGGAGAAAAGTTTTCAGTCCCAACACCAGTAGAGTGTTTTTATCTCGTTATGTAATTTGGACAGAAGCTGATAAACCCACGTTCGCAAATTCGCCGAGTTCTGACTTGAAAAATTAATTTCTAAGAATCAGCTTTCTTAATATCTTTACTAACCTGTCCATTCTAGCGCATTCCTTAGCAATGGACCTCTGCTTTGTGGTGGATGGATCTGCAGTCATTGATGACCAAGGTCCTGGCAACTTCAGGAAATGCATGGAATTCGTTAAGGGAAGCCTTCATTTATTCCCTGTCCATAAAGGCCAGGTACACGCTGGACTAGTAACGTATGGTGAAGATGCCACAGTAGACTTTAACTTTGACACGTTTGGCGATCAAGACTCTATAGACTCTAATATAGATTCGGTGTATTATTCTGGGACTGACCCACACACAGGGAATGCACTACTTACCGCGATGTCAGACGTGTTTCCACACAGCGGACGCCAGAATGTTCCTCATGTCTTGGTTCTCGTCGTGGGGAGCAGTTCTTTGGACGCCGTTGACTCCATTGCTGAGGAACTGAAGGCCAGCGGTGTGATAATTTTCTGTGTAGGAGTTGGCAAAAGATACGATCAATCTCAACTTGACATGATTGCAAGTTCGCCACTGAATACTCATGTTCTCACCACAGAATTTGATACGCTAGGGGATATAGTACCAATTCTTGTATGGCGGATCAATTCAGGTAAATACAGGGAATATATAGCCAAAAGTGTCTGCTTTTATAGAAGCTCTAACGGATTTACGTATACTGAATAAAAGATTAAAATCAGTAGATAGTAACTGTTTTAACTGGTAACAGTTCAGCCACTAGCATCTTGTCTACGCAGAAACCCATAGCGATAGACGCCTCTTTAAAATATTAGTTCACAGAAAAAATAGCAAATTATGTAATGAGGTAATGAGAAACTATTTCTACTCATAGTTTTCAGCACATATTCAAGGACGCCAACACAAGCTCCTTTGCCAAGCCTCATTGAAGAAGGAGGAATTGTCGGTAAGTATATTCTTAACCCACAGTGTTATCTTCTAACGGAATTTTACGCTGGCGGACAAAAACGTCATTATATGTTCCTGCGTCGACTGTTTTTACCTCTTTCATTGGCAGAAGTCAATTTGGCATTCGGTTTCAAAATGCTTTTCTGGTTACATAGTTAAAAATCCCAGGCAGATTAACGAATTGGCTCGCTAGGCGAATTTTGCTGCCATGAGCTTGCTTTTGATGCCTGTCGCCAAAGTTCTAAGGCATTTTATTGGAGTCTCTGTTCATATTAGGCACTTTGTTCCCGTCACTATTCTTTTATACAAGTATTTATCACTGTTTGGTTTTACCTTACCTGTCCTATGGTTTGGTTGCTCAAAATTCTTGTACGACAGAAACGTACTCTTCGTTTGATGCATTTTTCTGAACCTTGAGTCTATGCAGTGTTATTGTTTCTTTCTTCAAAAATTCTTCCTTTAAGCATGCTCTATGTTCAAACTGTTTCACCTATAACGTTCAACGTCTCTTCGAAAACCGCGCCGACTAACGTAACTGATCTCTTTATTGAGGCTAATGTCAAGCATACTCACGACACCAGGTTCTCATCCTCTGGTAATTTTTACATAAAAACCTCGTGACTGAATCAAGGACAAGGGTCGTTTGCAAGGTTTGGAACCAAGATTTGGAATTCCATCGATGAAAAAATTCCCGAACTTCCTTAAGGGGCCTTTAAAAATACTGATGAATGAAGATGATTATGTCGACAAGCCCACCCTCATACAAAAATTTAACTTTTTTTTTCGTCACTATTTGCTATTTGTTACTTTATCTGTATTACTCTTAAATTATCTGGCTTAATTCATGACACTCTATATACTGTATTCCTGGTGACTACTGTAACCTTGTAATTCCGCCCGCCTCCATTAGCTTTAGCTATTTGAGGGCGGAACCGTTCTGTCACTGAATATTTATGGCATAAAATGTAAGTTTGAAGGATTCTGTCATTCTGGTACTGACTATTCACAAAAATTAGTAGATTTGTCAAATTACATCTTTCAGCCTCCACAATAGATATCAGAAATATAGAGGCTTCAGACTACAATGATAATCAGACATTTACTTTTCCATGGTCCTTTCAACTTTTTATGTGTTATTTTCTCATGTGCAGAGGCCAAAATGGACCTAGCGTTCTTGGTCGATGGGTCGTCCACAGTTGGAGAACAGAACTACCGTTCATCTCTTGATTTTGTTAAAGTAATAAACGAGGCGTTCTGGACTCGATTCAATAGTGTTCGCATCGGCCTCATTGTGTTTGGTGCCAGCGTGAAGCTTATTTTTGACTTCGACGGTAGTTACGGGGATACAAATACTCTAAACAATGTCATAGATGGTGTCTCGTTTCCTGGGGGAAGAGCAATGGCCGGCGAAGCACTAAAGTTGACTACAAGTTTACTTTTTGGAAGCAAACATCACGACTCCTACCGACGAGTACTCGTCGTCATTATCGGAAGCACCTCGGAAGACGACGTTTTTGTGGGAAGTGAACAGCTCATGGCAAATGGAGTAACGATCTTTTGTATTGGCGTGGGAAACCAATATCAACGCACACAGCTGGAAGGAATAGTTTCTGTGAAATCTTTACAAAACGTCTTGACAGCAGACTCCTATGTGGACCTCGCTTCCTTGACTCAACCACTGATTGACAAGATTGAAAAAGGTGACGGCAGAAACATAACTATACTGCTTTTCATTTTCGATTTTTTCAATCAATCCAGATTCGATTGCGTGTTGAAATGTGGTTTCGCTCTAAGAGAGAGGTATCTGCACCTTTATAATGTTTCAGAAATAAAGTGGAGTAAAAAGGAGTGCGGCATTCAGGAATGTATTGTGTAGAGAACTGTTGTTTCTTCAGACCACCTGGCAACTACCTTCTACCACTTGCCAGAATAATCCCTAAGCGCTGGAAAAAGCCGGCCTACGATGCGATCATTACATCCAAAACTTCTTTCACCCAGTTTTATGTTTTGTACTCACATTATTCTTTTAGGGAGTGTTGCGTTCTAGAGAGCTCGCTGTCACAGAAAAAAATTCTTAACTAAAATAACACAAAATTACTTAGCCAACTAGCAACTAGCTTCTATTTTAAGTGTAATTCTGTTGACTTTGGATGAGGGAAGACTGAAATGTTGCGAATGATAAAATTGTCTATTTTTTCAATTTAGCGCGAACAACTTATATTCCACCGAAAGAGGGTCAAACTGGGAACCCGAATTTTCCTGGTACTCTACATCCAGGTTTGGCAGGTCAAGGACCACAACCATCAACAAATAGGGTGAAACCGGGTGCCGGTACAAGTACAGTAGCACAAACTGGCCCACATCCCCAACAGCCTGCCGGCATTCCCACAAGACAACCGCAGCAGAACATCAAGCAACCTGGACAGTTACCAAGTCAAATAGCGTCAAGACCTGGGTCACCTGGTGCACGTGTACCCACAAAAATAGTGTTCCAACCCACTAGAACGACTGGTCAAATACCACAACCATCATCAAACAAGATACAGCCTGGTCCAACGACAAGCACAGTATCACCACCAGGACAAATAGCGTCAAGGCCTGGGCCACCTGGTGCAAGTGTACCAACGCACGTAGGATCGCCAACCACCAGACCAAGTGGTCAAGTAACACAACCATCAATAAACACGATGCAGCCTGGTGCAGGGGCAAGCAAGGTATCGCCATCTGCACCAATTCATACGCAGCCGACCGGCATCCCTTCAGGACAACCCCTTCCAAACGTCAATCGGCCTGGACAGTCAGTACCACCAAGACCTGGGTCATCCAGTGCAAGTACATCAACGCACGTAGGATTAAAACCTACAAGACCAAATGGTCAAGTAATGCAACCATCAGCAAACACTATGCAGCCTGCTGCAAAGACAGGCAAGGTATCGCCACCTGCACCAATTCCTACGCAGCCGGCACGTATCCCTTCAGGACAACCCCGTCCAAAAGTCAATCGGCCTGAACAGGCACCAGGGCAAATATCTTCAAGACCAGGTGCAAGTTTACCACCCCAAAGTAATAGACCAACTGGCCAAATCCCAGGTGGTACTAAGCCCGCAATAATACCCGGGGCTAAGGTCACACAGCCGGCTGCTGCTACGCCTTTTGGAAAAACCAGTCCTGGCCTAACATTACCAGGAGGAAACAAGACGAAACCTATTCATTCTGCTTCGCGGTTGCCTAATATCCTAACTTCTGCAGGTCAGTCGCCTTAAGCAGTGAAGGGCTGAAAGCTTTAAGCTTTTTCCGTTAACGAAAGTGTACACGCATTGTAGCTTAATCATGGACTTCTGTTTCGTAAAGTTTTAACTTCAAGCCATTATATTTTTGTATGGAATAAACTATGGTTCACCGTGGCGACAAAATGAAATAGGAATTTTTTCAAAAATTTCTTTGTCTCATGACGAGGTTACTGGAGGGGGTCGCGACGTTTCGGCCATGAACCTCTGGTCTTCTTCAGGCGATAACCTCGACTGTAGCTGATTACAATACACCGTTATGTAGCTTGGTGATCTTATTCGACTGGTCCTTTTCGATTCTTCTACAAACCGGTGTCCCGTAATTAGTCAACCCATCGTCTGAAGACGACTAGTACAGTGTAATTAGCTTTTAAAGCGTATTCAGTACCAAAAATGTCAGCTTCCCTTTCATCTTAGAGAGATACAGAATTTTAATAACTCGATTGATAAAATCATTCTTGTGTGAAATCATTGTTAGTTGAATGTCGAGGTTCTATCTCTCTCGCAGACGAGAAACTCGACCTTACCTTTTTGCTGAACGGTTCAACGGACATGTCAGAAACGGGATTCAGGGCCGCTGTGAGTTTCGTCAGGAAAGTATACAGCAATTTTCCAATAGGTCAAGATGCAACGCACGTAAGTTTGGTGCTGTATGGTACGGAAACTCAGATCATATTTAACCTAATTAAGTACATTGACAAGGAGAGCATTGACATCAGGCTATTACGACTTATGTACCCTGCCTTCGATAGGAATATGCTGGGAAAGGGACTAGTTATAGCGAAGAATATCTTTGACATCAGTGCGCGACCTGGATTAAATCATGTTCTGGTTGTCATAGCAGCAGGACAATCAAATGACGACGTGAAGGGGCCTGCACGTTTGTTGAGAGACAAGAGTGTAATTATTTTTTGCGTCGGGATCGGGAACAACGCAAATATGATGCAACTTCGTGATGTAGCAAGTTTCCCTGTGGAAGAACACCTACTAAAGGCCACATCCGATAATATAGAAAAAGTACTGACTCCCATGGTGCAGAACATTAGAAAAGGTAAATAATGGTTGTATGCATGTACGTATAACGTGATTACCGAAATTTTAGAATTTTTGTGCTTTTAATCTGTGACTTTACCGTGGAAATGAGTCGAAATCATCTTCCTGTACATTATTTCAAATAGCGTTAAAGAAGTATAATTCCGACAAAGGATTCAGTGATAGCAATATTCCCAGTTTTTCCTGGATGTGTAGCAAGTCTATCACAGAGTTACCTCCCTCAGTGTATTGCTACAATTTACTTATATACCTCGGTGGAGAGAGAGAGAGAAGCAAAAACGATACATATAGTGTCAACTAAAGATCTAAAAATGATATCGGTTTTCCACTCCTTAGAAGCACCATATTTACAACCAATTCTGTCTGCCATAGATATCACAAGGCCAGTAGCTGCCATGGGGCCTGTTGGTGAGTCACCTTGCATTTGTTAGTTAAATGGTTTGTAAGTAACTGTGATCTACATAGAAGATAACATGCGATGAGGAGGTGGGGTATAGTGTAAGATGAGATGAAATGATATGAAAAAGATGAGATGAGACAGGGAGTCGGAAATGAAACAAGAAAAGACAAGGGATCACAGCATCCTTCCAAGCGATGCTGGGCAAGTCTATTCTTTACAACAATCGATCATAAACTACAACATTTTTACCCCAGCTTGAATCAAAGTACTCTACCTCAACGAAAAAATAAAACGTTCCCGCACATCAACATAACTTTGTTTTTAAATCAAAGTTCAAAACGATCGCATGGAGACGCATCCAATAAAGTTTGATTACGTTCTCACAATTTGATGAACGTGGGCGTTGCTCACCGAAAATTTAGTACATAAAATAATTCCCATATATCACGTCAGTTTAGATCATAAGACTGATGTAGAATGATCGCTCAAGAGTTCACCAGATTGCTATCCCCCCCCCTCACCATTTGTTAAACATTAGAAATCAGTGCAACTCACAAACTTATTTATCGTTCGAAATGACGTTTTAGGTGTTAGAATGGAGTTGGGATTTCTCGTTGACGTTTCTGCCAATAACTTCCAGCCTGATGAGTTTTCTAATGTTCTCAACTTCATCAAATCTACCTACGGTTCTTATGAAGTGGACAAGGACAAAACACGTGTTGGTGTACTCACGTACAATGGACGGCCGCACATTGCAATATCTCTTGATCAGTACGCATCTCTTGAATCATTGGACACTGCAATTGAACAAATTGCACTTTCATCGATTCCTGGTGCACCCCTGTTGGGTCAGGCCTTAACTACCGCCAAGACAAAATTATTCTATGGAAAAACGCGCCCGGAGACTCCGAAGATCCTTGTGGTTGTCGTTGCAGGGCAGTCGGGAGATGACGTGGCAATTTCTTCAGCCGAGTTAAAGAAACTGAACGTAACTATATTTGCTGTAGGGGTTGGTGATAGCACTGACCAAAATCAGCTTAAAGTCATAGCAACAAACCCTGCGAGCGAACACGTGTTACTGGCTGCGCCATCTCATCGAAACACTGCAGGAGACAACTTAGCGTCTAGAATCGCAAAAAGTAAGTCCTAATTTGTGCTGTAAAAATGCGTATAAAGCTTAATTCATGGAAAAGGCAAACACTTTACACTCTATCCTTCCTCTGTTGAGTACTTCATTATAGTGGATAACAGTAACAGTTTTTCCATGGGTTCGACCTGATGGCAACTGAGCCCTACTAAACAATATCTATTACAACCGAGATTATGCCCCATACAGCTAATTAAGACGCAAAACATTGTTCGTAACGGAAAAGAAAATTGGCTGGAATAGCGACAAAAGTGGTTACAGTGCGAAAAGAAAGTACAATATTTTTACTATACACATGGCCTGATCGAGTAATTGTGATATGAAATTTAATACAATGACTTTGAATTAAAACCCAAGATGACGGCTCATCCTCGGTGTAAAAACCTGTTACGCTCACGAATGACGTAGAACAAAGGAAACAAAGGAGACAAAACAATAAAGACTAGGAAAATAATTGAGTGAAATTACAAAGGAAAACTTCACAGGTTTTTACACCGAGGATGACCCAAGATGACTCTAGTGCCGACTTGGCCAGTAACAATCGCTAGTCATTGTTTTCTTTTCATTTGTTTTCAACAGCTGTTCGCGTTGACCTTGGCTTCTTAGTTGATGGATCAAGAAATCTGCAAGAATCAGACTTTATACAATCCCTGGAAATGGTCCGTTTTGTCTACAGCGCCTTCTCTATCTCTTCAGAAAACGTTTTAGTTGGCTTAGGGGTAATTTCAAGTCATCCAGAAATCATATTTGGTTTTGAAAAATACTTCACTAAGCCGAGTCTGGATATGGCTGTGCGCAGTGTTAAATATCCAGGACCTTCACAGGATATGAACCTTGGCCAGAGCCTAGGGATTGTCAAGGAAATGCTTTTTGGTAAACGCTCACGGAAACGCGTTCGAGAGGTTTTAGTCATGCTACTCAGCGGTAAATCTCAGGACGACATTACAGAACCTGCCCAGCGCGTGAGAGACAGTGGAATCGAGATATTCTGCTTGGGTGTTGGGCCAAATATCAACACGCAAGAACTGTTCGAACTGGCAAGCTTACCCAGTGAGGAGCATTTGTTAATGGGTAACAAGAGCAGTTTTTTAATAATAGCGAGGGATCTCATCGAAAAGCTTCAAATTGCAACAGTGGCAGTCGGTAAGATCCGAGTCTTTTCTGAACTTCTTAAAACTTTAAGAAAGCAAGTCCAAGCAGCCAAAGAACACACCAAACTTCATTACTCTGCATACCTGAGAAATATTAACAGTATTTGGTGCATGCTAAATGCTGATCAGCCAAGATTTTACTGAAGACGGCCGTAAAAGGTCTAGATGCCTTCTGAGCAACGTTAGTTGCAAAGATTGGAACAGTACGGTAATAAATAGTGAGCCATACTAGCCGTTTCATCCCTGAATAACGTCGGGATTTTTGCTGGTGTTGTGCCGAGTTAACTTTGAATGACTGACGTGAATGAATAAATGCCTTCTCTTGTGTTAATCTTCATAACTAGAGGTATTAAGTAACATTTATTCTTGTTGCCAGAGCTCCGTTTCGGCGAGCACTTTGCGCCAAAGAATTCCAAAACGAACACAGCCTTTTGTACGTGCAGGTACCAATAACTGGCACGGTCTTCGAGTACCGTGGATAAATGGCGAATAACATGTACTTAGGCACTGAAATGAGGGCGGGACCAAGTCTTCTCACGGTCCTGGTGACTGCTCGGTGTCATGGTACAATTTTGAATAAGCGAGTCTTTCTGTTTTGTCTTGTCTTTATTTCTGGGAAGAATAGCAGAGACTGAAACGTTTAATTTATTTTCTTGTTTAATATCAGCTTTAATCTTGCAGTTTTTAACGTTTTGCTTTATTTGGTATCTATGTTTGTGATTCATGTCTGGCATCACGTTTGTATCACCAAATGTATATCTATTTCCTGTTTATCACCGGCAGAACAGAAGGTTCCTCTGAAACCACCTCAGCCTGGTCAGAGAAGAGAAGGTATAGAACTTATTAAGCGGTAGTTTTCCATTGCGTCCGGTCAATCACATAATTATTTGTACTGCAAGTCTCTCTCTTAACATGCAACTTTATAGTTCACCACTTAAGTTTCTCCGTTTCTTATTGGTTTAAATTGATAACGTGATGCGATAGTGTTCGTCCGCAGAGAGACACTATCAGCCCACAGTGCCCTTCAGAGGAAAATACCCGGATGAATAGTACTCGTCCGTGAAATTTTAATAATTACGTCAACTAACCGAGTTCGAGGTCAGTACTGTAAGTTACGGACCGAGTTTTTTCCTCGCGAATATCCGAGCGGAAAAAACGAGGATCCGTAACTTACGCTACGGACCGAGAAAACGAGGTTGTAAGATATTTATTACATCTCAAAGCAATCTTTTGAATTTAGCGGGCCGTACAGTGAAGTATGGCCCGCTAAATTCACCAATCACAGCGCTTACTGAGAGATATAATAGGTATCGCTAATCGCTTCGCCGAGGCCAGCAAAGAATATGTATTATCCTTGTTACTGAGGTTGTACCCCCCCTCCCTCCAAAAAAAAGGTACGCGTGAATAAATATTTGATTTCGTCTGCATTCAGTGGGTTTTGACTGTTTTTCAACTGGCGCGCGGAAGACAATTTGGTGGTGAACAAGAACAGTGTTTATGTCTCGGAACTATCGGCCTGATAGTTGCCTCTTGGAAATGCGATGTTCTTAAAACTAGCATAATTGCCCTCGAAGCTTCGCTTCTTGGGCAAATATTTGTTTTAAAAACATCAAATTTCCGCGGGGCAACTATTTGCCAATATTTCCGAGATATAAACATTCTATTGTTTAAATAACAGAGGGCTCGTGATCGTCTTAAGATATACAGTGTCAAGGTCGTGTAGCGCGTTTACAGTTGTGTTTTTTATTCTGATGTATTAGTAGAGGGTTCTGCGAGTAATTACAATGTATAACAACAACGCTTGAGATAACAGATAAAAGATTAACAACTCATGGCCAGAAATCGCGGACATTTGAGCCCGCACATCGATACGCGGCTTTCTCCACAATAACAGAAAAAAACTAGTATGGCGGCCCATGAAGCGTTCTATTTTGCGAGGTCGATATTGAACAACTGCATTGTCTTTTATCCGTGGTTAAATTTACAGCGATCAAAAGCCTTCAGGACGTCTAAAATTGTTTTCGATAATGAAATCCTTCACTCGATCGCATGAATGAAATTCCCGCCATCCCGCGCCGGAAGTAAAAATACCCTCTATTTAGAGCGCTGACCTACAACACTGTTTAGCGTCTGTCCCCAGTTCTCAACGGAGTTTTGAAGCCTGGTTTCATAGCTTTCCTTTGATACCAAACATGGCGGTTAAACTGAGAGAATGTTGTGAAGAACGGAGGTTCTTTTTCGGGTAACATAGAGTAACCATTAGCGGACTTCACGGTTGAATGCCTCTACTTTTATAGTTTTATAATCTTGGGTTTTCATCGCCGAAATGGACGCTGTTAATCGTGTCCAAACTACCTGAAAATCACTGTGTTTCTGTAACACGATGTTAACTTTGAGGAATGAACTTGGAAAAATCAATCAGGCGGATGGGAACGCGGCGAGCTGCGGTGAAAGATTGCTACTTTACGTATTTCCTACATGAAATAGAAGGTTTAAGAGAGCGAAAGTGGAGCTAAAATCATGCCTAAAAAGGACGCTGTTAATGGTCTGGTTTAGAAATGACTTTCATACAGTTGGATTACGGATACTTTCTCCTAATAGATTCAGACTTGGAAACCGTTGCAGGTACGCCAGGAGTTATTCTATCCTCAAATTTAATTTTTACTCCATACATTCCTTTGTAAATTTAATCGCCATGTTTTGCTTCAGTAATGTAGAAAGCCGCTGCCGTTACGCGGGCGTTGCGTCCGCGATTTCTGGCCATGTATCACAAGGAAGTATCTCAGTCCGAAAACTAGGAAGTATTGGTTGATACACATGAAAATAATAATTGTCTCTTCTTGGGCTTGATCCCGTTGACTCTTGTGGCTGTTTCACAACATAGGGTAGTAACAATATTTTACTTTTTATTTACCCCACAGTTGCAATTGACCTTGGAATCCTCATTGAAGGCAGTGACAACACAAAACCAAGCGATTTTGAACAAATAAAACAGATCGTCAAATCAATTTACTACAGCTTTTCGGTCTCTCAGATCGGAACGCATGTGGCGGTAGCAGTGTTTGCAGAAATCACACGGATCATTTTCAATCTGAACAAGCACTATGAGCAGCAAGGCATGGATATCGATCTCGATGCCGCGCCGTATCTTTCGGGTAGAAGTAGAGCAGGAAACGCGGTCCGCAAAGCAAAAACAAAGATCTTTGATCAGAATTCACGAGAGAATGTTCCCAAAGTACTGATAACAGTCATGACCGGCAAACCTGATGACGACCTTGCTGGACCAGCAGATGCACTTAAGAAGTCCTGTGTTTTGATGTTTGCTTTGGGAATCACGCCCAGCTACAGTCCACAACACATAACCCAGGCCTCTGGGGAACCTCAATTTGAGTATGTGTTAACTAGTGAAACATTTCCCGACCCTGCTTCCTTTGCGCAGAAAATCACGGATAAAGTAAATAAAGGTAAGCACTACATTTTATCAGTATAGCCGTCAGTTGCTTAATTTTTTCCGTGTTGCTCACGTACACGAAGAGCATCCTCTGGTCTTGCAGTTAATGCCAGCCATAACATTGATAGTAATCAAGACCAAGAGATTTCGTACGGTAAAAAAGGAATGTGAACCGAATCTATAAGTTTCAAGTAGCAACGGGCGCTTACAACAGCAATGGAACAAGTTAACATAACAGATTTCTTTGGTTTGTTAATACACGGGAATGAAATCTAGTGGTGTACCGTTCGACGTTGCCCTACCTTTTGAACTAGTTAGGACATGAGATTCCGTGGTTTTGCTTATATACACGAACGGATTCCATTGGTTTGGCGATCGAATGTTTCAGAGCCATCGGTGCAAGCAACGATAAGAGATTCCTTGGGGTTGCTTCTACTTGCATTGGCACACACGTCCATGCTTACACTACCACTGGTGCTGGTGAGGGCAAACGATCCGGTTGCCTTGTTTAAACACACACACGAAATGTTTTGGTATACCAACCGATACTCCTACTAGAACTACCAATTGTAATAATCACGAAAGGAGCGTTCGTAAGGTTGCTAACACACGCGGATTGTATCTACCGGTATGCCGATATATATGCTTACACCTGTGTGTCTTCATTGGTACCATTTGGCCGAGATATACTTACAGTTGCATTAGTAAAGATTAAACTAGGATATCTCCTGACTGCCAGATTCACTTGAGATCAGCCTCTCATCGCAATGTGAATATGTAACAATGTTAAAGCATTTCATTGAGCTGGCTTCGTCCTAGGTATTCATTACTACCATTTTTCAAGCATGCAGTTTTGTTTGGCATATCACTGGTAATCTTATAAAGGCAATCCGCACACCATTGGTGAAACGAATCCAATCAAACTGAGGCCGTACCTAAAGAACTGTATAGATGCACGTAAATGCACCACTCTTACTTTGGATACTTTGGGTACGGCGCGAGACCCTGGCATGGGCCAGGCAGCTCGTGAAAGGGAAAGTGAGACGTCCCTTCCCTCCGGAGACTCGGGGTATGGCCTTGGGCAAGTCATGGTAACCTCTATGGCCCAGGGGAGCATCCCCTTTACTAAAGCATACGGGTGGATGGAGCTCTCAGCCATGGTAGGCAATCCTTCTAGGACAAGGTAAAGTCCAAATTAACACCAGGAGAGGGAAACTCTGTAAAACATGCGGTTGACACAGTCACCAATCATCTTGCACCCGCTTGTCATTGGATTTTGGCTGTTGATACTCAGAGGGGGGTATGTGTTCCGCACACGCACATGCTGTCGCTATCTTTTATGTGCAGATACTTCTTAGAAGTCCTGCGGCGATGGAGGAGTGGCGGAGTATACAGGCGTAACGTGCTGGAAGTATGTAGTCACGAATCTGCACGTGGGCGGCTAAGGGCTTTTCTTAACGTCGTTGTCAGTTTTCTGGACAGGAACTGACTTGGGCGGAGCCCTTTGCGACTGGGCAGGCCTTTTTAGGATGAACGCTGCCCACTCATTTATGAGAGGGGTCTAGAAAAGGTGACCTAAACATCGTCTGTTCAACCTTCAAGCTGGTCAGCTTCCTGCGGCTGACGGCTGTTCATACCAGCAGGGCAAGAAAGAATAATAAGTATTTGAAAATCAGAGAAAGATTCACCTTTGGTGCCTGGAATGTAAGAACACTTCTGGATCACACAGAATCGAGTGTGCATCTAGAGCGCAGTACTGCCGTTGTTGGCAGAGAACTTGAGAGATACAACATCGATATCGCTGCTCTTTCAGAGACCCGTTTGAGCGAGGAAGGTCAGGTTTGTGAAAAGGGCGCTGGATATACCTTTTTTTGGAAAGGAAAGCCAGCGGGCGTGAATGAGAAGGAGGTGTTGGTTTTGCAGTACGTAATGCTATTGTCAAGAACATAGAGCATCCAGAGGGCATCAGCGATCGCATAATGTATCTGAGGGTTCCGTTGGCAGGTGGACGTTTTATGTCAATTATATCGGTGTACGCCCCTACCTTAACAAGCAGTGACGAAGTCATCATGTCATTTTATCAAGATCTACGGAACTGTATCAACTCCATTGCTCATGCAGAAAAGATTGTCCTTTTAGGGGACTTTAATGCTCGTGTTGGTTGTGATGATGATACTTGGGACGCTCTTGGCAAATTCGGTATTGGTAAAATGAATTCCAGTGGTCTGCTGCTTCTTCAGCTGTGTACGGAGTTGGATTTAGCCATCTGCAACACCTTTTTCCATCATAAAGTGATTCATAAAATAACATGGACTCATCCACGTTCGAAACGAGGACACATCTTAGATTATATCATCACCCGAAAACGAGATCTACAAGATGTCTGTGATGTCAGGGTTATGCGAGGTGCAGAATGTGGCACTGATCATATGTTAGTCCGAGGGAAAATGAAGCTAAGGATTAAGAAGAAGCTCAGGAATTGCGGCACTCAAGTCCCTCGACGTATTGATGTCTCCAATTTACAAGATCGTAACACATCCGTTGACCTGAGAGTTGCTCTCGAGGGAATCCATTTCGATGGCACTTGGGATAATTTCAAGTCGGAGGTGTACAGGGTTGGCGTTGATGTCCTTGGTTTCAAAAGAACAAAGCATCAGGACTGGTTTGACGAGAATGATGCTGCGATCACTGAGCTTCTAGAAGCAAAGACCAGATTACATAAGAGGTTCCTTGCTTCTGATGATTCATCCCGGAATGCTGCGGAGAAAGCCTTCAAGGACGCTAAATCAAAGTTACAACGTGAAATTCGGCAAATGAAGAATCGTTGGTGGGCCAGTGTCTCGATAAAAATGCAGAACGCTTATGATGCTAAAGATTCAAGATCTCTCTATAGCATTATCCGAAAAGTGTTTGGTCCTCAACCATCCTCCGTGGTACCTTTGAAATCCAAAGACGGCTCAACCCTTATCAAAGATACTGAAGGGATACTGAGCCGCTGGCAGGAATACTTCACAGATCTCTTTTGTAACCCGTCTGTATTTAATGAAGATGTGATCTCTGGCCTACAGCAGAAGGAAGTTTTAGTTGAAATGATGGTTGTTCCGAGTCTAGCTGAGGTGACGTCCGCCATTGATAAAGTGAACAGAGGCAAAGCTCCAGGATCGGATGGAATCCCCGTAGAACTGCTGCAGTCCGGTGGTGACAACGTTACCTCTACAATTCACAAATTAATCCTGACTGTTTGGCAAGGAGAATCGGCCCCACAGGACTGGGTAGATGCAATCTTACTTTCTCTCTTCAAGGGCAAGGGTTCAAAAAGTGAATGCGGCGACTACCGCGGGATCAGTCTATTGGAGGCAGTGGGAAAAGTTCTGGCAAGACTACTATTGAATAGGCTGTTAAAATGGGTCTGCCCTTCTGTCATTCCAGATAGCCAATGCGGTTTCAGATCTGGACGCGGGACTACTGATATGATATTCTCCGTTCGCCAACTCATGGAGAAATGTGTAGAACAGCAAGTACCTTTGTTCCAAGTATGCGTAGATCTCACCAAAGCTTTCGATTCTATCAACCGCAGTGCCCTTTGGACTGTTTTACTGAAACTCGGTTGCCCTCCGGAGTTTGTCGACATCATCAAACAGTTACACCGCAACATGTGTGCCAGGGTCTGTGTCAATGGGAAACTGTCAGCTTCGATTCCTGTTGAAAATGGTGTGAAACAAGGCGATATCTTGGCACCAACCCTGTTCTCGATTTATTTTGCTGTAATGTTTGAATTTGCATTTCATGAGTGCGAGGTTGGGGCATTCATCCGCTTCAGGACCTCCGGCAAGGTTTTTAACCTTCGCCGTCTGAACTGTAAGTCGAAAACCTTTCAAACCCTTCTCCGTGAGTTCTTGTATGCAGATGATGCGGTTTTGGTTGCGCACACGAGGGAGGATATGCAATTCATAATGGATGTCTTCTCTAAGGCCTGTACCGCCTTTGGCCTCACCATAAGTATAAAGAAGACCAAAGTTATGTATACACCTTGTCCTGGAGAAGCGTATGTAGAACCTGTCATCTTGTGTGATGGAATACAGCTGGGAGTAGTGGACAACTTTGTATATCTGGGGAGTAAACTTAGCAGAGATGGCTCTCTTGATGCGGAGATTAACAACAGAATAGCTAAAGCAAGTGCTGCGTATGGCAAACTGGAGAAACGAGTATGGTCAGATCACAGTATTACTGTCAACACTAAACTTGGTGTCTACAATGCATGTGTTCTATCGTGTCTGATGTATGGCTCTGAAACGTGGACAACCTACAGGCGTCACATCAAACGCTTGGAGAGATTCCACCAGAATTGTCTTCGGGGTATCATGAAGATTCACTGGTCCTCGTTTACGCCGGATACTGCTGTGCTGGAAAGAGCTGGCACGTTTAGCATCGAAAAGAGGATCATTCTTAACCAGTTGCGATGGACTGGACACGTGGTGAGAATGGATGATGCTCGAATCCCCAAACAACTGTTCTACGGAGAGCTTCTGGTTGGTTAAAGGCCGCAGCACAAACCAAGGAAACGTTTCAAGGACGTCGTTAAGTCCAATCTCAAAGCCATCGAGATTGATGTAAGCTCCTGGGAGAACTTGGCAGCCAACCGCCTTTCCTGGAGGCAAGCCATAAACACCGGCTGTCATCTGTTCGAACAAAAGAGAGTTGAACATGCAGCGTTGAAAAGGGCACTCAGGAAGCAGGACTATAGTGCTGTACCAGCCGATATTCTGGAAAGCCTAAAGTGTGACATTTGCTCGCGTCTTTTTCTTTCTAAATCCGGCCTGCTGAGCCATTTAAGAGCTCATGCGAGAAGAGCTGAAGTTTCAAACCTTTAAGAAGTGGCCACCCTTTGTCAAGAGGAGGCAATCATATAAATGCACCACTCAGTAGTGTTATGAATCACGAGGCTTATACATACATACATACACACATACATACATACATACATACATACATACATATTTTAGAGTAGCTTGACAAGCTAATATTTCCGAGAACAAAATATTTGATAACGAAAATTTAAAATAGAAATTGCTATTTACATATTTACAATTAACTTATGTTAACTAATTATAAAACTGTCATTTACATGTTTTATGAATTGGTTTTACTGATGTGTTTCATGAAGTCTGAGAAGTTACATAACCTTATAAAATTGATATGATACGACTGTGAGAACGTTTAAACAGTAGTATCCGTTTGGTAAATATACATCTATTGGTTATTGCATTTTTCCTTAGTGAAAATTCTACCATAAGGCTAACAATAGAATTTTCACTGAGGACCGTACGAATCGATCCTTCCATTGACTGCCTTTCCTAATCAAAACTACAGGATCCAATTTTTTTCCTTGAAAAAAATTAATAATAACAAAATATGAGTTCGATAATTATTCTATGACAACTTTATCAACGGTTTTTATATAATCTTCGCCAATTTAATTTCTTTCTTTAATGGATGGTTCCGATTTTACAGTTGTTGCAGTCGCTGAGTCCAGAGCTAAATCTTGTGTGCAAACTACAGGCTATGGTATGTACAGTAAATATTATATTAAACGATGTATAATTGTGCTTTACGGAAAATGAATGCGTCAAATTGAGCCTAATACAGACGCCAATGCGCCTAAATTTTTCGCTTTGGCGACCAAATCCTTAAAGTTAGTCGCCAAATTGGCCACTAGAATTTCTAATCACATCTCACCTTGAGATCTAGTGATTGTTGAAGATTTGTAATGATAAATCTCCAGCAAAGTTCCTCATTAAACTCATTTCCAAAACGCAGAACACGTACGAACGTAAATCCACTAGACGCCATCTTGTATTTAGGTAACCTTTCAGGTTGTATAGGAACCATTCTAGTGTCCTCTTTGTGGCACGTGCAAATTGCGGGCTCATTTTTCATCGCGTTTCACAACATGTCGACCATGTGAACTCATTTAAACATAATGGCCACCAACTTTTTGGAATTGGCTACCACTTTAAAATATTTAGGAGCCAAGTGGCTACCGGAAAAAATGTTAATTTTACGCCCTGAATGCGGAAATAGAGATTACTTCATGGTTAGTGAGGGCGGACGATTTTTCTTCACGAGTTGTGAAGAATAGAAAACGAACGAGTGAGCGCAGCGAACGAGTGAGTTTACTTTTCTTCACAACGAGTGAAGAAAAATGGTACGGGCGAACTAACCATGAAGTAATTTGTTTATTTTTTAGGTACTGAGATTTACTCCTTACAAAATACTACTAACTGATCATGAATCACGCTCGGCTAGAAAAATCAAGATACCACAACAAGGTGCAAAACGCACTTAGCAGGCTTTATTTTGGAGCATACCGAATAAACATGACAGTCAAGTTAAAAATGCGTTCAAAATTTACTTCTCTAAAATGATACAAACATTGCACGAACTGGAAAATTCTACTTTAAACACTGTTGGAAATGTCGCTAGAAGTATAAGAACCAAAGACAGTTAAAAGCGTTTTAAAACGACTCGTGAATGACTCAGGAATGTCTTGTGTACGGGAAATACAATGTAAAATTACCTTTTTGTTTTGATCAGTTTAATGCGGCTCTTGCTTTTTCAAACACCACTTCTTTTGAGATGCTGAATCCGTAGCTTTTTTATTCAAATAACCGTTGCGAAAGAGAGAACGGTGCGAACTTGGCTCATAATCTTTGTTTTCCTTCTTTCCCACTGCTACCGGACAAATTCACTCATGAACTGAATTGAGCTCGTTTGAAGGAATTTCTTCTACGGACCTTGATTCGCCTTTCAACGTCAAGAATTCTTTCAGTGAAGCGACGGGCTGTTCGGATTTGTTATTCGTATTTTTATTTTCTTGATCTTGTATGAAGTCCTCGACTGAAGCTGTATCTGCAAACCTAGAATTTCTCAAAGAAGAAGCTGAGGAAGAAGCCGTTATTGCTCACTTTTTGCCGAGTTGATGGCGCCAAAACTGATCCCACCTCTATGAACAGTGAATTGGTCGGACCACTTTTTTTCACTAGTGAAGAAAATGGTCCAACCAATCAAATTGCTTCTAGTTTTTTACAGACTATTTTTCTCACACAGATTTATAAGGAGTAAATCTCAGTACCTATGGAATAAATGACATTGCGCAATGTAAGGGAGTTACTCAGAGTGTTTCGTTAAGATTGACGTAAACTTCACGTTACAAATCGCTTTCAATGCAACAAAGATGATCAATTTGCTGGAACCATTAAATTCAACTTATGATACTTTTTATTTAGTTTCTGTCACCTCTATGTCCTCCCATCAGTCACATAACATTTTGTTATGGGTCACGAACGGGCAGCTTTAATGTTCTACATATTTGGGGCGAGATGTATTACAACTGCTATACGGGTGGGATTGGATGGGTGGTTAACGAAAACGTAACGATTCTAACTTACAACCTAACTTCGACTTGCGAGCGTGTCCACTGATAATGTATAATGACGGGCTTAAAGTCATTTTTCGGTGATATCACCTGATTGGTCCATTAAACTATATTAACTATATTAATATCACCAAAACAGTAAGAAGGGTTTAAATTTCGCCTAGTTACCACTTAACATGTTTGTTACGAATTTATGGTTGATGATCTTTTATTCGATGCATTCAGTAAAACTGTTAAATTTTTTGAACGCGTCTATTTTTGTAACGAAACAGGTGTAAGTCCCCCCCCACATGCATACATTATAAATTTGAAATGCTAACGTGCCTTGTGTTAGCACCAGGGTCCCCACGGGAACACATGTCTTCCTCTCCAATTAGAAATTACTTTTTCGTAAGAACAGGTTTGTTTTATAACATTTTCTTTAATACAGACTCATCCCTTCCTAAATTACTCAGAACAGTAAGATTAAGTATCTTTTTCACTCTATAGCCACCAAAAAACCATGGAACATTACAAACAACGAAGCAAGTTGCAAAAATGCTTCGCGAAAAAAAACCTTGTAATGATTGCCGCTAACTTGTTTCCAAACAACTCTTTCGACAGAAACAAAACAAGCCATGGATCTCGTTTTCATTTTAGACGGATGCCGAAATATACCAAATAAGAACTTTATACATGAGCTGAACCTGGTGAGAAGCGTCTGTCACTCTATATCACTAGTTACGGGTAACCTACGAGTTGCTATCATCACTGTCTCAAATGACGCAAAAGTCACTCGAGATTTGACAACTTCTCCGTTAAATATAAAACCGACATTAACAAGAGGCGCAGACTTAGGAGGAGGATGCCCGTTTGGAAAAGCCCTCAAAGTTGCGGCCAGCCTTCTTAAAGCTCAAGGTTCAAAAGGTGTCCCTCAATTTGTGGTAGTTCTTATGGCGGGAAGTTCAGACGATGAGCTCTCACAACCCGCAAAGGAGCTCCAGGATTCTGGTGTGATTATGTATGCAGTTAGCCTGGGAAACGCGCTTGAATACTCTACAGTTAGCAATCTGACAAGTGCCCCGGTGGAAGAATTTTATGTGTCGGCCACGGACTTTCCCGCTACGGAATCCGCAGAGAGGACAACAGTAGACAAGCTAACAACAGGTTTGTCTGTTTACTCCAGAATCAAGCTTTAAGCTTGAGATATACACATACTCCAATGAACACGGAAAATTGACTCAAAGACAGCTGCAGACAAAGGTTGGATCAATAGTCGGAAATTGTTAACTGATGTTTAGTCAATATTTAAGAAATAGGAAACATATACCGTTTTTCTATCGAGTTTTGGTGTAAATCTACTGGCGTTCTATCACAAATGCCGCGCTCTAATTGGCTACGCTACCCACTATCTATTCTGTGATAGATAGTGAGTAGCGTAGCAGTGTTCCCTTGCTAACAAAATGGCGGCCGCTTCTTCACGTTTTCGAAGTGTCCGTGAAGAAGATTTAGACAGTTTACTGGTCGAGGCTGTTCCAGAAAAGACAAAGTTAAGAACGACTAGTAGATTTATGAATTCTAACCAATCAGCGCGCGTGTTTTCTTAGGACTGTTTTCTAATAAGGATTAACTACTCATACGACCCAAGCTCTGTACGAAACATTTTGGCATTGTGTATTTGAAGTGTTGTTACACTTGCAAATTATCCCCTTAAGTTTATGAATTGCACTATACAAGCTTGAGCGCGAG
Organism: Ricordea florida; assembly: GCA_949710005.1. Taxonomy (NCBI): domain Eukaryota; kingdom Metazoa; phylum Cnidaria; class Anthozoa; order Corallimorpharia; family Ricordeidae; genus Ricordea; species Ricordea florida. The sequence goes on from OX453272.1 coordinate 28,944,706, forward strand.
TAACGTTTAAGCCAAAGCAACTGAATTTCATTCAAAAGAAGCTTTATGGAAGAGGGTTTGCAACAGGCATTAACGAAAAGCTAATCACGAAGACGTTTGCGAATGGGTAATAACTGTGAGGGCTCGTTTTCAAACGTGACTAACAAATCTCCTTTTTTCTCAAGTTCTCAAAATTGGCAACAGTCTAGTATGCCCAATCAGGAAGCCTTTACCAGAAGAATGCGCTATTTTACTGACTACGCCTTCACCTTCCAATGCCATCAGTGTACCCACTCCGAGCAGTCGTCAAGAAAATAGAACAAAAATGGAAGTTATGGACTTGGTTTTTCTTGTAGATGGTAGTAACCTAGTGAATGACAGCTGGTTCAGAAATCTTCTTGACATAGTTGAAAAGACTTACAAATGCTTTCTACTTTCCGAGGAGAGTACACATGTAGCAATTGCAGCGTATGGGTCAAACTTGAAGGTCATTACGAATCTGCAAAATTACAATACTGCTAGCTCCGACAATGCCCTTAGAACAGCTAGCAAGCCAGGTGGTATCAATCTGGCGGGAAAAGCTCTAAACGAAGTTAAAGACAATATCTTCTCTACAACTGGACGACCCCGTGAGTCCGGTGTTTCACGTGTTCTAGTGCATATCATGTGTGGAAACTCAAGCGATGATGTCATTCAGCCGGCAGCGAGTTTAAGAGAAGAAGGAGTGAAAGTAATAGCGGCAGGGGCGTGTTCCGGGGACAATAAAAAGGATCTTTGCAACATCGGTAGTGCTCCACGATGCAAGAACTCCGTTGTTATTAAGGTATTCAAGCCACCAGAAATACCAGCGAAGGAATTAGCGAACAGAATAACTGAAGGTTCGTATGACAGACTAAGGTAAATAGATATTCTTACGCATGATTTAAAGGAAACAAAAGCACTCCTATTTTTCATATTTTAATTACTGATATATGGCGCTGTACACCTGTAATTCGCATGTGTGAGGGCGCTTGTTCTTGCCATTCTCAAAATTTAGTTTAATAACCGAGTCCGTTTTGCGTAGTTATATTAAACGAGGCACAATTTTATTCAAGTTGACTTCAAGCTATGGCATAAAGTCCTACATCAATCATCTTTTCTCCACCACGACCATATCAAACAGTCATAATATTGTGCTTAATTATGTCACCTTTGCCAGCACACAGGAAGTTGTAACAGAGATTGTTGTCTACTTTGAGAGCTACCTGGTCTGCCACCGCACGTGACTAATTTTACGCAGCCACTACTCGATGTGAGGTGCTGTCTTTGCAGCAGCATGTAGATGTTCTCTATTTTTGTAGCGAAAATAAAAAAAACTCTAATGCAGTGCTTTAGTGACTTTTATACATAATTATTTGCAAAAGAAATAAAATATCTACTGTTATTAACCCATGTTCCATTTAAATTTAATACAACATGCGTCAGCGTAACTTGCCTGTTCTTCGTTATTGCAGGAAGACAAATGCCTAGACCAACCCAAGGTGGGCAATGTTCTATGTGATACTCTGGTAGCGTAAGGCGACCACATAAAACAGCTCCTTAAGCCTTTACAAATAACAAGATTGATCCTAAAAGTACAGTATACTAGAAAAAACTCTTCCTAATAAAAAACGGGTATTAAACCGAGATGCTCGGAAACGTAATTTGCAAAAAAATTCCAAATGAAAGGTGTTTATGCAATAACAGTGTTATATACCTAGACTTTTACTCAAGAATTAAAGTTGCGATATGTTAAGATACTACATATAAGATATGAGTAGTATACGTGGCTTATAAGGCCGGTAACCAATCAGGAGCCGAGAAAGACAATAGGCTATTGCTTGGAGAACAATGGATGTTTTTGTTTTCCAAATCCAAGATGGCGGAGGTATTTGTCAGCCAATCAGGAGCCGAAGTAAGGATTCAAGATGGCGGCGCTTATAGGGCCGGTAACCAATCAAGAGCCAGGATTTGTACCACGTGACCAACAATAACAATGGGGTTCTATTGTTTTCAATCGAGAATGGCTACCACAAATGTGAACCAATCAGGAGTCGAATTAAGAAATCAAAATGGCGGCGCCCATGCAAATGAAGGTCAGCCATGTTGGAAAACAGCCCACCAGCCTCGACAGAGGAATCTGGGATCGGTCTCACAGATTTCCATGGCAACCCAATCAATAAAAGGCGGGAAAATACCTACAGCGTCCGGTGGCCCCCAAAATGCGCAGAAGTCCTTCCTGTAAGCGGTCATGGTAAAGACTAAGAGACTTGGGTCCGAGGTCTGACTATAGGGAGGATGGTCAAAGCATGGCGGGTCGATGATCTCATCGAGAACCATTCAGGAGCTGGCATGGCGATGACGTCAGCCTGCATAAGTATAGGCCACTTACCTCGCTTTTATGCTGGGATTTTAATGAGATGCAACCAACTGTGACTCATGAAAATTCGTCACGCAAAATTCATTTTAAAAACAAAGATTATATTCTCTAAAAATTCTGGTGTTACAAACTGGGTCGTGTGCTTAGCGCTTAATCAAATTGCCTTTTGCTTTGATGTCCTCATGGCTATCCAGAATACTACGCGCTTTGAATACGTTAATGAATAGGTGTACCTATCATCCCATGTCGGTAGTTTCCTTCAACATTTTAAAAGACTTGTTTAGCTAGTATACTTTTGAACCATATTGTAATCACATTCAATTGATCTATCGACAAGCTTAGTAATGCCTACCAGTGCTGTAAAATCCAGAGAAAGATTGAAGAAATGGAGGGAAAAAAATCTTGAACTATGAATTGGAGAATAACATCAAAGGCATTTCGAACAATTTTTTCGAGCTTGAAATAAAGATCTAACTAAATTTACAAGCACTGTAGAGTGCACCAGTCTAATACATTGACAGCGCGAATTATAAGCAGTTTTCTACGGGAATAAAATCAATTACATTAATCATAGCCCTTAGTTCACGGTGAAAAGAGGATTGCGTGTTCCTTTCTTATTTCTTCATCCAACATGAGAAGAAAGAGTTAAAGAGAAAAATACAATTGAAATACTTCAAGTGGAAATAATTTGCTAATGAATCTTAAGGCCTTGATCTCGACTGTTCCCTTGAGAGAAGAATCATTCAAAGGAATCTTAAACAAATAAAGTACATTTTGAGCGACCGTTGAATAATTAACATAATTAGTCAGAGATGAACCGTGAAATAAATTAAGATGCCACCACATACACCACCGCTACCACCACATACACCACCACCACACACACCACCACCACACACACCAACACCACCACATACACCACCACCACCACCACATACACCACCACCACCACATACACTACCACCACCACCACATACACCACAACCACCACCACCACCAAATACACCACAACAGCCTCCATCACCACCACCACCACATACACCACAACCACCACCACCACCACCACATACACCACAACCACCACCACCACCACATACACCACAACCACCACCACCACCACATACACCACCACAACCACCACACACAGCACTACCACCACCACCACCACCACCACATACACCAACACCACCGCCACTACTACCTCCACCAACTCTATCCATCAATCATCTATAAAAATTAGGCTTTAACTGCCTCGACTCATTTTGAATCAAACTAGCAAGGAGTCATGTCCCTTTATTGTCGATATTGTGATAGACTATTCTCTCGTGCAGACAGTAGAATTCGTCACGAGAAACATAGTTGTCAAAGCAGTGGGTCAGAGAAAACACCAGATGTGTCAAAGATCACATTTCCTACCGAAAAGCACCATGGGATCCCTAGTGGAATAGAATTGGGGGAAGCGTTTCGGTTCAAGACACCCTCCAGTATTTTTCGATCGTGGGTCCCTCTGGCTGCGGCAAGACTTGTTTTACCGGGTCGTTACTCTTGGATCACTTGGACGAATTGTTTGTAAATCCTCCTCCCGCAATTCATTATTGTTACGGGGCGTGGCAAGGCGTATTTCAAGACATGCAAGAGGCTGGTGTGCAATTTCACGAAGGGATTCCCGAGTCACACCATCTCAAGGCATGGTTTCCAAAGGGTGGATTACTCGTATTAGACGATTTGATGGCAGAGGGAGGTGAGGACAAAGAGTTGCTGGACTTATTCACCAAACACTCTCACCATCAAAACATCACCGTGCTGTACTTGTGTCAGGACATGTTTCCACCAGGGAAATACGCTAAGAGTATTTCCAGGAACGCCCACTACATCGTAGCCTTCAAAAATCCAAGAGATCAATTAGGGATAAGGAATTTACTGCTTCAAGCTTTTCCCACTTGTTGGTAAGACATGATGGATGTGTATCAAAAAGTGACCGAACGACCGTTTGGGTACGCGGTCTTGGATCTACACCCCGCCAGTGATGACAAAAGACGCGTGTTTAGTCACCTCTTGACACACGAAGGATACCCGCGTTGGCATCGAAGAATTAAGAGAGAGGATGTTTGATCATTTACTAAAACAGTATATTAAATATTAGTTTAATCGACTCGGCTCATTTGAAGCACGCTGTCTTTGGTGAAGGTCGACGAGAATCATGGGTGATCATTCAACAGACATTTTTGGCCCCGTAGAAGATAACAGTGATGTAAAGGAAGAAGAAGAAGAGGAGGTTGAAGAAGAGGAGCCTGAAGAGGAACAGGAAGAGGAGGATAGTAGTAGCTCTGAAGAGGAAGTTACTCCCCGAGGAAAATGACGAAGAGGAAGTAGAAGAAGAGATTGAAACCGGAATTAGCCAAGTGACTCTTATCAGAGTGAGTGATTGCAAAGTTTTAGTCATTATTTGTACGACGCCACAAGATGAATTGCTTCAATCCACTGTCAGGAAATGACCAGATGGTTATCTGTAAAAGGACCTACCACAAAAACTATTATGCAAAGAACAGAGAGCGAATGCTTGCTCAACAAAAAAGATATCGTGCATAGAACGTTGAGATTTTCAAAACCCGTCGTAAAAGATGGTATGAAGTTAACAAGGAACGAGTCGCCAGCACCCAGAGAGCCTATTGTCAACAGAACAAGGAGCACATCAGAAATTACCGAAGACAATACTGTAAAAAAAAAACAGGGAACGGATCAACGAATATTGGAGATGTTATTATGCGAAGAATAAGGAACGGATCAGGCAAAAACTTCGGGACCAAAAGCAAAGAAAAACAGACAAAAATATCGTGCTTTTCCGGGCCAAGGTACAAGAGTCTGAGAAACTGGAAACGAGTCTAGTTCCCACCACCAACCACGATCAGGACTTTAAGATTTAAAATTCTCCCTACGGATTTCATGTTATGATTATTCAATAAAGGTTATAAAGTAAGCATCACGACTCTTTGATTTGTTTTAAAGACAAATGGTACCGCAGGGAATATCGAGTACCCCCACGTCATCTCATTGGTTCTTAACCAAACCTTTTGTCACGTTGATGACTAGGTGTACCTTCCCATCCCCCATTATCTCATTGGTTGTTAACCTATCATTGTTCATTCTTTTATGAATGCACTTTTATTACTCAAACGTTGTAAGCAAAATCATTTTACTTGTGTGAGTTCGTTCAGCGTGCGTAGGTCTTGGTAAGAATAGTTTTCTCTCCTGTCTTGGTGAAATGGAATTAAGTGAACAAGAGATGTGTGACGCATTGGAGAAAAGGACTATATTTGTCGAAAACTGCTTATTATTTGAGCGGCTGTTTTATTTGAAGCGAACAGTTTGCAGTGTTTGTTAGATCTTCACTATGAACGCGAAGAGTTTGTTTGAAATGCCTTTGTTGTTTCTCCTAAAGGATACAGTCTAACATGATTTTAGCTTCTAAACATGTGTTTTCGGTCTTAATTCATTTCACCGTTCATGTCTGACTAATTATGTTAATTATTTAACGGTCGCTCAAAATGTACTTTATTTGTTTAAGATTCCTTTGAATGATGCTTTTCTCAAGGGAACAATCCAGATGAAGGACTTTAGATTCATTAGCAATTCATTTCCACTTGAAGTATTTCAATTGTATTTTTCTCTTTAACTCTTTCTTCTCATGTTGGATGAAGAAATAAGAAAGGAACACGCAATTCTCTTATCTCCAAGAAGTAAGGGCTATGATTAATGTAATTGATTTTATTCCCGTCGAAAACTGCTTAAAATTCGCAATGTCAATGAATTAGAGTGGTGCGCTTTGCAGTGCTTGTAAATTTGGTCTTTATTTCAACCTCGAAGAGTTTGTTTGAAATGCCTTTGATGTTATTCTCCAATGCATAGTTCAAGATTTTTTTTTCCTCCATTTCTTCAATCTTTCTCTGGTTTTTACGGCACTGGTAGGCATTACTAAGCTTGTCGATAGATCAATTGAATGTGATTACAATATGGTTCAAAAGTATACTAGCTAAACAAGTCTTTTAAAACTACCGACATCGGATGGAACTACGCCAAGCACTGGTAGGCGTGACTAACCTTGTCGGTAGAGAAGTTTAAGTTGATTACAATATAGTTCTTTTAAAACGTTCAAGCAAACAAACTACCGACATGAGATGGTTATTATTCAACATTCAGGCATTGTATTCATATAAATATATTTATGTTGTCCTGTTCAAACACTTTTATGCCGTTCCTTTCATCTGTTTTATGTCAAAACTTCCTGCATGCCGTTTGTCTAAACGCTTTTTTCAAGTTCGTAAACATTCGTTTTATCTGTTAATAAAACACTGTGTATTCGTGATATCATGCAAGAGTTCACTTAATCATATTTGCCGCTTCTTATAACTTGTTTGAACGCAATTCGAATGGATCTCTTGTATCTTTCAAAGCAACGCGAAATGATATCCGCGAAAATAACCTGGGAAGCAAAAGTTGAATGAAACTGAAGTTTGTTTTTGTCATCATAAAGTTAAAGTCAACAAGATTGAATCAAAACATCGCCTGTTCAACAACTTTTAAGTTACCACTTATTCACTGGCTCGTTCCCTTGAGAAAAGCGTCTTACTTCAATGAAAGAAATTTTAATCAATGCAAGAACAACAGCGACCGAGGGATGGTAGGTACACCTATTCTTTTATGTAACAAAGCGCTCGGTATTCTGAATAAGCAAGGGAATCAAAGCAGACGGAAGGGCATAAATACTTCATCATTTTGTTTCCAAGTATGACAAGTCAAGTTGACGCTGAAGTACAGCAACAGCTCGAGACTTTCAATTTTCAGGCGTTTTTTGAGAGAAGAAGAAGAAATAGGGAGAATGGAATCAAACTGAAGGTTGATGGAAGAGGCCAAAATGAATGCAGAACTTAGCGAGGAAATGGATAGGACGAAGAGACAGTGGTACGATACAGCTCGCACGTACGAACAATTCAGACGAGAAGACATGATGAAAGCAGAGAGAGTGGATAAAATAATTGCAGAACTTAGCGAGGAAATGGATAGGAGGAAGAGACAGTGGTACGATTTAGCTCGCACGTACGAACAGTTCAGACGAGAAGACACGGTATTGAGATATATGGGGAGTATCGATGTACTATCAAACAAACTGAACATATGATGATGGAGTTTGACAATTTTCTTTTTTCTTTTATTTGAAAATTCTAACTTGAATTTAGCTTGAAAAGCGAGCGAAGCACAGTAATGACAACAAAAAAACGGCTCCTTTAGGAGCCACCAGCTGTTGTAAAAGCAATGATCAATTGTAACATAATTTTATACTGAGAAAATAACATTCATCTAACAAGACACACTCTCTCCCCTTCGTCAACATGTACACACCTTGTTTGTAAATAGTGTATGAGCGCTGATCACTCCGAACACGACCCTCTTTGTAACACCAGAATTTTTGGAGAATATAATCTTTGTTCTTAAAATGAATTTTGCGTAACGCGTGACAGATGAACACGAATTGCTTACAGTTGGTTGCATCTCATTAAAAATCAAAGCATGAATGCGAGGGTCAATACTTATGTAGGCTGACATCATCGCTCCTGATTGATTCCCGATGATGTCATCGCCCCATGATGCTTTGACACACCCTACATAGCCTAGGCTCGGACCCAAGTCTCTCAGTCTTTACCATGACCGCTTGCAGGAAAGACTTCTGTGCGTTTAAAGGGCCAGACACTGTAAGTATTATTGATTGGGTTGCCATGGAAATCAGTGAAAAAATGCTGTAAATATTTTATCGACTTTTATTGATTGGGTTGCCATGGAAATCCGTGACACCCATCCCAGGTCCTCTGTCGAGGCTGGTGGGCTGTTTTCCAACATGGCTGATTTTTATTTGCATAAGCCATTTGGACTCCTTAATTCGACTCCTGATTGGTTGACATTTGTGGTAGCCATTCTCGATTGAAAACAATAGAACCTCATTGTTATTGTTGGTCACGTGGCACAAATCCTGGCTCCTAATTGGTTACCGGCCCTATAAGCGCCGCCATCTTGAATACTTAATTCGGCTCCTGATTGGCAGAAAAAGACCTCCGCCATCTTGGATTTGGAAAACAATAGCATCCATTGTTCTCCAAACAATAGCCTATTGTTTTTCTCGGCTCCTGATTGGTTACCGGCCCTATAAGCCACGTATACTACTGATATGATATCGCACTGTTAAGATATTATGAATGCCTTGTTTCGCACAATTTACTTTTTTTTTGTTCCCCAGGTCCTTTTCATTCCATCACCCCTTGGGTCCTCCCTCACAGTCCAATGGCAGAAGCAGTCGCCCCTTTGGTCCCGTCTCTTATTCCAATTAATCCGCAAGCACTTAGTCCGCCAGAAAGCGTGTGGAACTACGCCATTCCTATCCGACAAGGACCTGTGCTACTCGACCCATACGCAATAGGCGACAGTTCCATGTTATATAGAATGCGTAAGCCTTGTTGGTGTTACAGTTTAGAATAGCCGTTCAATAGGGCGTTGTTCTGAGCAATGTACCCGCTATCGGGTCTCGTTTTACACTCCATCGTTCCGCAATTCATGGAAAGAACAATAAAACTAAGCCAACAGGACCCTAAATCCTGGTCTAGTGGTCTAGTCAAATAAAAGGCATTGGAGAACCGCTCACCACCTGTGAAAACCAATCCTGAAACGGATAACTAAACTCTGTACCTCTGAAGTCGGCAAGGAATTCCTTAGAGAAGAACAATTCACTAGATTTCCTTATTCATTGAAAATCCTTTTAAAGCGTGCGTACAGTTTTCTATTTACTTTCCTTCGAGATCTCCGGCAAAGGTTTGTCACAAAACCGTCGTTGATTTCAGACCATTTAAACGTTTGGACGTTTTCAAATTTACAGTTCAAAATATCAGTTGGATTGCCTCAGATTTCTGTTGATTCTTATCACCTTATTTTATACCAAAACAAAGCGATTTCCACCCAGGTCACTAATTAACTGGACTCTTCATTTCCTGTGCTAATTACGACTTTAACTTTGCAGCTGTGTGTGTGGATTATGACTCGGCTTGTTCAGGATTTGGTGCCAGTGGTTTCTGCGATGGGCCTGCAATTGGTTACACTACTGAATACTTGATGAAAATGTGTAAGAAGAGTTGCGGTTTTTGTGAGGCGTAAGTACACGAAATGCTGCATGAAGAAACTGTAGCGTCATCGCTCCTTTGCCTTAAGCTTGGGAGAGATTTCAGAGTCAAAAACCAGATCACGCAAAACTCATAGGGTCTTTAAATAACGAAAGCAAAGGTGCTTCCGTTGCTATAACAACTCTAGAAGTGGTTCGACCCTCACCTGGCTGGATGGCCCCGAAGCAATGGTGGTCACATAGGCTTCTCCGCACGGACAACTTCGTCACATTTCAATACGCGTTAACAACTGTTTTTGCTTCTTGTTTCGTATACTGTCGCATAATCTGATCTCTTTTGTAAATTAGCTTCTGCTACAATATTAGAGAATAAACTTATTGTATTATTATCATTAAGGCCTTATGTGCCACGAGGCACAAAGAAGCTAGATAGATAGATATTATTATTATTATTATTATTATTATTATTATTAATATTGTCCCGTCTCAAACCTTGGCTGTGATTCGTCCCAGTAGTGAGCTCCGTTACTTCTGTTGAAATCGATTGTAACTAAGTCGTTCAAGGAAAACGCCATTGGACATATTTAAATAAAAACATTCATTACGAAAAAAGAATGTTATTCTCCAACAAAATTTGCTCTTTACACGTCACAATGCATGCGCACACCCTCTTTCATTAGTGAAACCCTCACAATCTTGATGTTTCACCGTAATTCAAGCTGTACAATCATTCTTCTATGCATGGTACTGTGATATGTTTTTACCATTCTTTTCCATGAAATTGTCAGAAGCTATTATCATTGTTAACGTTCTGTGAATAAGAGCTTAAGGGGCATTTAAACCATTTTAGTATATACCAACTCAGCAACCTTGACATTTCGAGCAATCTGATTGGCTCACCACCTCGGAATATTCAATATTATAGTATATACTAAAACAGTGGAGAGCGTTGAAGGTGCGCTCTGATTGGCTAGTCAAGCTCCGATTGTCCTTTGCTATTTACCTCCGAGCAACTTGTGAGTTTCTCGCTTCCTTGCGTGAATTTCGAAAGATGTGGCGTCCCGGTTTGCATCCGTGACAAGCAAAGAAATCATGCAAATTAACAACGAAGCAGTCCCAGAAAACACAAAGAAAGCGGCTAAATTTGGCTTGGCGGTGTTCAAAGGTAATAGTTTTAAGTTTTTAACCCGGCGTTTCAGTTGATGAAAACAACGAGAAAGGTTTTATTTACAAATCCAAATTTAATCTTGCGTAACCAAATTTAATTTTTCACATGTTGTGTTATCCTCGGCGTCGTCGTCCTGTTTGCCTAAGCTCCTTACTGAGGCTACTTCATTGGTATATACTAAAACAATTATCCTCTGCAATCTCGGTGAATAGTGGCTTTAGAAATATTTACCTTGCTGCTTCGCAGTTCGGTAAATACTCTGCCACTATACACCTCGATTTAATTTTCTTTTTGCTGTTACTTTCATTTGCAGCTCTCAAAAGTGTAGATTACATGTAGTTGTTTTGAGTCTGCAAATATGTATAACGCACTTCAGGAGGGAATGAACTGTTAAAAGCAGACAAACGGAAGCTACATTGAATTTCTTCATATAGTTGCCATTTTATTTCCTGGCCTACTTTGTTGAAAACTTTCTTGTTTTTGTGATCCGACAGGGACAAGGACATCACAAATGAAAGTGCTTGGATTATTAGGAGGGGTCATCTTCCCAAGCCAAATCAAGACTCGATGAAACTACTTCAGTACAAGCAAACCATCAGAGACTTAACAGCATTGAAAACGTCAAAACAAAATCAAAGAAAAACGGGAAATGGTTAGAAGATGAAAGTTTTTTCTATTTGGAAACTGTAACTTTTTGTTGCTTACGTAATGAGATTTTCACCTTCAATGCTTTGGTACTTAAAATCAAAAGTTATTTAGTAATTTTCTCTCAGAATTAAAGCAAACTAGAGCTTAGAAATAAATTATATAATTGCACTTTCTAACTAGATGGAAATAGAATTAGAGATTTGATCCTCGCGTTGATGGCGCAATTTGAACAAACGTTGTGAGGCTTTATGACATCTACATGATAAAAGTCAAATTTACACTGCACATGAAAATGGAACTGAACAAAATTCATACATGAAATAACATAAGGGTGTTACTTTTTTGTGTTTTGCACAATAAGGAAAGAAGTAGGAAAAGTATCATTATCGTAACTCGTAGCAAATTTCGCTGTGCTTAATTTGTTTTTACCTTGAATTCTTAGTAACTATAGAAATGTCTGCCTTCATCGAAGAATAAAAAACACCTAATATGTTAACGCGACTATTTACCTTTACTAGTTAATTGGTGTCATTTTTAGGTCGAGAACTCAATCTCACTGAGATCCATGCAATACTAAACAGATCTGAGGAAGGATGTCATGTATATACCCACCACGAGTCCCCAACTGCGTAAGGCACGTTACATTATTCAATGCACCCTTGAATTACGTCAACGTACCATTGAATTACGTACAGAGGACTCGTGGTGGGTATATACATGAGATCTCTGACTCTAAAGGGAAACAACTACACACAATGGGACTCGTGGTGGATAAATACACGAGATCTCTGCCCAGATCTGTAGCCGGCATAAAGAACTCTTCACGAACTGAAGCATGTTGTCTTCAAGGAGCGTGCTGTCTGTTTCTGTCGCAACAAAATATTGCTTTTTCCATTTGAATACCATGGATGCTATAACTGCAGCTTTAATGGAAATTGAAGTCTACTAAACTGGCTAGTGAAAGCGCGCTTATTAGCCCATGGTGCCTTCAGTGAACAAACCAGTCTACTTGATTAATAAAACTATTAATAACCAAGATGGGCTGAACGACGCAATACTACTGGTCGTCAAAGTTTTTCGTGTTGCCCATCTTAGGTATCTAGACATGCGTATGGACAATGTTTTCATCATTTGCCAAGAGCAGTTGCCTCTGTGAAGTTACTGCTTACCTTTATGCTTAAACGACAGGGCGGCCGTGTTAAGACGACAACTGCAAGACAATAAGCGTACAAACATCTCAGAATTCCTGTGCTCTAAGTTGGAACTCTTTACCTAATGACATTAAATTGTTGTCAACGATAGATAAATTTAAAAGAGCTCTAAAATGTTACTTAAATTCAAACTAATACTTATTTTTTATCTTTGTTTGTTTTACTTGTAATCCATTATATTTATATATTTCTTAAATGCAGTTCCCTATTATAAATCACCTTTGTGACATAGGCCTACTGTCAAAAGAAATGTATTATTATTATTATTATTATTATTATTATTATTATTATTATAGACTGAATCAGTTCTCCTGAATCGTTAGAAGTCCTGTATTTTATCATCAAACATATGTAATTTACTCTTGCAAGTGTAGCTGGGGAAAAAACCTCTTAATCTTTGTATTCTACTGGTGGATGGTCAGAAAGAGGAATTGATGAGTTGATCTATCAGTAAACTTGATCGCAATATGAGAGAGAAAAAATTATCCCATGGTAGAGTTTTGCATTTTTTCTCGGTCCCGTTACATGGCTCATCCCCGGTGTAAAAGCCTGTTACGTTCACGAGTGACGAAGAACAAAGAAAACAAAGCAGACAAAAAAAATATTAGTGAAAAAAAAAAAGGCAAAACTAAGAAAAACTTCGCAGGTTTTCACACCGAGGTAAACCCCGTTATAGACTCGGAGAGTGACCGGCAAAAAAGACGACTGTGAATAGCCTCGACAATGTCCGTCAGCAAATTGGTAGATGTACCACCCAGGTCTTTTACAGGATGTCTACATCTTGCACCTCCTTTGTTTTCAGGGATAGGGACACTGTTTGTGCTCTTTGTTCTACCCTAACCACTCATACGGGACATTAAAACATTTGAATGCTGGCTATCAACAAACACGAATTCTAAACATTTCCTCTCAGAGTTAAACATCTTTGCAAGCCTCTGCTATCTTATACTCTACTTGGCGGTCTTATTAAAATGTAAGAGCACCTATAGAAACCAATTTTGTCCTAGCTTGTTTTGTTTACCGAATGTTCATTGTATTCATGACCTACATGTATCTTACCTAGTGCGGTTTCAAGAAAATAAAAGCTTTTATAGACTTCTCGTCAACTGCGAATGCTTCAGCGCCCAGTTATCGACTACAATTATTTATTGACTCGATTGCACAAGCTAAAAGGCGCTATTAGGTAATACTTGCTATTAGTATAAATACTCAGGTGATTATACAAAATCGTGCGCTCTGATTGGTTCGCTATTTCGGATTATCAGCCGATAATCACCTCGACGAACAAAACAGCTGCCAGTCGTTTGCAAGCTTTTGATGAAATAAAATTTTTTCGTGTTGAACAATGCTTTTTCTTTTCATTTTTGAAATAATCACCTGTGTGTTTATACTAAAACAACTACTGAATAGCTGAAAACTAACCAAGCTATCAAAAGTAACAAGCGATAAATCTGAAGATTTTTGGCGACAAGTTCTGACAACGTAACCTGTAGTCAACCTACAAACTTTGGCGACCTTTTTAACCTAGTGTTCTGATGTTTAATTCATTTGATTCTGTCAGGGTGGTCTTTTGTTTAATGAAAACAGTATCGACTCATCTTTCATTGTGCTCTAACAGTATTTTTATAAAGTGGAAATATCCTGCTTTTACGGACGGTGAAAAATAATGTAAAATGGTATGAAAAATGTGTAAGAGGAATGGATGAAACATGCTACAGGCACAATAGCGTGTTCCATGACGAATGTTGTCGCCGTTATTTGCCTCGAAGGACAAAAACATGGTTCGTCTGCACTTGAGCAGATTTCGCGTCCTTTTCTTATGTTTTCTTTCATTATCCCTCCATACCCCTTCAGCAGCACTTCGCTTAAGACCAGGTGAGTAGGGACTTCTTTCCTGTGTTCCATTAATCGAAGTACATCTTACTTAAATCTTACTAATTAGAGCTTTCTCTTTCCTCAACAAAATTGTTGAATAATTCAATAAAGGAGCGACACCCATTTCAAGTTGTTATTTTGTTATGTTGATTCGAAACATAAAGTCTAATAGCAACAGTACAATTTTCCATAATTTTTCATAAGTACAACTTGCGTTTTAAAAACAAATCTATATTCTACAGAACAAAGTTAAGTGAATAACAGTAACATAAACTGGAGTGAGATTTTACTGTGCCAATTAACGACTAGTTTTCAATTATACTACTACTAATAGGATGATGAGAGACTTCTTGATAAACCCACAAATCTGCGTTAACGATTAAGATATAAATCAGAGCTGTTTTCATGTCTACAGTGTGGTGCCAAATCGGTTTGAATTATGGTAAGTTTGACGATTCAGTTGCAAGCCACGTTGAGCTAGGGATACGTATTCTATTTGCAAACAGGTGTTGCGCAGTTACGGACAAACTCGGATATCGAGTTCAGCCGTTATGCATGGAGTCCACGCATTACCCGCTGTTTTCTTGTCCCCACGCTTTAACACTCATCAATCACTCATTTTCTCTTGCACTCATCAGTGTAAGTGGGTCCATAGAACAGCAGTGTAGCAGCGCTCTTTAACCTCTTATTTGCATGGACCCCTATGTGTAACTTTCCATTGTTATAGGGCTAGGGCATTGTTTGTTTTGTTTGCTTTATTGTTCTTTGCTTGGTTATCGAACCAATAGTACACGACCTTACAACAGCTGCTACATCGCTCCCATAGAACACCCTGCCCACTGATAGGAATTGAATGTCAATCTGAATGGGTTGTGGCAAAAAACTACATAAGTGAAAAGTTGTTAGGGAGACCTCAATGGCCTCAAAGGGTTTTGTAGCAGTATTTCACAACCATGACTACATTGGAAATGTAGCGTAGCTGGTTGTGTGTTCTAGGGGCATGACGTCAATGATGTACATTAACGATCACCTTTCTGCAAAATAGGCAAGCACGCATCGAGTGATGCCATCAAGAAACACAAAGCACCAATGCGTCACGCCAGTCACCATAGAAACGACTCTCTGGCTTCACGACGCAGTACCTATCGTATTAACCTGCCACTGAAGGTTGCTAAGCTAATCTTTCCTCAAATGACTGGCGCCAAAAATACAGAAACGGTCATAAGAATTTATCCAGACAAATCACTCAAGGCTCAAAACAAGAACGACAAGAACCTCGTTTTAAGCGTTAATTACAACAAGCTGAATGACGATGGTTCACCGAAACCCAAGAGACGAGGTTGCTATTATGGGACATGTCCCGGATGTTGTCCAAGTTGCTGCTCGGTTTGTTGTCCCGGATGTGAGTTATCATTTTCTATTCTTTTTATGTGACTATTCCAATCTTAAGGTCCACAGGATTCCGTTGTCATCTACCGAACTTTATATTTAAACAAATCCGCCTCTTGGGATTAAACTTACCTTAAATTTAAGCAACTATTGTGGGGATAGCTTCTGAAGAAACTGGTGCTGCGTCGGTGGGGAATTGGAGTACAAGAAATTGGGATAATCAAAAAAGTTGATAAAGTAATTTGTACCACCGTAAGGTAAAAGAGGGGGTGCTCACGTTTCGAGCGTTAGCCCTTCGTCAGAGCGAATGACGAACGACTAACCCTCGAAACGTCAGCGCACCCTTCTTTTACCATACGGTGGTACAAATACTTTATTAACTTGTTAAATTTAAGCAATCGGCTAATAAGTACTAGACTAGGCATGAAAACACTTTTTAGCCCCATGGGTTTTCGTTTACACACCTCCACATTTTTTCGTCCTTAGTTATCTATCGTGTTTGTATGTATTGTGTTTATTGTGGGGAAATAAATAAACCTGAGACCTAAATACATTGTATTACGAATTACAACTGCGCCTAACAACTTACTTTGTAATTGGCTCGTCTTATTGTTCTATTTCAGGCCCGTGTAGACCGGCACCGAGCTTACCAATGCCAGGTAATACATCTAACCCTCATCTAATGTTTATTCAGCAACAAAAATCAAACAGGAATTCTAAACTTCAGCAAGAAGAAACAAGGCTTTTAACGCATCGATTCTGCTGTGTGTTTAGTTTTTCACCAGCGTTACGAGGAAGAGCATTTTTTACCAAGTTATCTATATCACTTCCTTTTCAGGATTATGTATCTGTCCGGCTCGACCAAGTAAGTCTTTAAAAAGGGTGCGTTTTTTTGGATCAATATCAGTTTCTGGGCAACCGTGCACCTACCCCTCCCCTAAACCAACATTAACGCTAACTTTTTAACTCATTAGAACTTGTTGGATTAGGGGAGGGGTAGGTGCACAGTTGCCCAGAACCTGGTATTGGTCCGTTCTTTTTTTATGATTCGGATCTGGATTTGTCATCTCTGATCACTGGCATCATGGCGTAAGAAAGAAAACAATAAATCCCTATCCAGACTGGGTTCATTGGTTTCTTTGATGCGCCACGATCCGAGTGATCTAGGACCACGACCCCTGATCCGGATGCCGTGTCATCGCAAAGGAATACACCCAAGATTATACAATACAGTAAGAAAGCGCGTTCTCTTTGTTCATATGTCACACCTGCTATTTGTGAAGGTGCAAGAGTTGTAAAGTAAAAAGCTCAGTGCAAGTAACGACGAGAATTAATTGACATATCAGTGATCAGATGTCTGCACTTCACTAAATTAATGCAGGAATCTCGCTGAGTCGGATCACGTATATTCGAATAACACTTTGCGCCTAATTACAGCATGATAACAATGAGAATAAAGTCCTAAAACGCCTTAAAAGAAACTTGTGTACAATCTTAAGTCCTATGGTGGTCGGTCTTTTGCGTTGGCTTCAACGGTGCAGCGAAATGCCCTTCCACAGTCAATAGCAGATTCGCCATCGGTGGAAACTCTTAAACGGAAACTTAAGGAAGCATTTATTTTGACAGCCTTACCGCGGACACTGATTTTTTATGAGTTTGATTTTTAACTGCCATTGTACTTTAACAAGTATCATTGCATTTTTATAGCCATAGGTAATAGTAATGATATTAGTATTAATTTTTTTGAACATGGTGTTTCATTTTTATATAATTTTAATTTGACATCTGTAAGGCGTTTTTTGAACCACTGGGAAAAGACGCTCTAAAAACGCATCATTATTATCACCATCATCATCATCATCATCATTATTATTAATATTATTATCATGATTATTATTATTATTATTATTACATTCACTGCCGTATTATCAACTCTTAAAGACACTATGGAAGGAGAGAGGACAAAATTTCGAAAAGAAGAAATGCTGTAGATTATAGTCTTCTATAACCACCTTAAATAAGAATTACGTAAATAAAAATGCTATTCAAAACCTTATGATAAGGGAGAGGACAAATTCTTAAAGAATTCAAATAGATGGCACTCCTCGATAACTAAAATGAAACTTGAATGACGTAAATAAAAATTCTTCACTTATACCTTTTCTTTCTCCATTCTTTTTTTACATGAACATTCTTGCAGTTTGTCCACAACGTGAGTAAAAGTATTTTCTGCCAATGTTTAATATTTTAAGCTACTGAGTTGCAAACTTTTGTCTATTCATCACCTGTTTTGTAGTGCATGTTCATTACACGTCCCCTGTTATCTAAGCTGAACCATTTCCTCGTTTTCTACTTTAAACATGTTCGGAAAAGAAAGCAAAAATAAACCTTTAGTCCTCTAAGTTCAACTGGCTGGAAGAATTGTCCAAAATTGCTTCTACGAAGCGTCGTGTTAAATGGTCTGTTAGTGCATAGTTTCTTCTGACGTTATGTTAACTTTCGATCATTTTTCAGCTTGCTGTATGTCATGCGCAGCCCCGGCATCTCCCCCTCCCCCTCCCCCTCCTCCAAAACCACCACCGGCACCCCCCTGTCCAATGGTATGCCTTCCCATATGCCCTCCGTGTCCCAAGCCATGCCGTCCACCATGCAGGCCTGTACCCTGCATACCTCGTCCATGTGTACCACGCCCCTGTCGCATTCCAGCACCACCTGTAACAGGGCCAGCGCACGTCCCATGTGTACCTGCACCCCCTGTCATGGGGCCATGTCATCCCCCATGTATGCCACAAGACATTCCGCCTGTGCCGATTCACCCTGCTCCACCAATGTTTGATAGAAGACCTATCGTAGTCGATCATCCAATGAAAGGACCTCCAATCTACATTGGTACGTATATCGACTGGCTTTGTAATGAATGTCTCTATCGCAAGAAAGCTCCCTCAATTTACATTTGATCATTCTGAATATTGCTAATTCCTCGAGAGTGATTTCCAAGACTGCCTTACTAATTAGTTGGGCAACCGACTGTAGGTTTACATTCGAGTTTCATCGCAAATCGCAGTCACGTGCAATGGCGAATATCGCAGACACATAATACGGGCGCAACCTTCTTTCTACGATGGCGAAAACAAATGGTGTGGTCTTTTCTACGCTCAAACATACAGACCCACACACCGTTCGCGGTAGACCCACTCTAAAAGATGACGTGTGTAATGAGCGTATATTTCGAAACGGGTCGTTCCGCGAACTGAAAATAGCAAAAGAATCAAATGATTTACCGAATGTCTCAGTAGAATCAAAACAGAAATCAAACGAGTTACCAGTGAACAGAAAATGTGGACATAGTGACGGAAGAGCATTTGCTGATAAAGACAAGGTGCCTCGCGATGAAACTCGAGGAAACGACAACAAAGATGCTAAGATGGAAACTAAGACCTTGGTACCCTTAGCATTTATTTTTTGGACCACTCCGCACCAAACGTGGTCAACACTCATAACAGCACGTCTACCTGTTGCCCGACTTACGATCTTAGATCGTCTTCTTTATATTACTACACAACACTGGAGCTCCTGAAGTAAAACAGCGAGTCACAATAAACACTACAATTTACTTTCCCAACATTGTAAGGCGATTTCATGATATATTTAGCAAGAATGGTTCAAATCTTACAAAAGGGGAAACTATTAAAACTGCTTAATATCTGGCTTGAAAATTTCTAACCTCTGATCATTGCCTTCCCAAAATTGTGTTCGCACTGAAACTTAAATCGCAACCTTGGAAGATGTCAATAATATTTGTGAAGGAAGAACAACCCATAATGCAAGCCCCAGTGAGAAAACATGAAACGTTCTGACTATATTTTTAGAGCTAAAGTCCACCACCACAGTCGCCATCCGCAGCCAAACAATCAGCAAATTGTTTGAATGTAGTCGAGAAAATATTGTACATCACTTCTAGATTATTATTTTTTTATTGATGCAAATACTTGTTTTGGTTGTTAAAGAGCCTTGACTGGCGGTTGGTCTGCGATATATAATTCTCGAAGTTGAATCGTAACCGCAAGTGAGAGGGTGTTGAATACTGGGCTCGCTCTTTTTACCAGTTGTGGGAGAATCGAGTAAAGTGTGTCTTACCAATGAAATTGCTCTTTTACAGATCAATGCCGTGACACCTTCCCCGAATGCAAAGCATTTGCCAAAAGCGGTATGTGCAACCATCCTTCGCCCTTCCACAACATAAAGCAGATAAGGAAATTGTGTGCGTTCTCTTGCGGCATCTGCAATGAGTGAGTATATCTCTCTTTAACCAAGAAGAACATAAAAAGGTAACTGCGTTCCTGGGCCCCACTAAGAAAAAGAAGGATGATCCCTAACACAGTACCTGTAGATAAAGCCCCAAGGAGTATTGTTCACCTGGGTGGAGAGGATACAGTATGAGCGTCTAGAAATTTTATGCTATACCCAACCACCGCTCGGTTAGCTCAGTTGGTAGAGCGCCGGCCTGTCGAACGGGAGGTCGCGAGTTCAAACCTCGGCCGGACCGACTCTCAAGGTCTTAAAATAAATGAGGAGAATGTGCTGCCTTTGTTATGACATCTGCAAAGGGTTAGACACTCTAATCTAATCGGATAAAGACGAAAAACCGTAGCTCCCGTTAAAGATCCCACAGCTGTGTTATAAAAGAGTAAGGGGCGTAGAACCCAGTGTTGTGGTCGACCTTTGAATTAGTTGATTTAATCAGGGCCACAAGTTTATTAGCCTATGGCTATTACGTGCTACCCTGTGTAAACAAAGTCTTTATTATTATTTTTATTATAATTATTATTATTATAACAATACGAAAAGGTTTTTAGAGGACGGGAAGCATCGTAAAGTAGGGCCGTAGGTTTCCCTTGGAACGTTTGAGGGGAAATGCAAACTGCAAATGTTCAGCAATCCCTCAATTGTGAGGAAACGAAAAAGTAATTGCGAAGCCATGTAGCTACGCATTATTGGTTAACTAAGAGCAAAGAAATGAATGCTCTTATCATTATTATTATTATCTTTTTTCTTCAGTTATGACGAGAACGCAGCTCTCCTTCGTAGGCACCAAAGTTCAATGACCTCAGTTCCACCTGGAACACTTGAGAATCTAAGAAAGGCTCTACAACAGATCATGCGCAATAAGTTACTCATGGGAGAGTCAATATCTGCTACTCAAAGAAATAACCTGAAACATCGGCAACATCAGCAACATGAGTCAGGAGAGAAGAAAAGTTACGCTGCAAGTAAAGCTCACCAACATCGAAACTCACATGAGTCACCGACGTCAAGTAAAGAAAGTGGGTCTGGTAAAGCGGACGAGGACTTACCAGAAGATAGCTCATAATCAAACAACCACTGACAGTTCTCTTACATAAGGGACATATAATCTTTAATAAACTGTTCACTTCAAAACATAAACAAAATGAAGACAAAGTGAAGAGAGGGGGTGACAGTGTTCAGTAAAAAGCAAGTCCCCCAATTAACGTAGAAAAGTAAGGCTTCGTAAGTGAAATATCGTCGCAGTTATGAACGCAACTAAAGCAATTGCAACTGCTTAAGTTACGTACATAACAGCGACGATCTTTCACTTACTAAATCTATCTTTCTTCAGAAGTTACTAAATCTTTTTCCAGCAGACCATATGGAATTTTCATATGTTCACCTTCATATGATAGTAATCAGTAACTCATTCTTCGATCCGTTTTGTTCCATTAATTCCTATTGAAACAAGGACTTCTAAAGCCCTTGCTTGCAGAATGCACTGTGGTACATGAAAACACGATTAAAATTGTGCTAGCCTGCAAAATTGCAAGCGTAGCCCTTAAATTGTTTTCTCAGCAAAGATGGCAGATGAGATTGACGAAGACACCATGTATCGCTCCCCCAACAAAACAATATCGCTTTCTCAGTTTCTTAAAGACTGGAAGACTAGAAATCCTAATTTTAATAACCACTCAAAATTGCCGTAATAACTACCGAATTATACCGTCTAGATGAAAATTTCAATGTTTCTCTTCAATATTTCTGAGAAAAGCGAAAATGCGCAGTCGTATTTTGGCAATTGAAGGTCCGCCATTTTGGTCGCCATCTTGAGGGCTTGGCTACCCAGCAGGACGTCACTGCCCATTCCTTCAAATGAGCAAAATTTCACCAAATGACAGGTGGGTGGGATGCGCTGTTGTGAATTATATGGATAAAACTCTCCGTGATGGGGAAAGTGCATTACGTTTTCATAGATTGCTCTGATCGATCCAACCCTGATCAAGAAATAACGGGCTGCTCAAATGCACACACTTAACAAAACATGAGTGAACTTCTATTACGTTTACTCGTGGCACCTTGTCTGTTTGAATTTTCCTTGTCCTAACGAATTCTACTGCAACACACGTAGGCCGTTTTTCAGATTTTAGATATTGGTTGCCAATTAGTTGAGAACCTGTTTGAGACAATGTTGCTACCACTGAATCCAAGGGTCAGTAACCTAAAGTGTACAGACACTTGAAATTATCTGCTCAGCCAACAGCAGTTGATCAATTTGTTCAGTGTCGACCTCTGGATGGATGGATGGATGGATCCTAAGGGTGGCCCATCAAACTGATATATCACCTGCATCGTCACAGAAACTCGTATCGCTAGCTTAACATAACACTTGTCACAAAGTGCATTATGACCATGGCTATTCGATCTGCACACAAACCCGAACCAGGCAAGAAAAGCCAAAACGCTCTTTACTTTCTAAACATATTGCCTGTGACGAACCCTAAGAATCAGAGAGCGATAAATCCAAACCTTGGATTTGATTACGTTCTCTTTATCTACCGCTTGATGCAACTTAGCAAAGTAAATCAAACAACAGTTTCACCTTGAACGAGGAAATTTTTATTAGCTATTTGAAATGCAAAAAAATATCTTCTGCATTGAGAACGAAACTTCACCCGAGACCTTATTTCGTGGCTTCCTCGCTCCTCTTGAAGCACAAACACTCCTTTTGCTGTTGTCCTACCCAGTCGACAACATTCGTAATCACATCACGATATAATTTCTCTCCTTTGAACTTCACTTCTGTAAGTTCTCATCGCTTTACGTGGAGGGGGCTCAAACTCGGTAATCTTTGATGTTGATACGAGGAACGAAAAGTAGGAACAAGCCAAAATATCAAAATTCTTGGTGTAAAGTGACGTCATGTTGGCGGCATGTGTTTTTTTTTTTCATCGAAGGGACCCAAAGATAAAATGTCCAAAATGGCGGATGCTCATACTCATGATATGACCCATCCTTTTCCCCGTTGTATTCAGTATTAAAGGGAAAAATATAGATGTTGTGCATTTTTATACAGTTCTTACCTATATTTCTGCCATTTGGACTGGTTATTTAAATTGCTACGGCCTACAGCTCTCCTTAAGGTCTAGATTTTTCTTTATCTGAAAAAAAAAATAATAATAATAATAACTAGAAATACGACTCCCGCAAAACCTCGCGAAGCTAGTTTTTAAAGAACTCGTAATTGTTTTTCATGAGGGATAAGACCCCAATTTATGTATTTACTTCGGTTACTAAATTATTATCCCTTTTTGTATTATCTCATTTCTTGTATTTATTATGATTATTATTATTGTATTATTATTATTATTATTATAATAATTTCTGATATTGTTATTTTTTATGTTAAACATAATATACTGTTATGGGGTGGGGGTGTATGTCCTATTCTGAGAAAAGGTTCCTGTGCTACTACAAGCAATACAGTTTTATTCTGAATAGGGTTTGTATCAGAGGTGGTAAAAATTACTCAACTAAGAACAATACCATTTATTCTTTTAGACTTATAATCAAGTCATGGTTGCACAGCCACTGGATCTTGAAATTCCCTTACATTTCCCTGACAAATGTAAAATTTCCCTTTCCAACTAAATTAGAAAAGTCCAAAATTAGTCCTGGTAATGGCCTCCAACCTCTCCTAACAGCCTATCTCTCCACCCATTTATTTAATATGCTTTCCGAAATTTACATACAGTGAACATGGATTTATAGTTTCTTAAAATAACAAGGTTATGGAAGAAGGATTGATTTTCTTGGATACCCAAGATCAGGTAATCAGCCATTTAATTCTACCAATCCAACACATTTCATGTCACATTCTTGACCACACCAAACCATCACTAAATTGGCAAGAAATAAATTGGTAGTCTTAAATTTCACTTTTCCCTTAATTCTCTCAAATACTTAAACTTTCCCTTACTTGATTTGAAATTCCCTGACTTTTCACTGACCTTGAAGAATTTTTTTCCCTTACCATTTTCTTACCTGTGGCAATCATGCTAGTGTAGTTATTTGTCCATACAGTTAGTGTGGAAAATCATGATTGAAAGTATTGGCCATTTAGGAAACTTCAAAGACTTGTTATTACATACAGCACCCTTGCAATGAATATATAAGAAAAATCACTAAAAATTTTAGCATTACAAACTTTAGTTTCTCCCTTATAGAGTTTTTCTAATGAAAAAGGTCAACTGTGTATTGTGGTTGTCATTAAATATTTGTATTTGACATCATAAAAATGATTTAAACAGCATTACGGAAAAAGGTTAAGATGTTACGCCTAATTTTGCAATGTAGGGCTTAAATTAACTTTTGATTTGTGGGAAAAGGGTGGGGGCTAAGAGAGTAACTCCCAGGGATACTTGGAACTCAAAGGTAAAACTCATTTTGAAATGGCTATGGAACTTGTTTGTCCCCACGAAACCTTGTAATTACTTAATACATATATGTAGGAAAGAAATATAGCAAAGAGAAATACTACTCAGAAGTCAGTAATGACAACTGCTTTATTTACAGATACTTGCACTGATCACTGATAATACTGCAGAACCAGTCACTTATTGTTTGGTATGTTTTCTGTTGAAAATGCTGAACATAACTGCTACATCAAACAAATCTACAATATATTTTCACTGTTGCAATGATATCAGATCACATAATTATAAATAATTGCTATCACAACTGCAATCTCTGTATTGGGAATTTCTTTAAAATGGAAGACAATCGTTTCACTACGAAAAATACCTACTTGCATTCTCATTGCAGTATAAATACTACGTGACTGTCATCTTTCATTTCTTTGCGGTTGGTTTCTGTTTCCCCTTTCCTGAAACTTTTTTCACGACGATATGGTAATCTGTTTCCTCGTTCGTCCTCTGATTCTGTCTGTACGCTGTTGCCATGATTTTCCTTAAATTCTGAATGTGTTTTCATTGCAGTTTGCCTTGTGATTATCATATTTTCCAGTGTATCTCAATCTTTTTGAAGTCGTTCCTACTCGGTTTCCGTTCTAAGTCTCTCATGTCCTTTATAGCTAAAACGAGTTACTATCTATAACAAATTCAATTTCCCATCTAACTTGATTGCATTCCTGGTCCTTTTCCTTGCTGTTTCCTTTGCCTTTTTTGAGCGAGCAGTTGTTGTCTCTGCTGCGATGTCTCTTGTTATCGTCCCTACCGTAGTTTCTTAATCTATTCTTTGAGTCGCCGCTTCCCGTGTGCTGATTTTTGCGGCATTCAAACTTACTCGACGACGATCCCTCGCCGCTCTTTCTTGTATATCTCGGAGATCTTCTTGCTGAGATGTACTTCCAGGATTAGTGAAATCGGTTTCCACAAAATTCACATTATTTTCAAAACATCATTCACGGAATTCGAAATGGCGGAAATTCACATGAAGTAATGTTACCAGGTAACCTGGCCTGCGAACGGACACCTTTAAAATATAGATATATATATATATATATATATATTTAGCAATTATTCCACGAAATCGAGTCGTATATGAGCTAATAGCCAACGAGGCGCGTAGCGCCGAGTTGGCTATAGCTCGTATACGACGAGATTGAGTGGAATAATTGTTTTATTATATCTCTAAACCCTCACTTATGAGACACTGGAATTAGTTTGTACGACAAGAATTGACTTTGTTATTGTTTTTGAACAGAACCATGTTGTTGCCGAGCCGACATATTGTAGAGCCGATGTGTAAAAATGTTTCAAACACGAGTCCGGCTCGTTTTTAAACATCTCTTTAATGTACTTGTCAATTTTTTTTCGAGTTAGCAAATTAGTTTAAGAATTTTGAAGTGGAAAAAGTAGGCAGAAATAAAATAAAAACTCAGTTTACGGGCTTCACAGATCTTTTAAAATGGCGGCTGTTTGTAAGAGTTTCACTTTCGTTCGTAATAAACAATTTCGCAATATAATTTGCCCACTTACCGTCGAATAATTTCATCCCATACTTAGTTGCTTCGGTAGTATTTCTTTGGTGTATGATTTTGAAGCTTGACTTGAATTTCTCCCAGTCTAATTCAAGAAATCATCCCTCCATGATGGCCGTTTTCCGTGCCAATGGTATATGAGCTGATATACCATGAGTAGGGAACCAATCAGAGCGCGCGTTTGCTCATATACAAGGGTTGCAGATATAATAAAAATATATATACATATATAAAAACTCTCGGCTCGATTTACTCGGGCTTGCAAGCCACGTGGTCTGACCGAAGGCGACACGATTAGTAACCTCGCTTCGCGAGGAACAACACTTTCCGAGAAGCAAGACAGTTAGCCGATCAGGTACAAGTTCAGTGTCCGTAGGATTTTAACTTCAAAGGCCAACTCATTTAGAAATATTCAAACGAATACATGGAAAAAAATTCAAGGTTATAAAAGACAAATTGAAGCTTCTATATGGTCTTAATCAAAAGATACTTCGAGTCTACGAAGGAAGAAGCCATAAATAAAAACTGTAATGTCAGGATTTGACTTCGCGTAGAGGTGCGTTTCCATCGTTTATGATACGAATGAGGTAGGAGTCTCTGAAAGTTATGCATTACGTGCAGGAAAGTTCTGTCCGAGATGTTGTGACACAAGGGTGATGGGTTTAAGACTTGTTTGAGTCTATTCAGGTTTTTTTATCCCAATTATATCGCAATTGGTAAAAATTGTGATTCGCCTAATTGGTTTTGTGTAATCAAGATAGCTTTGATATCACTGAAGCCAGAAATACTCAATTTACTGAGTGAATGGCTTCAAAGCTTAGCAGTAATGTGTCGCATTAGCAACACAAGGGTTACGTCATGTTGTTGGGTTTGAATCCTGTTGAACCCTAATCTCTTTTCACACTCAATCGCATTTGCTTAAAATCGCGTCAACATTGTGGGGCGCAAATGTTCAATTTGAAAACAGCCCTATGCTATGGACCTCTTCGAAGCCTTTCGACTCCCAACATAAGGAAAGCTTACCACGACGGAGACTCCAATGAGTCAGTCAATAATTACTCCGGCAAGAAAAATTGAAATGACCATATTTCCCTACAGCGTTCTTACATAGGCATAAACTACATATATACACATATAAGCACACACATACACAAATACTACTCCTTAGTTCTGAAGAAAAATGCATGCGGAGTGAAAATTAGCAAAGACATTCGCAAAGGTTGTGACAGAAGATGGAGTTACTTTGTAACTAGGTGCCATCCCAGAAGTTGCCGTCGCATTTGCTTAGCTTCCTGAACAAAGCACATATCGCCCAGAATGCTATTGTATTTCGTGACATTTACTTACAGTACCCAGTTTCACAACGCGCGGAATTATAATCAGATAGATTAGCTTTCGGAATGCCGACTGCTCTCGTCAAATAATCGGTAGCTGTCAATCAAATGGTTTGATGTGTGAAGTACCGGTAAGTCTCATGGGTGTGACAAAGTTAACAATGGCGCCGCTATGAAGCTATCTTCATGTAATAATCAAGATGGAATGTGTTGTGCCTGGAAAATTGGTGAAAGATATACCTCTTACTAACCGAGTTCGAGGTCCGTACTGTAAGTTAGGATCCGTAACTTACAGTACGGACCGAGGAAACGAGGTTTGTAAGATATTTATTATATCTCAAAACAAACTTTTGAATTAAACAGGCCGTACAGTGAAGTACGGCCCGTTAAATTAACCAATCACGGCGCGTGTACTAACTGAGAGATATAATATGTATTTTTCTAGCATATCACAGCCAAACTCTGGCAGGTGGAGTAGAGCGTCCGCATTAGCAATCGGAATTAAGGTTATAGGTTCGACTACTATTGGGAGAACTCGGGATTCTTTTCCTCGAATGTGGCTGCACACTGTACGTATTTGCTTAGGTCTCTAACCCTGCCAACAACGACGGGTACAAACAGATGCGGTCAAGCAACATTAATGACTTCACCGAAATGTCAAAAGTCCTATGCGGGGCGACTCATTCACAATGAAAACCACGCAATCACCAAGAAACATAACTATGTTCAATCAGACATTTGCTGCGAAAGAAAATGAATAATACCAAAAAAACTGCGTCGTTTAAAGTGAAACAGAGACAGGACTTGTTGATTTCAAGACACGGGTTTATGGACAAACGGGTGTTTGATTTACCAACCTTTTAATCTGTCAAGACCCAAAGCAGAAAGAAACCTGTTTTCAATGTTAAATTATAAATAGTGTCACCTATTTTCATCTCTTCCCATTCAAACCTTCCGGAACCAACTCATTATAAGGTGTAGCCGTTTACAACTAAACTAAAACAAAATCAACCAATTTTCAAGGCGCAGCGGATCAGTGCTGTAATTGGAATGGGACTGTGGAAAATCACCTGGTTTGCTTCGCTACTGTTACAACTGTCAAGTTACGCCGAGACTGTGGAAACGAGACATATTAAGGGTAATAACATTAACATTTACCAAACCAAGGGCAGATTTATGTCTTAAAAGTCAGTGAAACGGTCAGGCACTGTGTTTGCCTCTAGTATGAATATTCACGATTTGGGCTGTAATATGCCACACTTGTGGAGCGAGAATGGGTCTGGTTTAAGGTGGTAACTGCCAAAAGAATCTATATCATGAAAACAGCATCTTACTAATAATTCGTATAAGACTAATTAAATCGTTTTATAGTGTTTCACATTTGTGTGTACAATCGAATTTTACACGAGGAAGCTCCACCCAGAGCCAAGCAAAAATTAACTTTCCAACGGAAGTTTCTTTCTTGTAGCATCCAAAGCGTTGAGAACGACACCTGGAAACATGGATGTGTTCAAGAAGCCAAAAATAAAAACAATTCAGCTCCAGTTTGGTACGTATTGCATAGAATCAAAGTGTTGTGCTATGCTTTTATCATTCATTCCATTTGCAAATGACCTACAGACTTTATTTTTTCAGATCTTTATGTATGTGATTACCTTAAGTAAAATATCCAGTCCTGAACTGCAAATGTTTAGTTTCACTATTATTTTGCTCCTCTTCAAACTGTCAGGTGATTCTGGATTCTTATCTATCTCCAGTCTGAGTTATCCGTAATGCTTCTAATCAATGGTCCACTAGCGCATGCGACCTTTAAATCGATTCAGTGAATACAATTATTGAAACCCTTATCTCATAAACAAGGGCCATGATTTAGAGGAAACTATAAGCGGAAGTAATGGAGACCTCACTGTTACTATAAATTTACTTTAACCCGTTCAAAATACATTAACTGTGTGCCGCGTATCACTATACACATTAAATTAACTGTAACACAGAGTAATCCTGAGTTAGTTTTACTGCTACAGTAAAAGTCACTTCCTGAAATTCCCTCTGAACGTTAGACATTTTATTGGGGCTAAAAAAAATCCACGAGACAAATAAAAATGTATTTGACTTAAGTGGAAAACGAATTCACGACATAGTTCGGAACAGATCTATGTCACTGGGAATGACGATCACAGATCTGACGTCACTACGTCACTTGAATTTCATGACGCCAAAAAAAGATGACTGGCACAAAAAAATTCATGCTTTCTTCCAATATCAGCTACAAGTTAATGAATTTTTAGAAAGCATAGCTATACTATCAAACGCCTTAATTTCCTTAACTTATCAGTGATTGGTTTTTGAACGTTTCTATTTCAATGAATGTTGACCACAGGTCTCTGTAATGATTTGCACCCGATGTGCCCCTCGTATGCACTCAATGGACTTTGTGACTGGCCTGGCCTCTTCCAAGACTTGGATAAAATACACAAGACTTGCGCTTTTTCCTGCGGATTCTGTAAAGAGTAAGTTCTTAATTCTTTCCTTACCCATTTTTTTGCAACAAGACGTTTGTAATTAAGCAGCGTTAGAAGTAGACATTGTTTAA
The DNA here is from genome assembly GCA_949710005.1 of Ricordea florida. Taxonomy (NCBI): domain Eukaryota; kingdom Metazoa; phylum Cnidaria; class Anthozoa; order Corallimorpharia; family Ricordeidae; genus Ricordea; species Ricordea florida. The sequence continues at coordinate 28,974,748 of OX453272.1, forward strand.
ATTATTTTGGTACAAGGTTTTACTCCAAAGAAAATTGACATTACTCAATTTCCTGATGGATTCCCTCCTAAAATCATTATTGACTGTCTAGCTATCGGTCAAGTTTCTCGGCTTTAATCGGTATGGTTTATTCCTCCATGAACTTTCAAAAGTAATAGAGTAATATTTTAGACTTAACACTGTGAACAATGCTACGCTATTATACCTCTTGAGTATTAAGCAAAATAAAAGTTTTCTCTTTGCAATTTATTTTTCTCGTCATCCACTTTAATAGGAGTATACCAAATGGAAAGGCAGAATTGATTGGGAATGGATGGTGATGCAGACCGCCTGAAGCCGAGAATTTACAATCAATTTGAGGCAAAGAAGTAAAAAGAACGTTTATCAGTGCTGAAAGACGCGTTTTACGAAAGTTTGAGTGCTTGCTTGAAGTTATAATACAAAGGGACCATTTCTATGATATGATGTCGTTATTTCCATGGTATCAGATCGTAATTAGACAGTGTAAAGTCACTACATCCCTAGAGAGTGAGTGTAGAGTGGAGTAGAGCTGCCAGATCGATTCCAATATATGCATGTACAAAGTGGTGTGAAGTCTGGAATTATCAACATTAATGTTAGTTATTGAAGCCCCGAATAAACACTGAACGCATGCAGGCCGTACTAATTCACTCGTATTGCATGAATTTCTACTCTATAACGTACTCAGCATATAATTATTACTACAGTCATACTATGCTGTGTTACTGCATGGTCTAATTTTTAAGGGAGAAGATCAAACAATTTACATGCATACAGATCTCTTTTCTTTTGAGCATACCATTTGCAAGGGTTACCACCATAAAGCCTGGATTTTCTGGCAAAACTCTGAACGCGGTTTGATTCCAAGCCAGGTGACTGCGAATATCTAAACAAACGATAATGACGAAAAGCATCACAACTACCTACAATTTCTTTGGTGTTTTGATATCCATCACTGTTCGCACTGAGTGGAGTATTATAAACCGGTAGATTAATCTTAGACATTGCTTGTATACCTATATTACTTTGATGGGTTCACTCTAAAAGACCCAGATTTCAGTTAAACTGGCCAAGAAAAAATGCGACGAAGACCGTTCTCGTAAACATTGGCCCTCGATATCAACGCCTGCATGAAACTCAACGGAAACGGAATTTAGCTGAAGTTACAGGACATTGAATTTTCTGACAACGAAAAAGTCTTAAAAGGTATCCATGTAACGGTCGCTTGCATTTTAGGTTATATCAAATAGGTTGGCTCGTCGAGCTGTGGGTCCTTCTGCTCCCAAATGGATCAGTCAAAGGAAACACCAGAGCATAAACTTTTACTGGCCTAGAATTCCTAATTCAAGGTAAAATCTTAAAAAGAAAATCTGATTTCTCCTAATAGGAGTCGTGTCTACGACCTTCCGAAAACTAATATTGTGGGGGTAGCTTCAGAAGGAACCGGTTGAAACACCAAAAATTTGGAACGTCCGAACTAGTATTCGGAAGAGATTGGGATTGTCAAGTTGATAAAGTAAGTTATACCACCGTAAGGCAAAAAAAAGGGGGGGGGGGACTCGAACCGTCAGCACCCCCCTTTTTTACCTCACGGTCGTAAAACTTACTTTATCAACTTGTTTGATAATCCCAGTTTCTTCCAAATACCAGTTCGGATGCTCTACCACTGAGCTACAGGAGACACGTGGGAGCAAATATATTAAGCTAGGTTTATGAGACAAACATCTTGCATACTGTTAGGATTTGAATGAAAAAGTGGCTGTATTTTGGGGGTATTGATACACGATGCCTAAGTCCTACACTTGTCCGGTTTACGATGTTATGGCTATAAATCTTTATAAAGTCAACAACCATTTAATGTCAAGTCATTTATAATTAACTCTGACTCTCCACAACGTCCTCTACCGGTTGCGAGACACAAGGGCCTGTCAGGGTTTTGTATTGACACACAGTTACGCTCCGTAAACTCTATGTTTTACCATCCTTTCTTGAGTGGGCTTATCGAGTTTCAGCATTGCTCAAGTAGCACAATCAAATAACCAGAAAACGGTCCCTTTTGTTGATAAGCTTCTTTACCTAGAGATGTGTCGAACTAATGGCAAATTCAAACTTCCATTTAATTTGCTGGAGACAGTTATTTTTCTTGAGGTTGTATTTAATTTTCCTAATACTCCATAATAACACCGAAGCGCATTACCCTTTTCAAGAAAAGAAAATTTCAGGTAAGATTGAACAGTTCCATGTTTGATATTCAGGTAATTTCAAATAAATTCAAAATCACTCCTGAAAAAAGTCGATACCCGGCTCTTCCCCTACCTCATGACACATTAGCAATGTGAAGCTGAATCTATGATAAAACTGGCAAAAAGTGGTTAAATGCGATATGTAACAAATTCAGGTTAAATTGTTGAAGCGGGCAAGACAAGTATTTTAATCTCTTAAAACCAAATTATAATTTTCAAGAATCGTTGCACAATGTATGAAAACTGCACTTTAACTATTTACTGTTGTTTTTGGGTGTTGATAGCAAGGATAGATTTCCACCGATCTAACTTAAGGCAAAGTCCTTCAGGTCTACTACCCAATTTTCAAGTTTACTATGAATACCTTTCAGGTTTGAGTGTGACAGAAAAGCAAATGACCGAAGTCAGTGAAGTCAAACGTTTGGGGGCGATATTCCCCAAATGTCATAAAAAAAATCCTGTGACAGATCTAGAGTCCTTACCACATGAAAATTCATGGCTGTAGTATTATGCGCTAAGAAAAAATACAGAAAAACTAAAAACCCTACATTAAGTAACTTTACTTTACAGGCTGTAAGATGCCACTTATGTGGCGATGTTAAGTCCTTGTTTTTGGCATAAAGTGACAGAAAACGCACGAAAAATTCTAATTTCTTAAATCGCTTCGATAATTCATGAGAAAAAGGTCTTATCCTACAGAATCATAAGTGAACACTTCAAACCTCCACTTACGTTTACCAATGTATCAAAACTTATAATAAATTCCGAGCTTTGCAAAGAACGATACCTATTCTACATGATAACATGGGGAGACACAATTTTACAACCACTGACGCTTATTCTCCCACTGATCCAATAACTAAAAGAACAAAGAAATAAATGGGATTACATGTACTTATCAAACACGACAAGGCGGCTCAGCTACATGTGTCTTTTAAAGCCTCGAACATGGCGATCGATCCGGGACAATAGCTGGTTTCTAACATCGAGGAGAACCCTTTATAACTAAAGATAACACTGGTCATGTGATTGTAGGTTTGCCACGAACAAACTTAACAGAAAACAGGCTGACAGAGGCGGTGCGACCAAGATACTTCTTCAATAACGTGCGACAAAGAAATGTTATGGGAAAGAGACTCACATCGCAGAATCTGGTCACTGATTCCATCTTGCCTTCAAAATCTTTGAACTATTTAGTTCAGAATTCCAATAATCTTGTGGGCAGAAACTTGCTTAATGAATTTGCCACCAGCCTCAAGGAGAAAGCAGATTCTGCCGTACGCACTGTTGGTAAGTTATGCAACGATAACAACGATAGGAGTTGGTCCAGTCGTAGATGAACCATTCTTTAACTATTCTAGATAAAGGTGCGAAACAGACGGAAACTATATATATTTTTATTCAATGCTAAAGAGACTGAGACTAGACTACGTATTTGATCAATATGTTGAATTTGTATAGGTAATAGCATGGTTTGTAGTGATATTTGGTATAAATACCACGAGGAATATTTCAAAATTGTTGTACGTAATTTCAAGAGCCGTTAGGCGAGTGAAATTTGAGACAATTTTGAAATATCTCGAGTGGTATTTATGCCAAATATCACGTACAAATCATGCTATTATTTGTTTATACTACTACTCGCAAAAGGTTTGTAATTTTCACATGTAGGTATTTCAAATTAAGCAGAAATACCACTGCTCTTAGCCAATCAAATTACAGAAATTTCTCGTAGTAGTATAAGCCTTATAATTTTGTTTTGTCTCACTTTTTTTCTAGATCCAGCTCATGTTGTTTTTCTGCTGGACTGCTCCAAAAATGTTGGTCTTGCACAAACGCAGTCCTACAGACTCTTTATAAACGAGATATACCAGCACATTCATGTTCCTCTTGGAGGTATCAAGTTTGGTCTTCTTGACTGTGGAGTGGCTTCAGACCATAAGGGTATCCCAACATTTGAGAATGCACAGGAGCTTGATGCCACTGTTAACACCATCGTTCCTACGTCGAGAAAGTGTAACTTGGGAAAAGCAATGGAGAGAGTTGATCGTGAAATGTTTAGTGGTTTACCTTATGCCACTCCAAAAGCTTTGGTTGTAGTTTGGACAAGTAATGACGATGAAGCTGTCTTACAAAACAATACTGTGCAAGTAGCGAGCGAGCTCAAGAAAAAGGGTGTCAGACTCATTACATTAGGCATAGGTCCAGAAGTAGAAATGAGGCAACTGGACAGTATTTCGGATTCTCCTCTCCATGCGCTGAAGGTTCCTATGTTTGAATATTTACTCACAATGTCTTCCAAAGTCGCGGAGTTGATCAACGAAGGTAAGGAAGTTCAAGACTATTTCTTATCCACTCTAGGGATTACGCAAAAGTCTTAGGGAAAGTTTCTTGAACCTAAATACATGAGAATTTTCATATATGTGCATTGCGGTAGAAAGATACTTTATAAATGAAAGATCCTCGCCGTTATGTATGAAACATAGTTGCCAAGGTAGGACCTGAAAAAATTCAGGCTTGATCGGGATTCGAACTCATGATCTTGTGATACCGGTGTAACCTCTAACCAACTGAGCTATCACCAACTGGGAGCTGGTCATTTGAGAGTTCGAAGGGTACTCGTCGACGATGAAGAAATGAATTCTATTATATATGTATGAAAAGTTTTCATGCAAGTGCACTGCAGTAGAACGACACTTAATAAATAAAAGATCCTCACAGTTCTTCCTCCACACAAATTAGTGAATAAGTGATCTCTAACACAATGCCGAGCTATTCTGAGTTCCGAAAAAGCGTGACCATGATCAAAGAGACAAGAATAGTATGTTTAATTTTTTAGTTTACTACAATGACGAGTTTTAGCAATTCAAGATATGTTTGCGGTTAATTCAAGAGATTTTCTATCTTTGCTTAACAACTTGGCAATTCAGAGCTTTAAAATTTTCATTCATCTTCTCACACCGGCTGAGGAGTGTGGCCAGTTTCTTTTCCTTAATTATTACAAGACTTTGGAGGGCTTTCCCTAGTTTGTACTCTCACGAAATCAAATTCTCTCCGTAGCGTTATGTAGATTGGTATTAACTTGTTTTTTTTTTAGAAGTTAAGCAACTTCTTCATTCAACGTAAAGCGTCAAGTTAATTACAGTACGTGCTGTGAAACACTGAAATGAGCGCACTTAAGCGGAGATTCTAGGTAACCGAAAAAAAAAAAATGTAAAAGCATTCTACATTTTACCTTCATTCACTTACAGTTACAGAACCAGCGCACGAAAACAGTTCTGTTTCTGCAACTGACGCTAATCAAGAATTTGGTGGAAAGGACACAACTTATCAAGACAGTTTTAGTGGCTTTAACCGCCTTGATAACGTCACATTGGCTGAGCATGATGAAAACGAAGCTATTGGGAAAATTTATCAAGCTGTCAATCAGATAGAGCACCAAGGATCAGGTTTGCAGCTTAAGAGCCAATGTCGGAAAATATCGAGAATCTCAAATCAGTTCCAAAAATTCGAATTTTGGCTGATACCACCCAAACATCCCTTTGGGGGAACTATTTCAAGAAACGATATTAAGAAATCCCCAAGCGCTTTACATTTTGAGAAATTTAGAAAAGTTCCAAAATTCGCAAAAAATATATTTTTTAATTCGGGAAACGGGTGCAAATTTCAACATATTTCAACGAAACAGTACAAGCGCGCAAAAGCTCCTATTGACTTGATATTACTCATGTATTTAGCAGACATCCATGGCTTTAAGACCCCGTAAAAAGGTTTTGCGAAATAACTATTTTAATATAGTTTCTGGCTTTTATTGTGGCCGCTCTGATTGTGTGTTGTTTTGGTAGTCAAAATAACGCCCAACTTCAACCGTCAAAAGTCGATCCTGGTATGTCACAAATTGAAAAAACTACTATACCAAACGAAAGACCTGTTATTTTTTTTAATTACACCTGAAGTTTTAGCTCTGCGAATTTAAACACGTGCGAGTAATAAAATTTCAACTTGTGCCCCCCAAGTCGCCTGTCCGCGACAAGAACAGGAATGTAAACAAAGAAAAACATATGCAAATCGAGGAGAAAATCATGCGGAAGTTATGACTTACCCCTCAAAGCGAAAAAAATTGATGGAATTCTGTTACCTTAACAGGTATTTCTATCTGAGAGACTAATAAAACGAAATTATCCGTCCAATAATAATAAAAAAGCTATAAAAAGGGCTGGAGGGCTAGTGTCATGAAGTCGCCTCGGATGCATCGGAACTCGTGTGTATGGTTCCGGAGGTAAAAAAGCTTCTAAAGAAGCTTTCAAAATGCACCATGGAGCAAGCAAACAATGTCAGTAAAAACAGACTGATATTTTGAGGTATGATAGAAATGAACCATTGTAAGTTTATTCCTACAAGTGACCTTTAAAATTAAATAAAATGAAAGATGAGGGCCGGCCATCGACAGTTCCATTTTAAATGGTCCGTCCCTTGGCTATCGTACTCAATGTTAAGTCCAAAAAACCGAAACAAGATTCAACAAAATAAAACATGTATTACAATAATCTTTAAAAAGTATAATGCTAACTTGAGAATTAGATTTCCCGCATCGCAAAGTTTTAGTTGTATAAATATCAGGAATGTTTACTTACTGATCTTATGTCGTGTTACATGCTCCAAGTTCCACAGGAGAAGAGTAAAACCCTCCGTCTTGTTTATACATTTCATAAGAAAAGACTAACTTATTTGTTTACTAGAACTATAGATAGGGAGTTAATAATCCTCCCATAAACACAGAAAACGAAGAAGCCAAATTCAGCTCGTTTTTTGGTGTTGTGTTACCTGTCACATTTTTCAAGTCACGTGTTTTGCTGTGCACGGTTTGTGAAAATGAAATACAAAACATATTGTTTAGTTATTTCTTTTAAGGTAGTCACCTGCAAAACATCGCACAATTGAATAAAGAAGGACTGTGCAATCAAAACTAACAGAATCTCCTGGAGCACACAAGCCATCTCCGTTAAAATTTTCATTAACAAAAACATCATCTTGTATTCAGAATTTCCCACTGTATCACAGATCCAAATCTCGGCATTAACGAAACATCTATCCTCCGAGAAATGCATACGGTCCTTGGAAAAACACACTCTTATGGATCTTGCAAAACTTGGCTATCAGCAGGTTTTAGAAGAGGGTGTCGGTGTCTTGCCAACCTTAAGAACCACCAGCGTTGCAAACAAACAATCCAGAGAACGTTTAACAGAGGGATTGGCGTTGCGACCAGCTAAGAAGGCGTACCGTTTTAGTGAAAAGCAGAAGGCCTACCTCACTGCTAAATTCAACATTGGTCAGTCCACTGGACGGAAAGTCGATGCAAGTCTTGTAGCCTCAGGGCAATTAAATATATTTTTGTAATTCTTTCCCACTCCAGAACGTTTTTAACGACCGTCCCTTTCCTTACAAAAATGGAGCAGTGCGTGGCAGAGATTTACCACACACCCGAAGAGGCACTCTACATGGGCCCTCTTCAACTGGTGTCAAACACTTTTTAGGATTAATACCCCTAAGGGTCATTGAAAGATATCACCAAAGCTCTCATGACTCTTGCGTGGTTTCTTCTTCTTTCTTTCCTTTCCTTTACTCTAGGGATGTCGGAAGAAGAATTGACCCTGGAAACGGGCTTGCGGGCTCCGGCATGGGTACGACTGGCACCCCTATTCAAGGAAGAACCTCCACCTACACCTCCACCTCCGACCGAGAGGGAGGGCGACGGCAAACGAAACATTTTATAGGGATGGCCTAATAAAGTAGAAGCTAGTTACGATTTGGATCCGTGGTCGCAACGCCCATCCCTCTGTTAAACGTTCTCTGGATTGTTTGTTTGCAACGCTGGTGGTTCTTAAGGTTGGCAAGACACCGACACCCTCTTCTAAAACCTGCTGATAGCCAAGTTTTGCAAGATCCATAAGAGTGTGTTTTTCCAAGGACCGTATGCATTTCTCAGAGGATAGATGTTTCGTTAATGTCGAGATTTGGATCTGTGATACAGTGGGAAATTCTGAATACAAGATGATGTTTTTGTTAATGAAAATTTTAACGGAGATGGCTTGTGTGCTCCAGGAGATTCTGTTAGTTTTGATTGCACAGTCCTTCTTTATTCATTGACAATTGTGCGATGTTTTGCAGGTGACTACCTTAAAACAAAAAATAACTAAATAATATGTTTTGTATTTCATTTTCACAAACCGTGTACAGCAAAACACGTGACTTGAAAAATGTGACAGGTAACACAACACCAAAAAACGAGATGAATTTGGCTTCTTCGTTTTCTGTGTTTATGGGAGGATTAGTAACTCCCTATCTATAGTTCTAGTAAACAAATAAGTTAGTCTTTTCTTATGAAATGTATAAACAAGACGGAGGGTTTTACTCTTCTCCTGTGGAACTTGGAGCATGTAACACGACATAAGATCAGTAAGTAAACATTCCTGATATTTATACAACTAAAACTTTGCGATGCGGGAAATCTAATTCTCAAGTTAGCATTATACTTTTTAAAGATTATTGTAATACATGTTTTATTTTGTTGAATCTTGTTTCGGTTTTTTGGACTTAACATTGAGTACGATAGCCAAGGGACGGACCATTTAAAATGGAACTGTCGATGGCCGGCCCTCATCTTTCATTTTATTTAATTTTAAAGGTCACTTGTAGGAATAAACTTACAATGGTTCATTTCTATCATACCTCAAAATATCAGTCTGTTTTTACTGACATTGTTTGCTTGCTCCATGGTGCATTTTGAAAGCTTCTTTAGAAGCTTTTTTACCTCCGGAACCATACACACGAGTTCCGATGCATCCGAGGCGACTTCATGACACTAGCCCTCCAGCCCTTTTTATAGCTTTTTTATTATTATTGGACGGATAATTTCGTTTTATTAGTCTCTCAGATAGAAATACCTGTTAAGGTAACAGAATTCCATCAATTTTTTTCGCTTTGAGGGGTAAGTCATAACTTCCGCATGATTTTCTCCTCGATTTGCATATGTTTTTCTTTGTTTACATTCCTGTTCTTGTCGCGGACAGGCGACTTGGGGGGCACAAGTTGAAATTTTATTACTCGCACGTGTTTAAATTCGCAGAGCTAAAACTTCAGGTGTAATTAAAAAAAATAACAGGTCTTTCGTTTGGTATAGTAGTTTTTTCAATTTGTGACATACCAGGATCGACTTTTGACGGTTGAAGTTGGGCGTTATTTTGACTACCAAAACAACACACAATCAGAGCGGCCACAATAAAAGCCAGAAACTATATTAAAATAGTTATTTCGCAAAACCTTTTTACGGGGTCTTAAAGCCATGGATGTCTGCTAAATACATGAGTAATATCAAGTCAATAGGAGCTTTTGCGCGCTTGTACTGTTTCGTTGAAATATGTTGAAATTTGCACCCGTTTCCCGAATTAAAAAATGTATTTTTTGCGAATTTTGGAACTTTTCTAAAATTCTCAAAATGTAAAGCGCTTGGGGATTTCTTAATATCGTTTCTTGAAATAGTTCCCCCAAAGGGATGTTTGGGTGGTATCAGCCAAAATTCGAATTTTTGGAACTGATTTGAGATTCTCGATATTTTCCGACATTGGCTCTTAATATTCTTGTTTCCTTCTTTTGGAACTTTGGAATTATTAGAAGTACAGTTATCTAAATAATCAATGTTTAGGACTAAATTGCAAGAGTATCGTAGTGAGTTGATAAACGTAAAATCCATCTTGTTTTAGAACAAGCCTAAATCGATTCTTGTCAATTGAAAGATAATGATGGAGAAAGTAAGAGGTAAAGTTATCAGATAGTCATCTGTTGGTATGGAAACGTGGCGGGCGGTGGGGGGAGAGGGGTTTGCAGGCTGGTAACAATGACTTTTAGTTTTACTTCGGATTGACAAGAAATTGTCGTAAGATTCTTCAGTCAGTTAAATAGCGCAACAAATCAAAATCAAAGGAAATTACTTTCCGCATTTCTTTATAAACCACTCTAAAATTTTGACAGAGCTCTGGTCCTCTGATGTACATGCAGATGAATTGCAGCAAGGCTTATCTGATCAGAAAAACAATTCCTTTGGCAAAGATGCCTCGACTAATTTATCATCACCATACACGAACTCACATTTGGGAGGAGTTTTGGGAGGAGTTTTGGGACAGAGTGAGAACACGCCTCCCGGAGAGCAGGTACTTGCTGCCACAGGACGCCCTGGTAATCTGATACATGATAACACAGTAAGCGATCCTGGTGCAGACAATCCCCATGCATCTTTAGATATGGCATCACCCCAAAATGTACGACATAGTTCTTATGGACACAGATTAAATAGCAGTATTGGAGACGTTCTTTCACTGGATAACAGTAATATCACTGAAGGCAGACATGACCGCAACGAACAAGGAAACAACAACGTAAAGGCAATAGATGGAAGGTTTCCGGGTCAGAATCTCGGGACGGCGGATGCGAGGAACAGAAACAGAACAGAAAACCAACCAGGTATTCCAGCTATTAGAACAGGTTCTCCAATCTAAGGGGCACAATGACCTCAATTTGTGTCATTTAGCTAGCGCTGCAAAGATCACTAACGTTCATGATGTGCATTTTCAAAATCACTCTTATTTCATTCAATGTAGCTTTTGTTTCAAAAGAAGAAGCTTTCATCTTACAGTAAATTTTGTTTTGTTTTGGTTCAGTATTGACGGTTTGGTGCAAACTGTGTCTCTTTAAAACGTCAACCAGGCATCAAAAGCTTAAGTGCAGTTTTCTATGCACATGTTTCTTTCAATTATCTAAATCCAGTAAAAATATCTTTATTCGTGTCATGACGCAGTTGGTAAACTATGAGGTCAATTACTCACTTTATCATGTGCGTTAGGTGCTTCAAAGGTTATTCAAGGGCAATTTCTGGCTATTCCAGTTTTTCCTGTTCAGACTTTTGCCGGAAAAAGCGTGGAGTCTTTGGCGGGTCAAGTGCAGCACTCATTGAATACTTTTGCAAAAGTGCTAGACCAAACATCAAATCATTCTCAAGGTAATGGGCAGGCGCCTTACGTGGGATATCAGACAACAATGGCAACAGAACCTCTCTCAGCCATAACCAAAGGGCAAGGATTAAATCAGACAAAGTCACTTGCTATTCCTCCACACACAACATTCAACTTAAAACTGAAGAAACTACCACTTGGAAATGCAAGGCAGCAATTCAGTCGCAAAAACGTTTCTAACGTGATCATCACACCAAAAAACTCTACAGAGGAGATAGGTGCATCCACGGCTAACTCAATTTTTCAATCCTCTACGAGACCTGTTCTTGAAGTGAATGGTACTGCTGCACACAATAGTCAGGAAGCAATTGTAAAATCCAATCAAGAGCAACCAGTTGTTCTTTGCCAAATAATATGTGGTAGCGCTTGCTGTCCAGAGATTGAGGAGCAAAAGCTTCCATCAACAACAGCTAAACCGACCGTTACTACAAGGAATACAAATCCAACAAAATCACTTACAACCAACAAAAGCACTTCACCACAGCCAAGACCAAATGTGCTTGGGGCACCGCCTTTACCCTGGCAGAGCCGACGCTTGCCGGAAGGCTTCCCACAGGAATCGTTCAACATGCCTCCCATATTACTAGCTACGGAAGCTCCTCATCCCATGCCACCTACTTATATTGCCAATCCTAGCAAGACGGCCAAACCGATTTCAATTACTCGTGAAGAAAATGAAGATCCTGTTGTCGTGGGTACGAATCCTTGCTCTTAGAAGCTGTTTAGTCGTGTACAAATCTAAGATAACCCAGAATTAAAGTATTGTCAACTATTTAACCTTCAAATGGCACTGAAACTATACCCATGCACTTTCCCTCGATTCTTAGAACACTGTTTTTTAATACCATCCTTTCTAAAAAATACGCGTACAGTATTTTTCTATTTAATTTAGAAATCCTTAAAAAAAAATAAAGCAAAAATATAAATGGATAAAGGAATAGGCATGACAATGACGAATCCATATGTTAAATAATCGTTCAGTTTCCAAGGAGAGGAAAACCATCGGGGTAAGTTAAGAACCAACGCCATACTCAATCGACCCACATTAGAAACTGATACTCGGGAACCAGACGCGGGTTGCAGAGGTCGAACGCGTGTTCTACCGCCACTTTGCCAATCCTGCCAATTCTTCACAGAAAGCCAACTATATGCCCTCAAATTTTGTGCGAAGACTACAGCATGTGTGCGTTGACTTGAACTTACTCTCCAGAAAGGTAAACAGCACAGCTGGATTTGCAATATAGTTTACTTAACTTCCAACAATAACTGGAATGGCTTTAAAGGCAGTGACATTGGTACTAACAGGCTATCTTTCTGATTCTGTTTTAGGCCAGTGTCAAGACTCTCACCCAGATTGCTCTTTCTTTGTAACGAACGGCCTGTGCGATGAACCCAGTCCATATAAAGACGTATTTAATGTCCGTGAGATATGTATGCTTTCTTGTGGCGTCTGTCGAAGGTACCAAAATGAGATTCAATGATCCTTTACAGAAGGCTTCTTCTTAATTAAACGGAAGTTCTTGTTCTCTACCTGAATTTCGAGAAGACGCACGGTAATAAGTAAATCTCTCAATCGTTTGAAGTTGAGAGTGAAATCTGCGTCAATTCAGTAACTGCGCTTAATGTCAGCTTTATATTTACTTGTCTGCTTAACAGAGATCTTAAGAAACAGAAAAACGTCAGATAAGAAATGGCAAACCATACGTCCTTGTGTCTTGTTTATCAGAGAAAGACAGCAAAGTTTTACAGTCTGCCCAAAAGTAATCGGACAATTCAATCTTTAAAATGAATTGCAACCCTTTCTTTTTTCATGGTACTGAAAAGCAAGCTAGATTTGGATCAAGACCTTCACCCCCAAAATCCTCGATTAAACGGTACGCTGGTTTATCAGCTGACTGACACCTAACTTACACCTATGCAATATCACGATTTTTATCATAGATTTTCCGAATACTAAAGAAATAACTACTAAAACTATATGAAAATCATGACCCATAGGGCGCGCACAGCATTCTCCATTAAGAAGCACCAATCACTCACATGCACTTCGTTTTTCAGTTGACACTGGACAAATGGATTTCTGGGACAGAATCCGCACATCACATGATTTGTTTACTTTTCTTTATGTCTCTGCAGGTTTATCAGGCAAGGCCACAAACTCACATTTGACCTACGTAACAAAGCAAAGCCGCCTGAAGACCTTGGTTTCCCAGAGTACAGTGATAAATTTCTCTAAAATAATGCACCAGTGATGAAATTTTCTAACAATAATGTGACACACAGCAAAGTAACAGATCGATAATGCCATCTATAAGTCATAAGTAGCATTCACACTGTAGAGCTCAATAATAAGTCAGATATCAACGAACTTGGCGCATAAAGAGTAAAATCAGCAGCGGCGGAAATTTAATTCGACGTGTTCCTTCAAAAATATGTGAAAGACAGCGGAACCAGAAAAACGTGGTTACAAAGTTTGTTATCTACTCTCGAGACTTGCTTTTCACCTGTCATTTTCTGTTATGAGATTACGGTTAGATTGGCAGAGAAGCTGAATATTCAACGCTTACCTTTTCAGCTGATAAAAAACCAATCTTCCTACTTGTCCGCCAACAGTGCAAACCAGCCTTTAAATTTTGATCCATTGAGAACTGAGTATCACACGATAATGGCAACAGAAATATTAAGTCACCAACCATTTCGTAGAAAATAAAACTACAGCATCGGATTGCCAGGTTACCAACTAGCGTTGGTTCGGGTTTGTGAAAGAATCATACGGTTTAATTTTGAGTACTGAAATTTGTAACTGATTTCCACAAACTTAAATTGTACGAGCCGCTTCGGCGAGTGCAACTTGAGCATTTTGAAAATCTCTCGAGTGAAACCAAATCACAAATTGAACAAGAAAACCGTATGATTACTTGTTAATAATTAAAAATAAAATTTGATTTGTACTTCACACTGGTGTTTTACCTTTGCATTGGTGTTACACTTTTTGCACTGGTGTTACACTTGAACTCAGTGCAGTTCTCTTAGCCAATCTGGCATCAGGAGATAAAGCTCGAACTCTTTCATTGTAAATAACATCATTAACTCATTAAGCTCGTCAAATTGCTTTAAAAAATGATTTAGGGTTGACGGATTATAAGGCAAGTGATATTCCATAAGTTGAGCGGATCGAACCCTTAATAAACTGCTTTGTGTGTACACAACTTATCGCGGGGACTGATATTTAGGTTGAAGGCAAAGGTCCTTTCTGTAAGTACTAAATGATACTTCTTAAACTCCCAGTTGACCTTAAAACAAGGACAACTGCAGTTGGCACTTCAGCGAATGCACTGTGTTTTCTTTAGAGTCTGTGCATTGTTAGTAATGACACAAACATTCAAGCTTAGCTGACAGACTATTGCACATTTTTCCATTTATACTGGCACAAAACCACAATGCTTTGGTAATTATTAGTTGATACACTGTAGCTACAACTAAAAAAACGTACAAATGTGAATACAAGTATTGTGGGGATAGTTTCTAAAGAAACTGGTGCTGTGTCGGTGGAAAATTGAAACACAAGAAACTGGGTCAATCAAACGAGTTGACTAAGTAAATTATACCACCGTAAGGTAAAAGGGAGGTGCTGACGTTTCGAGCGTTAGCCCTTCGTATTCGTTCCGACGTTTGTGTAAGCAGCTTTTCTTTTGAGTTTTCGCAAGGAGATATGAAATTTCTTGTTTAGGTCAATGGATAATTTTAATTAAAAAATTTTTAAAAGTAATTCAGCCAAATATTTTTCTAGCTTTTCAAATGTCAGTCAAGATGACTGTGCGTCATCGACTGGAAAAATTTGGTGAGTTTCACGATTGTAAGTGGAAGCCCTGGCAATATAAACAAAGAATAATTATTTCACGCCAGGTTGCTTATTTCAAGAAGAATTATCCGATAACATAGCAGCAGCAACAAAGAGAACCAAGTGGCACAATTTATTGCAGGGAAAAATCGAGACAAGAGTTCAAACCCTTAATAGGCAAGTGTGTGACAAGGAATTTCATCTTAAAAATAATGATTAATCCAACATTTACATTCCACATTATAAATCTTGTCATTACTTCAAGTGCCCTTCTCTCCAATCTCAACAGTCTAAATGATATGCCCCCACACTGTGCAATGTTCAGGTATTCAAAGGCAATGAAACAAAATGTTAAGGCAGGGAAGATGACAAAACAACTGGGCAAGTGGCTCACTGAAGACAGGATCAAAGATAAAAATTCCATCTACAGATTAACAGGCAAAGATTCTCACCTCATTTTGCATGGACTTACGCATTTAGTGAATGCAATTAGGGTAGACTAACATGACCCCAAGTTAATTGTGAAGCTGCTACCAATTGTCTACATTGGTATTAAATTCTTTTCCCAACAGCTTCAGCCACTTTTTTAATGCTTTTAATGTTTCATCTACATATTTCAACATGTACACATTAGAAATCTGGCATTAGAATTCTAATTTCTGGCAGCATAGTGCTCCTTTGATCCCATTAAAAAGTTAGTCTTGGCCAGGCTCACTTTGGAATGCCATCTTGGATTTTTTTTGTTTAAATGGGCCCAGCTCCTGCATAGACAATAAGAAACTTGGCCCAATCTGAGCTCAAAATTTCCAAGCGTGAAAATTGTTGGTACCAGTCAAAAGCATAGTCAATCAGATCAGGAGTGAATGGGTGATTTGCTCCTGATCAGATAGATTTCCAGTTGATGAGTATTAGTGGAAACACAGCAAAACGTTTTCCTTCAGGTCAACTCTGCATCTTTTCCAAAAGGTATAGACATTATGCAAGTCTGGAATACATTTTTATGTGTTACATTACATTTGTAGGGTAAAAGTAAAGGGGCAATGGTTCAATAAAGCCCAAACACCCCACTTTGTGAAGGCTTAAGGTTCTTCCCTAGATGCATGGCACATTGTACTTCATAAGGCACTTGGCTGAATTGGCCACACCCAAACCTACTGTACCTTTAGTTGGCAAAAGATAGCAGGATTTAATGCATGTTCTTCGTCAAACAAAATAACCAAATTAAGACACCTATCCTGGGCCATCACCTAAGCTGTAACAGGGTACATTAATGAACACAAATAGCCATGACATACTTCCTTTTAGAAGACCTGAGATTACCATATTACAATTCTGTTTACTGCTATATATAACTCCCATGCTTGGAAAATCACTTCAGACACATAAGATTATGTTTTTCCTTTTTTTGAGGAAGATTGTGTTACCACTGATTTTAACCCTTAAAATGGGTATAAGATTTATATTTTTACTTTTTCTTTGAGACATTATGTTAAAGTTACTGCATGGAAATTGGCCTTTTCACAAATATAACTTATGGATATGTACGTATTTCAAGAAATAATAAGACATACTTGCCGCCATATTGGATCAAGAAGTAAACTGAACTCGTGGTCGAACAACCCTCCTTCTTTAGCTGATCTTAAACAGACATGTCATGAGCCTGGTGTTCTTTATTGTCATATCAACAACTCCTTAAAACATGGATTAAAAAAAAACTTGAAATTATAGAGTGTTTTTTATGATGGTCGCGTACGCATGATTAATATAACCTTGTTGTTTACTTGGAGGTAAACGTGAACAAAGTACAAAATCCGATGTCAATGTCTCAAAACACACGGTTTCGTCCAACATTAGAAACCTTACGCAACAGGACGGCTGGAAGACTCAGGACGGCAAAATGACGAAAAAGTATCGCGTAAGAATGAGAATACAAAGTCGCGCGCGAAATTTTTTCGTCATTCTGCCGTCCTGAGTCTTCCAGCCGTCCTGTTGCGTAAGGCCTCTATTATATAACACTCTGCTCTAAAACTGACTTGACCTGACTTATCTATGCGCATATTTTGTGTGATAAGCTAGAGCTGCATTTTAAAACACGATTTCAAAACAAAAAAGTGCGACCACGTGGTGTTATGTCAAACACGAAAGTTTGTTGTCATTATGTCAAACATCAACGTAAAGTAATTTTGGAATTCACTTACCTTCTTCTCCCTTGGTTTTCGCTCAAAATGTCAAGATCCCGGCCAAAATTGCCTTACAAATCCCTGTTAGTAAAAGGATCCATTTCCTGCAAAAGCTCCTTCAAAAGAAGATTTCTCCGATCTGGAAAGACGCCATTTTATCATCCATCTTTTCTTTTCAATAAATTATGACTGTGTTTATGAAGAACTTTCGGTCCAAACCGCTGTGTTGTGTAACAGCTGAAGCTATCAACATTCCATGTCCCAAATTTGGAGTTCACAGGAAGTGAGACGCCCTCTTTTAATCGCGCTCGGTGCCGTTGACATGTTCATTGCTTTGACTGGTTCCGGTGATGTACCTCAAAACGAGCACGCTTCTTCAATCCCATGTCCGTTTTGTTCTTAGCAAAAGACATTTTTTGATGTCTCTACAAAGTTGAAGACCTGCAAAATCATCTTTTTAGAGTCGGGCTAATAAACGTTTTCATTATCCTTTATCACTGAAAACTGGCTGCCACGATACCTCTCCTTATATGGTACTGTTTATCGACCATTCACAAGTGTGACTGATTTGGCTCCGACGATCTTTTAGGGTCTTTATACATATATATGGGTATCTCTCATAAAGAAAAGAACACTGAGAAGCTCTTTCTTCCTTCCTTCCAGCGTTAGCGGCAAGCGCGAAACGGTCTCAAGAGGACGCCTCAACATTCCAGAGTTAGAATGGTGACGTGCTGACTCAAGCGTTCAATTGAAGAAACAGTCAGCAAGAATTAATGAGAGAATGTGTCTTTTCAAATACCGACGACTGGCTCTGAAGGGCCGTATAAACAGATCTTTAACACATACGGACTTATACTGCCTTCGCAGTCGTAACCGTTGAGGGAGCTCTGATTATTAGTAGAGTGCTTCTAAATATATTGTTCATATTTATTGTGTCGTGTGAGTCCACTGATTGATCTATAGCCACACACTTTTCCCCTCAAGGTGCACAGAGATCATGCTGGGTATCATATTGATCGAGGAGGTTGTTTCTATGACTGTGGTTGTCGCCAAGTAGCCCTACCTTTGAGAAACAGACACGTCTATGTTGGCCAAACTTCTTTCGTGCCCTTCGTTAAGAGAGGGCTCACATCTTTCATATATTTACTCTTCATTGCGACTCACAGTAGAAGATTCTCTCCGGCTAAGTGAAATGCAGAATTCCATTATTTAACTTACTATCATCCTACCATGGGCCGGGCCTAACTGCGAACAAGGCTTAGCGGAGTAAAACATACTAAGGTGACGCTGATTGGAGGAGGTCGACCTTATGAAGAATATGATTTCTAATGAACGTAAGAAAGATCGAATATTCGCACATAGAGATATTTCAGACAGAGATACCACATCCAGGCATTTAGATACATTTCGTCATGTCCGACATTCATATCTTCTGTCGGCCAATAACGGGAAGGAGATCCAAGATTTAGACATGCTTTCCGTAAACCCCACATCTTTTCAGTGTTCGTAGGAAGATGTCCCTTATAGGTGTTATCCCTTTTGATGCAATGAAGTCGTTATCCATCATGATACAGCAACAAACC
This sequence comes from Ricordea florida, assembly GCA_949710005.1. Taxonomy (NCBI): domain Eukaryota; kingdom Metazoa; phylum Cnidaria; class Anthozoa; order Corallimorpharia; family Ricordeidae; genus Ricordea; species Ricordea florida. Next base: position 28,993,681 of record OX453272.1, read on the forward strand.
ATCGCTGATGTACATGTTCCGCCGATATACAGTAAGGACCAAATGCAGTTGGCCATGTTTTCTTTTTTTCTTTTTCAAATGTTACGGATTGCAGAAAATTGTGCGGACACGTTATAGACTGATCCAGGGGAAGAAAACCTCCTTATCCCAAAGTCTTAAAAAGTGCGTGCTGGGATTGAATCATTGACAGCGAAAACAAGAAGGTAGACTGATTTCAGTGCACTTTTTTAAGCTGGCAACCGTAGGAAGTTCGATTGCGTTTGCCACAAAAGTGATAATACCATGTGATACGTACCGTAAAGGCGTTAATCCACAAGATGACCATGCGTAAATGAATAAGAAAGCAGTAGAAGCTCTCGAAAATCGAGAGAATGATCCATTTTATGTAGTTTAAAGTCAAGTAGTTCAGTATTTTGTTTATTTGTTGAGTATTGCGTCATATTCTCTCATGATCCATAGTAACAAGACCCTGGATTGATATAGGAGCCATTTTATGCAGTACAGATAAGTCCTTTTATGCAATCGAAGGTCAATTGGTGCAGCATTTTGTTTAGTTGCCGAGTACTACGTCATATTCTCACGATCCTCGATAACAGAACCTAGAGATATCAGTTATGGAAGGTACTTATATTATGAGACAGCTTGATCAACCGGAAAAAGTCGAAGATTTGGAGACTTTGTCTTTCATTTGCCATACTACAGAGCGATCAATGAGTAAAAGGTTTAAAGCTGTTCAAAGCCGTCCATTACTCTTCTGATCTTTACATCCAACACGTTTTCGAAAGGACTCTAAAAGCCAGGTTGCTAAGAGAGAAACAATCAAAAGCTCAAAGTACGTTTACAAAAGGTCTCGAACCAAAACATAGATAATGTGCTGGACCTATTGAAAAGCAAGAAATTGGGATAATCAAACGAATTGATAAAGCAAGTTATACCACCGTAAGGTTAAAGGGAGGTGCTGACGTTTCGTATTCGCTCCGACGAAGGGCTAACGCTCGAAACGTCAGCGCCTCCCTTTTACCTTACGGTGGTATAACTTACTTTGTCAATTTGTTTGATTATCCCAATTTCTTGTGTTTCAATTCCCCACCGACGTAGCACCAGTTTCATTAGAAACTATCCTTACAACAACCGTTCAAAATCAGTCACTAAAAACAGTCAAAGAGACGTTTTTGCAATGACTTTGATCCACGGTGACAAAATGACTTACATAGCAGGTTCAAAACTTAAAGCAACAATCTGTGGCATCCTTACGAAAATAAACATTGACTAGCGACTAACTTTAGGATAATTAAACTGTGACTGTAGATCTGGTCCCTAACTATTCAGCTCAATTCAGCAATCGTATGTCACAGGTGTACAAGAGAAACTAGCCAACAAAAGCTTCCTCCAACAAACCTAAGTAATTTTATCAACATACTCGTTGACCATAAATTCCAATTTAATTTCTTTAAGTAGTTTGCTGGTGTCCCTACGGCGTCTCTAAAAGCCAAGTCAAGCGTTAAATGTCAAAACGCTTCAATCGCAATAAAGGACCACCCAACGGATACAAGACTAATTCTCAACACACACCTGTAAACTCATTCAGTCGATAACCTAATAACTGAATCAGAAGTTCTTGCTCGTACTGGAGGCGTTTACAACGCCTCTTCAACAGCGACTAAATGAAATATGCATCGCCATTTAAATCTTTATCCTAAATATTACGAAAAAAGACACAACATTCAGTCGAAGACAAAACTGATTAAATTTTCCGTCAAACAAGTAAACAACGTTTGACTTGAGGATCAGGAAAGGAAAAATTAGGAGTGGAACTTGAATCGACCAGCGGTGAGTGTCACTTCAATTAACCGCTTTACCCCTTGACGTTCGAAATATGTTTCAAGTCGTCTGTTATTTTAATTTCTTGAATATTTTTTTTTCACTCTCACCAGTTTTTTTATTATTTTCTACCAGCAGGAATGAAAATCTGCCTTATTTTTCTTCTCGCGTGGAACGTGCTGTATTGTAATTGTGTTATAGAATCCCAAGGTGAAAGAAGAGGTAAGTTCTTGAGACTTTGAAGAACTCTGCTCTTGACAACTAACTTACTAAACAAATAACTCTTCAAGCCCCACAAAAGCTTTATTTCTATATCTTTTTCCTAGTGAACTCTATTTCAGAAAGGAAAATCGCTATTTCATTGTTTTGATCTAATTTGTCTCTGATATCGACGGAAACACTAATTCCATATTTACTATTGAGAGAAAAACTGTCTTTTGATTTCCTACGCAAATATATAAAACATAATTTTTATCATTAGTGCGTCTTATTGAAACATCGTCAAATGTATTTATTTTGAAATTCCCTCATCTGCACCACTATATCACCTAGCAGTCTTTCTGTTCTTTGTGTTTCTTATTCCCCAACAATTATGGAAAGAGCCACCATTTTGAATATGTAATAATGACTAGAGGGGTTGAGGTCATCTTAAAAAAATGCCAGCTTCTAGTCAGACCGTCCATAACACAAGACGACAAACAGCTTAGCGATAGATTATAAACAGATCTACGGTCAAGCCTTTAAGGCTGCAACAGCATTCAATCCTCAGTAACTTGCAATCTTTGTTTCTGAGGCGTTATCTATAGGCCAGGTCCTTCTGCTACGAAATGTATACAGCAGACCTTGTGCACGTGATGTAAACTTTGCATTATCTTCGCTGCAACCATCACGCATCTCGTAATCTGAAAATATACAACTACGCAGTGTTCATATCGACGCGGTTAAAATTACCGCAATTGTATTCAAAATTCAGGGCAAGGGTTTAAGAAGACAAAACATAACCAAAACATAATCAAAGGCAAATGATCGAAGCTCTGGTCCATGTTACAGGACGATTTTGTGTAGAAGCTTTCCTACAAAATAGAACCTGATGTTTGTGACGAGCAGTAGCAAATACGGGAAAATCTTGTGGCTGTTCTTACACCTCTGTTGTCTTAGTTTTACTCGTACGACGCAACGACGGAGGCAGATCCCTAATGTGTCAAAATTTCTCTCGCTCCCATTGAAGACACTAGAATGTCCTGAGTCATCGTTGTTTCTTTTTTTTTCGTTCCTATGAATATCTGTACAGTGAAACCTCTATTAAACGGACCATAAGTCTAAGTCTAAGTCTGGTCCCGAAATTAGCCTCATATATTTACTCTAAAAACAAATTCATTATTCAGTGGACACCCCTATTCAGCGGACGCCAGACTGAGTTTACGCATCCTTCAAGGATTCGTTTGAATAGCGATAGGTTCATATATTTAGCTATCAATAAACTGTCGATTACCCTTAAATCCGCATGACCACCATCCACGATCAAAATTTATTTCATTCTTAATACAGTGCATAGAAACTGTTGAGTGTCAATCATTAAAGAACATTGCAAAGCTTTTAAAAACCTGTGCTAAGCGGACACTTGGGAAGGTCACGGGTTGTACTTGTACACTATATCATTGGATAATCCTTGATGATTGTAATTATGAATAAAGGACTTGCGTATGACTAGAGTTCTGCGCATTCATTCTCTGGAGTAAAATATCCACCGAACTTTATAAAGATTTAACAGACAGACACAAATTGTGCCCGTGCTCATGCTGCAATATGTCGCATGGTTAGCTCAGTTGGTAGAGCGCCAGCCTGTCGAGCGGGAGGTCGTGAGATCAAACCTCGGCCGGACCAACACTCAAGGTCTTAAAATAACTGAGGAGAATGTGCTGCCTCTGTTATTACATCTGCAAATGGTTAGACATTCTAGTCTTCTCGGATAAGGACGAAAAACTGTAGGTTCTTATGGGACGTTAAAGATCCCACAACACTGTTCGAAAAGAGTGGGGGACGTAGACCCCGGTGCTGTGGTCGTCCTTTGAATGATAAATCGATTTAATCAGAGCCACAAGTTTATTAGCCTATGGCTATTAGGTGCTACCGTGTATAAACAAAGTCTTTATTATTATTGTTATTATTATTATTATTATTATTATTATTATTATTATTAAAGACTCACACAGCTATTGATAATATAGAAGCTGGTTTCATCATTGGCTCCGGGTAACAACAAGTTGCCTAGGGAAGCCAAGAAACATCCCTTGTTTGCTTTTTTCTCTTCTTTCTACATCTCCAGCACCTTCCTAAGAATTCTTGCCGACCCCAACAAAGCACATCTCTGGATCAGTCCAACAGGAATGCCCACCTCAATGGCTCTCAGATTGTCATTTAATCTCAGTGGTATTGATCCCAATGCTCCCACTACCACTGGAATAGCCTTTGTCCTTACACCCCGCATTATTCGAATTATTATCATTATTATTATTATTATTATTATTATTATTATTATTATTATTATTATTATTATCATCATTATTATTATTATTATTATTATTATTCCTTTCTCCAAAAGTGTAAACCAATCTATTGTTCCAAGTGACAGGAATTTTGTTCCTTTTTCTCCATAGCTAAGAAAGCCAAGAAAGTTTCCAGCAGATTTTACATCGAAAGAATAGGATTAACAGGGAACCCTGGAATAGAATATCGCTATCATAACAGTGGCAATCAAGTGAAGGGAAAAAACGACAAAAACAGAGGAATCAGATTTCACCTGAAAGCAAAATCAGATGATGACAATATTGGGGTAAAAAGACAATTTGACAGGTCTGGAGTATCAGGTGAGATATTGATTTTGAAAGACACGAAGAAAACTGATGAGTTGTCTATCGAGTTCGATCCATTATCGTAATTAGAGAGACAGCTTTCAAAAGGTCGACCAACACAAAGGAATTAGTTTCAAAAGAAACTGGTGCTGCTTTGGCAAAATTGAAATATTTAAGAAAATGGTTTAATAAAACCTACTATTTGCTCTGACGAAGTCGTCAGCACCCACTAAATCTCATTGTGTTAAAACTTACTTTATCAACCCGTTTGATAAGGGACGGACCATTAGAAAAGTGATGAGGGGGGGGGGGTGGGTGGGGAATTTTCAGCTTGCACGAATTTTATTTTTCGCACACTGCTTGTGCAGGAGTTTTTTTTTTTTCAGGTGAACCCCTCTGCACGAATTTTTTTTACTACGTGTGAAAAAGTCACAATTGGACCTTCCTTCTGCATGAATTTTTTTTTTACCTTCTTCTTTGCATGAGTTTGTTTTTCTTGGCATTTTACCTTGCATGAGTTTTTTTTTGGTTTTTTCCCCACCACCCCATCACTTTTCTAATGGTCCTTCCCTAAAGTTTTTTTCTGTCTGTAAACTCAACCAGTGAATGATATCTCTTGTTTCAAGCAAAAAACTTTTGTGCAAGCTGTAGTTCGCTTTGTTCAATTACTCGGGTTTCTTCCGAAGGAATGCCCAAGGTATAAATCGGACTTCGTTTTTTTTCTGCGTTCAGTCACAAATTGCGCTAGTGTTTACAGCGCATGCGTGTTCGTTATGCGCACGCGTAGAATGAGTCATAAGAGCACATGGTCAAGGTCATTTTTCTTCCGAAGCGTTAAGTTCTTTGGTGGCCTCCATGAATACTTCGATTTGTGATACGCTCAAACTACTTGCAAACGCATACGCAGTTCGCCATAGACCAGCCTTAAAATATATCGAGCGTTTTCGGAACGGGTCGGTCCGCGAACTTTACGAGAGACCAAGTTACGAGTGAACCTTTATGTTTGAATCGTATTGGGACTCATGCTATATGTTCTGAGCTATCTAAAGTTTCTAAATGTAACGAAATGAAATCACAATTATTTTACGAAGGACGAAACTACAACAAATTAATGCTTCAAGAGTCTCGGAAGCGTAACCAAGGACGCCCGAATTAACGCATCTATGCGTCTAGTTACTTGCAAAATATCATGATTTATCATGGGGGACAAATTACTTTTTAATTTTTGGCCCGAAATTTCAGCGTTAGTTTTTAATTTCACTTGTGAAATAACAATGTTGTTATGGCAACTTTTCCTACGGTGCCAAAATGGCGTCCAGGTTTGAAAATGATAAAGAGCAATTTGTTACCCACGATACTAATAGGTAATCAAATGGTATACTTGTGGAATTAGGGAAAACTGTCACTTCCGTTTTGTTCAAAACTCTAATATTTGTCAGAATTTGGACAAAGCGCGCGTGAAATTATTCCCTAATTTCACTCGTCACCATTTAATTACACATACAAACAGGAGCCCATCACCCGGAGCCTCCATACACACTATATCCTTGAGTCAACCTTTGCTCGTATCTTTTTATTTTTAGAACAGTCTCAAGAGAATATTTTGTTAGACGCTATCACTCAGGGTTTGTGACTGCGTGTGACGTAAAAGAACAACTTTGTTCTGATTGGACGGTACAATACATTCGTGAGAATTCGAACGGCTAAAAATAGAAAGATGCGGGCAAAGGTTGTCTCCTAGGGTTTATAAGGGAGATGGAGGCTCCGGGTAATGGGCTCCTGATACAAATTAATGTCACAAGAACTTTATATTTTTCCAATCACACTGTACAACCCAGGGGATGATGGTGGGATGGGAAAAACTGACAAAGGATAGTGACTCTTATGACATTTAAGTAAAGATCTAGAGTCAGCCTATCAGAGAGGTTCTCTGCAGTCGTGCAAAATATGTCAGGCCATAAACCAGGGTCAGAAAAAAAATATTTCTTAAGAGGGTAAAGTGCAAACTATGAAGAGGGCCGCGACCTTATACAGTCAGCCTAAGGCAGATTATCAGAGAGATCCTCTGCAATCGTGGAAGACATGCCAGCCCCAACGCCAGGGTCAGAAAAAATTACTGTTATTTCTTTACGTGAGTAAAGTTGTCCGTGGCCTTGTTTTACCTTATAAGGCAGTACATTTAGTTTTTACTGCTAGTTGTGTGAGTGTCCACCTCATGTAATCGATGACTTCTCCTTGAACCAAAAATGATCGCATACAAAGGACCATCGTTGAAGATCTTTCTATTGCTGTAGCTCAAAAGAGCTCGTAAAACCAAAAGGTTTTTCGTTGCATATCATATACAGCACTGTATGTGATCCAAGTTGCTTAAGTTGCATTTTTATGCCTTTTTTCTCGCTATTTCACTTTTTCTCAGCTTGCAAAACGAAGGTAGACTTGGGTTTCCTCATCGATGGCTCGGGGAGTGTAGAAATCTATGGCAAAGGAAATTATCAAAAATGTTTAGACTTTGTGAAAGCAATTACGAGAGCTTTCGTAATTTCCCCCACGAACGCGAGGGTTGGTGCAATTGTTTTTTCTGAACGCAGTGAGCTTCAATTTGACTTCACGCAATATACGACGCAACAACAAGTAGAAGATGCTATTAACCGCATTACGTACCCAGCCCAAACGACTAACTGCGGGAAAGGACTGGAAATGGCTGGCGATAAACTGTTCAGCAATGTTAGAGAGGGTGTGCCTCGCATTCTTCTTGTTTTGACTGACGGACGCTCAAATGACGACGTAGTAGCCCCCTCGAAGAAACTAAGACAGTCCGGAGTAACCATATTTGCGATTGGATTGGGACAGAATTATCAAGTAGAACAACTTAAGGCTATGGCTAGTAAAGAACCCGATGAGCACGTGTTCACAGTCGATTTTCCACAAATGAACACCATAGTTAAGACGCTGCAACAGAAGATGTGCACAGGTTAGGGTTGACAGTGGTAACTACTACAATTATCTCTTTATTGACAATGTTTGTTTGGTGTTTGACTTACTTGGACAAGACAACAAACCCAACCCCTGTCTGTAGTATGCAACTCGCTGCGTCACATTAATGGACTCATTCATTTTGCTTGCGGTCTGCAAACTATGCAAACTAAAAATTATGTGGCTGATAAAGTTTGCATTTTTTTTCTTCTTAGCTGCAGCTAAGGCTGTTCCAGGGAAAACGAGTGAGTACTTACGTCTTTAGTTTATTTCTTTTGTTTGTTGTTACATGGCATTTGCTCAAAATACCTTTAGAATGCATTTGAGTTCGACCTGCGGTACTATACAGTGTCTTAAATGGGCCAATGAGACGGTCATGACTCATTGAGCTATAAAATAGCCGTTACGACTTCAATTGTGATGAACGATTGGATAACTAGAAAATTTCCAAAACCATCTGGTCTGGAAGGAAGAAAGGAATCTGGTTTTGATCCTCATGCATTCAAACTCACAGCAAGGACCAAATCAGAGGATTTAATGACCAGCTTTGCAAAGCACCTCGGTGATCAGCATAACCGGCAAACCATCACCGCCTCAGGTGGGATAAGTTCATCAAGTGGAATGTCTGCCAGCTCAGGAGGATCAGTCTCTGGGTCGATAAACGGAGCGTCCACTGGTGCTTCTGGGGGTACAGCCGGTGAGTGATCCGACTCATCAAGAATATTTAACTGAGATGACATGACTTGACAAAGCTCAACTGGCCAATGCAACGACATGAAATAATACACTATCTGGACTACGAAGACTTGAGCCGCGGCTGGCCTTCATTACTGAATTTACTCTGGAACTGCTAAACGATCTAATGAACCTTTTGAATACTCTGCTTTTGAATGACAACACTTGACATCCCACCAATCATCATCATTATCATCATCATCATCATCGTCTGTCAAACACAATATGCCATTTGAATGGCTTCATGTATACTTCACGCTTGACACGCGACTGTTCTCAGGACACACACCTGTATGCCCAGTAGGTGCTCCTGGAAGTAGCTACTAAGTAAAGGCCTTTTAAATGTACAGATTCCATACAAAACTTACTAGTTGGAAATTTCATTTGAGAAATTTGTGGTCCATTTAGAAGTTTTGTGGAAAATCGCCGAGGCATAGAATTCTTGTGCCTGTAAAAATATAGGGCTTGGAGCTGGTGCAAAACTTGCTTAAGGGTAAATAGAACACGAATCTTCATACGGAGGTTTCCAATAAGAAAGCGAGATTACCTTTTCAAATTTTCTGAACATTTTGGAAATCCAAGTTATTTTTGAGACGAACGAAAAAGACATTTTCGAATTACATTCACTAGCAGGCAGAATTTCTGAGAACGTGTAGTGCTGTAAAACGCGCTCAGAGACACTGTACAAAACGGGCATTTGGATTTAATTCGCTTGGTTAAGGATCACAAGGATTTCTCATCCGCAGTTCACAGATATATGATATTTTTATACTTCATGTTCATACCTTCATCCTCTAAGGCTATATTACGAACTCACAAATGACCAACTCCCAGTTGGCGTGATAGCTCAGTTGGTTTAAGTATCGCAAGGTCATTGGTTTGAGTTCCGTTCACGTCTGAGTTGTTTTTCAGGTCTTATCTGGGCAACTGCTTAACTTGCTCACAGAACTGCGACGAACTCTTAATTATTGGAGCAAAAGTGCAGTTAACTCTTTATGCAAGACTTATATTAAGGACTCTTACAATGAGCAATCGGTTGGTACAAAAGACAGGTTACGAGAACAGGTCTGGGCTTCATTTGGAAATAAACCCAACAAAAAGAGTCTCCCAGACTTTATCACGGATTGAAGTATTGTTTCTAATCCAAGGAGAGTTTTGTGGGTTGCTTATATAATAGAGATTTTGCCTGTGCTCTTAACCTTCCATCTGTCTATTTTACCTGCCGATGAGAAATTCCCTTGTAGCCGAGCACGAGTTTTCTTTTTAACATGATCCACTCATATGCAATGTAATTCTTTCACACGTATATGCAAGCGTGCACAGGGAGGTCGCCCATGTGTTGGGCGCTTTAAAAGTTTTAACGCATACAAACATTCCTGATAGACACAAATAGAACGCGTAAGCGTCAATGAGCTACCACAAGCAATCTGTCTGTGCTCGTTATTCGCCTTTTGGCGAAGTTAGGTTAGTTAGCTATAGCAGTTTGACAAAGCTGAGCAAATTTTGAAAGTCACCGCAAAAGGCCAATGAATTATCATGAATTTTCCAGTTACTATTTAAGAAATAGAAAACATGTCCTGTGTTTCTATCGAGTTATAGAAACACGAGTGGAAGTTTGGGAGAACGAGAAATGCTGTGGGAACACGAGCCGCAGGCGAGTGTTTCCACAGCTTTTTCGAGTTCTCCCAAACTTTCACGAGTGTTTCTATAACTCGATAGAAACACGAAGAACATGTTTTCTATTTCTTTTAGAAAACACCGCGACGAAAAAAAGAAAAGCAACTTGTTAACTTTGAATATCAAAATGTAAATTCTCTTTGCTCGCGTCATCATTACGTCAACAGCTCGTGCTAGTTCTGTGTTTCTATCGAGTTATAGAAACACGATTTCTAACCAATCAGCGCGCGTACTTTCTTGGGACTTTTTTCTATTACAAGAGATATAAATAACTGCAATTTCAAATACATTTGATTTTGAAGTTGATTGCTGCTTAGGTTGTCGAAATTAATTGTCTTCTAAAAATCGACAGTTGTAATGGCAGGGCTGGTTTCCTGCGGACGAGCAAGCTATCACAGGGTATGCCAGGCTGCTTATGTATAAACAGGACAAACTCTTACAAATGAGGCGCGAGTATCAAAAGAAAAATACAGCTCATTCAAATATGTGATTCAATTATTCGGCTCCGTGTTGTAATGGTCACTTGTACTTGATATGATTTTGATAAATGATCTGTAATTTTCTTAATATTTTTCCTTTTTTTAGCTGGTAGTGCAACAGGAGTCAGTGGTGAGTATTATTTTCTCCTCCATGTCAGTAGAATTTCACAAGGAAAGTTACTGTATTCATTTTGAACTGAATATCTCAAATTTAGCGACGTTAAGACAATGAAGATCTTTCAGGAGTTTCAAGTTTACCGAGCTCTGCCGAAGAGTTGGACCTTATTCAAGTAGGGCGAGTGTTTAACATATTTAATGATACAAGAAGCATGGGAACTCTCCAGTAAAAGACTTTTGATGACTAAGGGACGGACCATTAGAAAAGTGATGGGGGGGGGGGGTGGGGAATTTTCAGCTTGCACGAATTTTTTTTTTCGCTCACTACTTGTGCAGGAATTTTTTTTTTCAGGTGAAACCCTCTGCACGAATTTTTTTTTCTACGTGTGAAAAAGTCACAATTGGACCTTCCTTCTGCACGAATCTTTTTTTTACCTTCTTCCTTGCACCTTGGCATTTTCCCTTGCATGAATTTTGTTTTGGTTTTTTCCCCACCCACCCCCCCCCCCATCACTTTTCTAATGGTCCGTCCCTAAAACTACAATGATCCCAAATCACCAATGGTTGGGGTCTGAGAAGATTGGGAAGTAGCTGCGCCTGCACTTTAGGAGAGGCGGCCGACGTGCTAATTTAAAAAGAATAAAGTAGTCTATTACGAGCTTTCAATAAGTATAACTTGGCTGCCTCCTTTTCTCTTCACTGGATCAAATAGAAGCCTTTGTAAAGTAAAGTTCGAGGTAAATATAAAATAAAATAAAACATAAAATCGTTATTTACGTTGCACGTTTGCAAAATATTTCCCCAGGAGGGTGCGATCTTGGTTTCATGGTGGATGTGTCATCGAGTGTTGGCGAAGGACCGAATTTCGAACGCGTAATGAAGTTTGTTACCAGCATTTTTCACTCCTTTACCTTTGGGGGAGGGGTGCGGTACGGACTGGTTGTATTTGGTAGCAGCGTAAAGGTGAGTTAGTAGATCTTTGCCATAGAAATTAGTAATTCTTAATTGAACGAATCTGTATTGGCATTTGTAAAGATTTCCTCTTGAATTAGACTAGACAAGACTAATTCATTTTGTATGACTAGCTTCTCAGGTGACCTCCTTCTTCATAAAATCTAAAGTACTGTTTTTAATAAACGAGCACGAAATGCGAGTTTATTGAACGGCTTCAAAAACTTTTTATGTAGACCTATTCATTATTACACTAAACTTTGGATTTTGATGTATTTTGACCAAGAAAATTGAACACAAATGTCAGCCGTGTCTAAATCAGACATTTTAAAGTCTTATTTAGAGGAGCTAAAGTTGTGTTTATACCTTGAAGCCAAAACAAAATTATGGAAATTTTCGGACATTCAAAGATTGCCTATGCAATGCTATTGTTATAATGATGGGAAAGAAGAATAATCTGGTGTTCATTATCCCATTATCCCAGAGAAAAAGAACACATTATTCTGTTGAAAAAATCTATATTTTCCGGACAACGTAATTGCTCCAAGAGAGGTCATTCCGCCCCACAAAATGATGTTAAACTATTATTTCAACAGAACAATTTCTGTTAATCTTATTCCATTATTCCTCTTCACCCCCCAAATATAAAGGAGTTAATTTCTGAATTATGAACTACTTTGATAAAGCCATTTTATGTGATTAACTTCATAATTTTTCTTGAGGGTTTTGCTAATTATGTCCGGCTAAATATTAACTAATTAAAATTGAAATCGAATTTCTTTCATGCTTCACAGTTCTCATGACTAAATTTGTACGACCTGCAATCGCCTTTTTAGATGTCACCGACGGGATATACCTTTAAAAGAATATTCATTTCTTTCCTTACTAGGTTGTTTTTGGCTTCACACAATATACGTCTATCACCGAAGTTGACTCAGCAATTGCCAGTGTGACGCTGATTGGTGGAAGCTGTGCTGCCGGCGCCGCCCTAACACAATGCCAGTCAACATTATTCCAAGGAGACAGTGGCGGGAAAGCGCGCCTGCTCGTTGTCGTAATGGCGGGAAAATCTACCGATGATGTGTCGATGGTCGCTGGAAGCCTAAAAGCAGCGGGTGTGAAGATAATAGTTGTAGGAATGGGTTCCTCAGTTGACCAATCACAGCTCACCACTATGGCATTTTCTTCATCATTTATGATGAGAGTTGGTTCGTTTGATGACTTGGCTGGCATTACTGCAAAAGTATCAACCTTAGTGTCCCAAGGTAACAGCAAGTTGCAATTTTACGGTAATAACTGATTTAAAGCTATCGAAGCAAGAGTGATCAAATATTGAATGTTCTTGAGTTTTGCAAATCGCGAGGAACCTGCTTGATTACAGTGTAATCAGCTATGCAAAATTTATTACCAATTATTATTATCATAATCATTATTTTTATTATCACCTCTTCTTTAGCACAGCCTATTTTCAGTGCCCGGTGATCTTTCTTTATGTGCGACCCATGAAGTCAAAAACTCTAGACAGAGACCTTTGGCTGAATACCAGCAGTTCCTAGAAATGCAAACTCTTGTAGGGTAGTGATGCTGGGAATTTTTATTCCACTATTACGTCATTTTGCCATGTAACGTCAAGAGAACACGCAAAATATGCCAGCGTATTTTACTGAAATCCAATCTAATCCAATCCAAATCCAACAATTGTGGAAAGAAAAGTTATTTTTAGTGCCATCTGTCAAGAAGCTGTTATTCGTGGCTCATATTATGATCCAATCAAATAAAACGAATTTTATTGGCTTTTGTTTTGTTGCGTAGATGAAGCTCACTCTCGCCGTATGACTGAAAATGAGAAAGTTGGCGCTTTCTGTACTCTGGCTAAGAATATAGATGCTTGATGACATAAGAAATTCAATGGAACCTCTTGTTATGGAAAAAATTGTTATTCGTCGTGGTAACTTCAGTTATACTATAAATTAGTTCTATGGTCTCACGATGGAGTCACTTGGGTGGTGGTCGCGACGTTTCGACTGCTTACTGCTAGTCTTGGCATTTTTAGAAATTTGATTGGTTCTCCACCTCGGGATATTCAACACTATCCACCTCCTAGAAGGTGAATAATGTAGGGGCTTCTGGGTAATCCTTGTGCCAGTAAGTTTTTGTTTGGAGAAAAAAACAAAATGGCGTCCAAGCTACCGAAATATGGCTGGTGCCGATTCTCGCTTTACAGCTTTAACGAAGAGGTTTTGCTAGGTAAATTAGACAAAACACTACCACGATGAAACGTTGACCAGGGCAGAGTCAGACAACAGGGAAAATGAACGACACAATATAACTGTATGTGTAAAATAAAGTTCGGTAAGTCTCTTTGTCGCTCGAATTACGCTTCAACAAATTAACTCTTTTCACCAGTTGTGTTATCGTCGGCGTCGTCCTAGTGTTTACTTAAGCTCCCTACTGAAGTTGCTTCATTTGTATATACTAAGAGTATTCTCAATCTTGGCGAATAGTGGCTTTAGCAATATTTACTTCGATTTCTGACAATAATTGTTAATTATTCTGAATAATTAAGCACGTTCTATGAGAGAGCACCTAAACTCTCAATGCAAAGAGGGGTAAATACGTTTTCTTATTGTGTATTGATCAAGAGAAAATGAGGTAAGAGAACGCATCTTCCACGCTGGGTTCTCTTACTATGATAAGGGAACAGAATCTATTTTTAGACCAATGGCTGATGTCCTTCTCATCACATGGTTGTAATTTCAATGCACCATGGGGATCTTGTTTCGTTTGACCTCGACTTTACACTTGCGGTATTGGGAAACCGCGCAGCCATGGAACGAGATATAAATAGATTCCGCGCTAAAAATAGATTCTGTCCCTTTATCATATCAGACGGGGTTATGTTCTCTTTCCTCGTTTTCTTATTGTGTATTGATATAACTTTGTTATTTCAGTTGGTGGCATCGGCATAACTGGGGGAGGAGCAGCAGGAGGTATGACGAATGTTGACAGTTTCAACCAACTCTCTTCGTGAACCTTCGATTGCCTTTCCATAAAATGCACTCGTCAGGAATCAATTGATCAGTCAACTCTTTTTTCGTCAGCAGTCGCATAAGGCTGTGCGAGGCAGAAAACTAGGTAAAGCACGAAGACGCTGAAGAAGCATAAGCCACCTTGCCAAATCAAAGTACTGTTTTCCGTGGCATTTCCATCCAAAAGAACGGTGATGATCATGTGACATAAAAAGAATATATATATATTTACTTTTTTCTCAAGCATCTGAGCGGGCCGGAATCCTAAATCCTCTAATTTGATTGGCTAATCACGCGGACGTGATCGGTCCAGTTTTTTACGATACGGCCCAAGGACCGGGTTTTTTCCCGCTGTAGCAATTTCCTATCTATTTTCTTACTTTAAAAAGGAGACATTCAAAAAAAAAAAATAAATAAGTTATTTACCGGGCTAGATCGGTCCGTATAGGAAAAAAAACGATGCCTTTGGTCTGGAGTACGGCCTCGGCCTTCGGCCTCGGTCCGTACTTCACGTGCCTCGGGCACAGTTTTTTCCCATATCGAACTTTCACTCGGTGAATAACATATATATACCTTTGGCGTGGAAAAAGAGGTTCAGTTTATTCCTTGATATTTACTCCGGTTACTTAGTAGTTAGTTAAAGGATGCCATGAAACGTTTTAACTTTTCCCTTTATGCTTCATCAGGGTCTTGCGATTTGGCCTTCATGTTAGACGCTTCATCCAGTATCCAAGGTGAAGCAAATTTTGACTTATGCATCAAGTTCATCAAGAACGTCTTTCACTCTTTTGGCCTTGGAGGAGGTATTCGATTCGCTTTGGTCATCTTTGGCAGCTCGGCTGAGGTCGTCTTCGACTTCTCCAAGTATTCGTCTATCTCGGAGATTGACGCTGCCTTAAGTCAGGTGAGTTACTTCTGTTAATGAATGGGTTGTTGTTCATCGTGGAAAATGTGATGAAAATATAAATTCTTCCTTTGTCACACGATGTAGTCACTGGATGTGAGTTACTTCTCTTTTACCAAGGGCTTGCTTCTGCGTTGCTATTATTATCATTATACGCACTATTATTGCTATTATTATTATCGCTTTTAATATCTTTAATATTATCATTATTTTCTTGTTATTGTTATTATTATGAGTATTATTATCATAAGTGTTATTATTATTGTTATTATATTTCAACATTTTGATCACAGAAACAAACACCTACCAACATCTAACAGTGCAACAAGAAGTTCAGTAGCCTACTAATAGAGCCTATTCTCTCATATGATGAGCGGCCATGTTTTTAACGGAAACAAAAAGAGATGTTTGCACAAGAATAGAATTTAATTTTTGGAGGATCAGTTTGGGACACCAATATGGCCGCCTTTTCTTTGTTTGGGAGCACCAACATGGCTGCCGTGACGTCATGTGCATACGCTCCATACTTACCAGTAGCTTAACTAATCACGTGTACAATTGCCTCCGACTATGATGAAATTTTCCCTTATGATGCATTGGAAAATATATGGAAGCTCAGTAAGGAGAAGTGATATATCGAGCTCGGGCTCAAAGGGTCGCAAATCGTAAAATAAAAAGAACGCAGTTCGCGAACTGTCATTGGTTTATGGTTATGTTGCATAAGCCTATAGAAACATGGTTATGACATCACTTGCAAAGCGACTGGATTCATATTGTGAGTAATTGTTTTATTAATAGAGAACGCATCAACTTTGTTTTTAGTGACTTATGCAAACCGAGGTGCGTTTGAGAAAAGTCTCGATTAGACGCACCTCGTTTTGCATACGTCCATACAAGCACAGTGGTTGAATTGTATTTCGTAAATAGATAAATGGGTAAATGATAATTATGGCCCAATTTTTTTCTGACAGGTTAAGCTGGTTGGAGGATCCTGCGCTGCTGGAAGTGCTCTCTCCAGGTGCCAGTCATCTTTGTTTGCAAACGTGGAAGGAGGTGCTGCCACTGGTGAAGGGACAAGTGCTGGAGCCAGTGCTGGGGCCAACGTTGGGGCTGGGACCGGGGCCGGTGCTGGAGCGGGCCTCGGTGCTCGCCTTCTTGTTGTTATGATGGCTGGAAAATCATCTGACTCCGTTGACGGTGTGTCACGCACAATGAAGCAGAACGGTGTTAAAATAATCTGTGTCGGTATGGGCACCGATGTTGATGGGGACCAGATGAAAGCCATGGCATCTTCGTCGAGTTATTTCCTATCTGTAGACTCTTTTGCGGCCTTGTCTGCAAAGTCATCGGAAATCATTAGTTTGATTGGTTTAGGTAAGTCGTTCAGATGAACGATAGTGCTACTTATATCAAAATGTATTAACGTCATTCTTCATTACGAGATTAGGGACATATTAGAGTGTGGTACACAGCGTTGTAAAACGCGGCACAATGATGCGGGGGAATTTGTTTATCTCTGTTGTCAGGTTGTGAACCTTCTGCGAGCTTAGGTTTTTAAATGATATACAATGAGCACCATCCCACCCAATAGGCATAGATTATGCATCCAGTGCATTGATGCTTAAGATGCCAATGTATCATATCTTCTTACTGAGAAAGAACGCATGTATGTTATATGCCCTACCCTACCTACAAATCGAGGCCCTCAGTGAAGATTAAGAAGAATGGGACACGATTTCCATGCATTCTAATACTTTATTTTATTATCCAATGATTTGTAGCCGGCGGGATTTCAGCAGGTGGAGTTGGAGCAGCTGGAATGGCTGGAGCTGCCGGAAGGGTCACAGGTAAAGTTAAACTATTGCATCTTAGATAATCAATTTCTACTTTGCACTCCAGGCAAAATTTGCACGAGTTCGAGCCTCTGCTTGTTTTGTGTCTGCCCTAGGATCGATACAATTTTGGATCTCTAACGTTTTTACTTTCGTAAGGAGAACGCCATTGTTTTTTTTTTGTGCATTCTGTGCTAGAGTTCAACGTGCCCTTGCTTTGTAGTTAGGCATGAATAGACCTTAAGCAAACGGACTCGGTTCCCGCCCAATCTGATATGCGATTTTATCATCCAATGATTTATATAGCTGGGGGAATTTCCGCTGGTGGAGCTGGAGCAGGTGGAATTGGTGGAGCCGCAGGAGGAGTCACAGGTACAGAAGGCCTGCTATTGCATCTCACTCTCTGAATGCTCATTATATAACCTACTTTACTTTGGATTCAAAGTTTGATTGTACTATGATCGTACAGTGATGTTATCTTTAAAAACTGAAACTTAGCCCTCGTTGACATTATACCAGCTCCACCTTGAGCTCGGTACAAAGTTCGCGCGGGCCTTTCGTTCACAAAATAGAAGCTATCAGGTCAGGTCTTGTGCTGCCCATCTTTGCATGTTTTATGTCCCCTTCAGGATCTGTACAGTTTTGGATCCTGATCAAACATGCTGAAGTGTTAATCTTGTATAAATAAAACAGAACATTCCGAACAAATGAAACAGAAAATAGAAGAAAAAAAACGTAAGGTTTAATTAGCCATTATTCCGTGGGCGAAGCCTATAAGAGCAAGAAATATTTTCCTTATGTTGTTATTTATAATATTAGTTGAAAGTCGCTCGTTCAGGTATATATTTTGTGTAGGAAAGCATATAGTTTGCCAACAAGTCTAGTAACAATAATGTAGTGGGCATTTATGAAACACCCATTGTTCCTTTATCAGCAACAACAGTTTATTTCTACTACTGTAAACAACTAAAAGAATTTACAAGATTGTAATTATAAATATATAAATAAACAGTACAGTACATACAGTAGTGGGACACCCAAAATAACTAGAAAGCTAAACTAGTTGGGTGACCGTAATTAAAATAATTAAAAATGTAAGAGTCAGGAAAGAGGCACAACAAATACATTGGTACACATAAGTATCACAAACAGTAATAAACAACGGTCCTTATAACCGGCACTTTCTCCTTAGGAGGCACTGGAGTGTCTTCGGGAGCGGCAGGTGTAGGAGCCACCGGAGGAGCAGCTGTCGGAGCCGGAGGTGGAGTTGGCGGGATAGGGGTTGGAGGAAGCAGTAGTGGCGCGGCAGGAACCGGAGGAGCTCTATCTGGAACTACTGGGGGAATTGCTGGTGGTGCCTCAGGAATCTCCAGCGGTGGAACCATAGGTGGAGCTGCCGGGTCTGTTGGAGGTGCTGGTATGGGGGCAGGAGTAGGTGTAGGAGGAACTGGTGGTATTGGTGTTGGAGGCCAAATCTCAGGAGGTGGTGGGATGACAGGCGCAGGTAAGTGTTTTTCTTCTAGCGCTCATCTACAGTTATATTTCCTCACACCTTGTGAAACCTATGTCCTTTGAAACGCAGTTAAATGCCATAGACAATGGGCAGGTTTATCTTGTTGTGGCTAAGATAGAGAACAAACAAGGCAGTTTTAGAATGACTTGGGGTCTTGCAAGGTAAGCTTTTTTTTAGATACATGAAAGAGAAATTGAGTTGAGAAAGTGAAAGTGAATTTGAGAAATTGAAAAGTCTGAGTTAATCTTGAAATTTTTGTCTCAATTTCATTTGTTCTCTTGCTTAATAGCTTACATTTCACCTATCTCAGTCGTTTGGTGGTGAAATTCTACATTTTTATTGAGATCGTTACTGTCGTCTTAACGGTCGTCACAATGCAACTACACTGTTTCGCAGAAAAGCAACTTTCATGACAAATTAACGGGATGTAACTTTTGTTCAATAGATAATTCATGTCAGCATGTTAGTATAATTACAATATTACGATTTCTAAAACAGTTACTGTTATTTCTAAAAGAATTACTGATTGTGAACTTGAAGAGGATAAAGTTGATTCCAACCCGCGTTTTTCCGAGAAAATTCATAGATGGACCTTAAGCGTTGTAGTTGTCTAAATTGAAGGCATAATTATCCAAACATTGCTGTAAAGGTGCTGTTAATTGTGCAATAAGGCCTCCTACTTGCATCATCTCACGGTGTGGATGTTGGCCGTCAGTCCCCATCTGCAGCGCAGCGAACTTGGGTAAGACCCTTTCTCTGCAATGGTCAATGACTGCGTGTATACTAACCTACATAGACACAAAGAGACTTAGAGAATGCTCGGTAAAACGGTCAGTTCTAGCTGACAGCAAAATTATTGGAAATCTGATGGCCGATATTGACACTGTATGCTTGGCTTATACCGTGGAAACTGTTTTCAGATTCTTCTTATTTCTGGAACTGTTTTAGTTTGATGTAATTGGAGTTAAAGTCGTGTGTTGTATACATAGACGGGTATTTGAATCCCCATACGTTCAAAATGAACGAGAGTCATAGCTAATGTGACACGTTGTTCCGCGTGATGTACGTTTAAGACAATCAAGTATGACGACAGGCATGGTTAGTACCAGCCTTATCAAAAAAAAATATAAAAACATAAATACAGCAAAAACTTGAAAGCATGCCTTTTAATAACGAATTCAAAGTCTTAAGAGACGCCGCCAAATAAAGCTTTTTTTTATTCGAATTCCTTTGTTTGTGTGCAAACGACAACTAAGTGGTCCGGTATCGTTGTGTTCCTGATTGAGTACTTCTCCTCATTGTTAGGGTGGTACTATCTAGAGCAGAAACCGTTGCAGAAATAGAATGCTGTCTGTTAATGAACGCAGGTTACTGTAATTTACCCTTTTGACAACTTGAAATCTACCCAGGTACACTACTGACAAGTGAGCTAAAAGCATTCTGTTCTAAACTTAAATGGAAGTACTTGAGTTATTTTTACAGTCAGTTCCACAATGATTGTATGCATGCAGTGTCTGTTTTCACTGCGAGATATTGTGTTTGATCTGACATTGCTTGACTCTTCCAACAGTGCTTTCTTCCTACAATGGAAATGACAGAAGAGGCACAAGATATCTAGTTTGCTAATAAATAAATTGTTGATGACAGGTAGTAAACCTGGGAAGTCCAGGAAACGAAGATGGACCACCAATCAGTTCTCCCGCAACGGGAATTTGAGTTTTGAAAGGACTGGAAGACAGATCTTTGATCGAGGAAAACAAAACATTTTCGGAGGAGACAGCTCCAACAATCACACAAATCGAAAATTTACCGTTCTTAGAATAACATTTGTAAAACATGGCTTAAATAGGAGC
This sequence comes from Ricordea florida, assembly GCA_949710005.1. Classification (NCBI taxonomy): domain Eukaryota; kingdom Metazoa; phylum Cnidaria; class Anthozoa; order Corallimorpharia; family Ricordeidae; genus Ricordea; species Ricordea florida. The sequence goes on from OX453272.1 coordinate 29,014,417, forward strand.
TTTGGACAACCACACGCTATTTCATCCATGAAAAGCGTGAAAGGTAATGGAGGAAAACTTAACAAATCGTTACTAAATTCATCGAAGGATACTGTTAAAGCAACGATGCTTTCCCTAAGCGACGTCAACCAAACAGCTGGAAAAAGTAAGGAAACAATTCCTCTCAATGATCATCTTAGCGACAAGCTCAATAATAACAGCTATGGATGGAGTCTTCCCAGGGATTTTCCAGCTAAGGTCCATTCCTTGCCTCTAATAAACGCCAGTGGTAAAATGTACACAACTAGGCTATTGCATCATCGCTCAGAACCGAACCTGGTTCTAGAAGCAAAACTCAATCCATTGAGAATAGGGATTAGACTAGAAGACGGCAAAGAAAGGAAGCCAGAGAACAGTCAGGAAATAGCGTTCATAGAACGTGATGATAGCAAACCAAAGAACGAGAAGGTAGATCCAGACTCAACAATAAGAGACCAAGAGTCTCTTCAACAAGTATTGAAAGCTATCGATAGCACTCCGATGTCAAGTACGTTGACGAAAGGTGGAGGAGAAGATGCTGAGAAAGACAACAAGGTGTTAGCAAAGTTGAATGAGGACGTTAACGATAATGCGGAAAGCTCTCTACAAAATGCGGATACTTCAGAGAAAGAACAAGGCAAATCAGGAAAGGTACACATACAGGCCACCAGTAAAAAAGGTAACTCAAACGGTACAGAGGTAAAGTCGGCAGGCGTTTCCATTACGACAGAAAGCAAAGGGCTTGAAACCGACAATCTCATGAGACTCCTCCTTACTAAGCTCCTAGGAAATGACATCGCGGAAGCTTTAAAAGAAAAAGTTGCAGAAGAACTTAAATCAGACAGTAAACAGCCGTTGAAAACAAAGGAGCAGCCGCGGGTTGAAGATGCTGCTAGCAGCCGAATCGAGGAAGTGGATAATGTTATACACCCAAATGACCTCAACTCCGCCAAGGCTAGCTTACACCCAGATGTCACAAACGTAACTTCCTCCTCAAATGATCGAATCAATTTACAAGGAAAGATGGAGAAGACGCCATCATTCGACATGGCATCCACAACACCGACAGGTAACTCAGTCGAGTCACCGCCAGGAACAAGTCAGGGAACAGGCACGAGCAGTCTTAACTCCCCAAGTGTCAAAAATGATAAGTTAAAATGGTTGCCGTATCCCAGTATAGGGTGTGGGTCAGACAAAAAACTTCCTTCCGGTGGATGTTTCACTTCTAGTAATACTCCTCCTCTTGGATCTACGAAGATGGATTCTAATAATGGACGTCTCATGACATCCACAACACCGACAGGTACTTCAGTAGAGTCACCACCAGGAACAAGCCAAGGAACAGGAATAAACAGTCTTAACTCCCCAAGTGGCAAAAATGATAAGTTAAAATGGTTGCCGTATCCCAGTATAGGGTGTGGGTCAGACAAAAAACTTCCTTCCAGTGGATGTTTCACTTCTAGTAATACTCCTCCTCTTGGATCTACGAAGATGGCTCCTAATGAGGCACGTCTTAAGATGCCTTCCAGCAAGCCTCCAAAAATGGAAGGGTTTGCTTCTACAACCCCAACGTCGGTCTCGGTAGAATCACCTCCTGGCACTTTAATGGGTGTTGATATGGCTATGAATGAAGGTGAAAATGAAGGGGAGGAAAATAATGGTAAGATATTTTGGTGAACCATTGCATGGTATGCTTGTTCCCTGCACGAGGAATGCTCTGCACGCTGGACAAATCAAGAAGTAACGTCTAACTCGGTAAAGTCATAAGTTGAAATCTTTGAATCTAGGAACCTTTGTCCGCTGCATGGAAGAAGAGGACCACTGTTTATTAACGAGTGTCGTAACAGTTGTTGGGTGTAACGCGTAGCGCTTATATACTTAACTTAATGTAAGGCGTATAAGAATACCTAGATATCCCTGTAAATGTAAGCCCACCGATTACTAGCAGATGGGACTAATGATGGTGTAATCCTTTAACTAACTAATAATGAGGTGTAAAATGTTGTGATGAATAAAGCAATAACAAAGACTCGAATTACGAATATTGAAATAAAAAACCGATGGTTTTAACTCTTTTAATAAAGGTGTAAAGAGTAATATTTTTGGCTGAGACCTTTGCTTAGATGTATTTCCATAAAAGTCCTTTTCTTAACCGGTTGATTTTCCTTATAAACTTACCTGCTAATTGCAGTCTATTGCAATGCATCTGCGTAACCTGCACTTGAGAGCTACCCTTAGCATTCTAAATTGTTTACCACTCCAGTTATTGTAATTGAAAATTTGACCATCGCAAGATCAAAACATTTTTAGGAATTTTTGAAATTTATCCTTAAAACAACAAGAACAGGCTGAAATCGTCTCCAAAACCTTGGTTTAGTGGTAATGAGGGCGCTGTGCGATAATGTTCCACCTAGTTTGTTCTGTTATTGTCTGCATTGGAATACGGCACAGTGTTTTCATAGTTATTAGTTTTTTTCTTTGCGCTATAGGAGCCGGGACTGGAACGAATGGAGGTAGCAACGGAGGAAGCGTCGGTGGTAACATGGGAGGAGGAGGAAGCTTGGGAGGAGGCACAAGTGGTAGTATGGGTACAGGAATAGGTGGAAATGTCGGAGGAACCATGGGTGGGAACATGGGAGGTGGCACAGGTGGTAGTATGGGTACAGGAACAGGTGGCAATATGGGAGGAAATGTCGGTGGAAACATGGCTGGTGGCGTTGGTGGAAACATGGGGGGAAGTATGAGAGGAAATGCGGAAGGAGGAGTTGCAGGAGGTACGGGCGGAAATGTAGGAGGTGCTGGTGGTAGTATGGGTGGAGGTACGACAGGAGAAGGTATGGGAGGTAATTTAGGAGGGGTTGGTGGTAGTGTGGAAGGAGGTGGAACAGGCGTTAACACGGGAGGTGGTGGATTTGGTGGAGGTATGGTTGGTGGTCAAACTGGTGGAAACATGGGAACCAGTGGGGGTATGGCTGGAAATTTGGGAGGTAGTAACATGGGTGGAGGCATAGGGGGTGGTGTTGGTGGCCAGATAGGAGGAGTTGGAATGGGTGGTAATATGGGTGGTAATTTTGGAAGGATTGGTGGCAGTTCCCTGGTTGGCGGGGGTGTTATAGGTGGAATTGGAGGTGGAGGCTTTGGAGGGGGTGGAATTGGGGGAGGAATAGGTGGTGCTAGAGGTACAAAAGGAATGGAAGGTAGGCTTCTAAGTCAGCTGTTTTGTATAATCAACTGCATTTCATTTTTCTTGAAAACCATTGCTGGGCGGTGAACGTTTGGAAGTCCAATGTGCCACTTATTAACAGTAATAATGATAAAGACTTCAGTTTGGGGACAATGAGAAATGCGATCAATTTAAAGGATTTTTGATGGCCTGTACTAATTAGGATTTGGATTAATAGAAGACTCACACATTTTTTCTTTCTTTCTCAGTTGTACTAGATCTTGGATTTCTTATAGACGGTTCGTCAGCCGTGGGTAACGAACAGAACTTCCATCAAATACTTAATTTTGTCAGTGAGGTTAGCCATGCATTCGCGGTTGGTCACGATATAACTCGAATTGGCGTGGTCGTATACTCTCTTGAGGCCTTCGTGATTTTTAACTTCCACACTTACTTCGATATACAAAATATTGATCAAGCCTTGTCTACTGTGCAATATCCGGGAACAGATGGGCCAGGGACATTCATTGGACGAGGTCTACACGTCACAAGGCACTATCTTTTCGGTGCATCGGGTCGAGGGCGCTTACCACAGACCCTTGTAATAGTCGCTGCTGGACGGTCTATTGATGACGTCATAGCACCTTCTATGCAATTAAGGTCTTATGGAATTGAAATATTCTGTGTTGGTGTTGGGAAAATTTACAGTAAGCTCCAGCTCCATGCCATGTCAAGCTTTCCCGATAGTGAGCACATTTTTAGAGCTGACTATGCTTCAATAGGAAATACTGCACAACAAGTTGTAACTAAAATATTGAAAGGTAAAGATCCTTTTCAGTGAAATACTAAACCCCACATATACAAGAATCTATTCCATTTCAAGCCGGTGAAAGCCTTATCTTTTTCAGGCTCAATACATCACCTAGCCTATCGTGAATTATGTTCGTAAATCACATAAGGTGTTATTGTTCCATGATCTTAAGGCTGATAACTTTGCATCTACGGTTCCCAATCACCTGCGTACTCTCCTTAGACGTATCTCTTTAAGCTTAATCAACAGGGCACCAAGAGTTGACTGAGGGTTTCTGAAACAATGAACCCAGATATAGACAGTGGGACGTTATATACTCACACTAAATACCTCTTACTAACCGAGTTCGAGGGCCGTACTGTAAGTTACGGCCGACCTTTTTCCGCTCGGATTTATGGCCCAAGCGCGAAGCACGTACAGTACGGACCGAGAAAACGAGGTTTGTAAGATATTTATTATATCTCTGGAGACCTTTTGTCGACCAAAACAAACTTTTGAATTTAGCGGGCCGTACTGTGAAGTACGCTAAATTGACCAATCACAATCACTGCGTTCGTACTAACTGAGAGATATGATAAGAAGATGTATTTCTAGTCTCAGTGGCGAAGTACAGTTCTGCACTTATTTTCACACGAACGCTTTCAAGAAGGCAATTAGGTGATTTAATCCATACATCGTATCTTTTTATAAAAAAGAAACTTTCCTTACTGAATGCGCCCCCGTTCCAGCCATATCCGCTTTACGAATGTATGCATAACTCTGTCGGTCTTTTATTCTTTATTGTAGGAATTTCCATCCATTTTTGTCGTCCCTGTTATAGCGGTAAGTTTGAAAATATCACCCTGTGTACTCAACGGTTGCTACACCCACACCCTATAGCTGATATCAATAGCGTTTCTAAGGTGTGGCTGATAATACTAAACATCGAATTGCACTACTGGTACCTTATTAGGAGCTTTGAAATCACTATTGAGATCGATACTGGGTGCTGATGAAATAGACTGAAGAGGTGATATGTGATGACTTAAAATCTAATGAGATGTTTTGACTGCAAAAATAAAAGCAAATGCTTGGATGAGAAAGAATTAGTTCTTATGCTTGCTCTGTTGAGCCTGAATCAAGAGAAAATGAAGTAAGAGAACGTATCTTCCAAACTGGGTTCTCTTAAGGGGACAAAATCAATTTTTAGATCCGGAAACTATTTTAACTGATCAATGGCTGATGTCCTTCTCATCACGTGGTTGTAATTTCAATGCGCCATGGGGATCTCGTTGCGTTCGACCTCGACTTTACGCTTGAGGTATTGGCCATGGAACGAGATATAAATAGATTCTACGCTAAAAATAGATTCTGTCCCCTTATCATATCAGACGGGGCTGTGGTCTCTTTCTTCATTTTCTCTTGGCTAGAATACACTATGATTGACTCTGAACTAAAGGCTACATATGAAATGGATCGTAGTCTTAATACAGGTGTGTAAAGCTTTATGATAAGAGACGGGACCCGTGACTGGCCCAGGAAGGCAAAAGTCGAAATCCTACATATAGATATATCATCATCATCAATATAAAGGCAAAGACGTTGCGGCTAAGACCGTTCAGTGACCGATGGGTTTTCTTTGCAAATGTCTGCTAACGGGAACGTTATAACAAAGAACACCCTTAAAATCGTAGCACCTAAAAGTATCATCGGGGCTTACGGGATTAGGTTAATACAGAATTCGTCTCGGAGATTAAACAGGGTTTTAAGTCGGTTACAGAAAGAGAACTGTCCGTTTACGATAGCATCCACTGAAGTTACAAAATCCTTAGTACATTACTCAGGCTATTCCTAAAGTTCGCTCCGAGAGTAAGCTTATGAAACGAAAGGTTTATACACTGTTTTATTGTGACACGCTTCATATATCCTTGAAGAAAATCCGTGATTCAAAATGTGCCAGCATGGCCCGACTGTCATATGATGAACTACTTACTAACCTAGTTACCTCGGGCCGTATTGGAGAATATCGGCCCTCGGGCCTTGTTGCGCTCAGTCCGTGCTACCACGAATTCGGTCCAATATTCCCAGTACGGCCCTCGTGCTCGATTAGTTTGAAGTAACATGTCTTTTTTTTCGGACTCAAGGACATCAACAATATTGTGATTACTGCCCAAGCGAATTTCAGGACGTAGAAGAAGATGATGAAGATGGAATATCAGAACGCCGTCACCACCGCCACCGTGGCACTCATCACCATCTGCTCAGTGGTGAAGGCAGAAATCATAACAAAGCAAACAAAACATCTACACTTGAGAGCCAGGGAGATTATGAGCTCGGCACATCGAATTACTTTAGACATCGTCAGCACGGATTTCGTCGTCACAAAAGCAAGGACAAAGAGTCAAAGGAGCTTCTTCTTGTACAATCAGACTTACACCGCTCAGGGAAAGAAAGCCATGACGCTACGGAAGCTGTACAGGAAGGCTTTGGAGAGTACAAGTATGATGTTGGCAAGATGACTGTGGAAGATTACGGTGGGAATATAAGAAAGTTTTGGTGTGCGTTTCTCATAAGACCCGGCCGGTTGAACCATGGTTAATCGTAAAAGCGCAAAGCAATCGTTTGACAAACCCGTTTAACTTAGCTCAGCGTATTATATCAGAGAAGCAAGATTTGCCTTCTCGGGTGACTATCGGAAGGTCGCGAGATTCGAAAACGAATTTCAGTTGTTTTCCCAAACTACAATTTAAGTAAATAAGTGCACGCGAAATCGACTCGAAAAGTATCGCTAGCGAAAAGCTTGAAAAACTCACACATGAATATTACTTTTATGCGCGATATTTGATTATCAGGGCGACTCCCACTCCGGTTGCCTCCTGTAGTTCTGTATGAAGAGAAGCTCCTAGGTGATTATTATAGGTAATCAAATACTCTTGGGTGCAATTTGTTGTCTTTGAAAAATTTTCGAGTGCTTATTTATACAAAATTGCACACAAAAGCGTTTGATTACTTGTTAATAGCATACGTGCAAAAATTTGATCCCAAATTTCTGCGGTCTATTTCAACTTTCTGCACTGTTTGGGATTAATTGACAGGCTCGCAGCCAAATCGGCGCGTTGAAATTTTTGCATGTTAATTATTAATGTTAAAATTCGACTGATGTCAGGAAATGGGCTCCTGATGTATATTGCGCATGCGCTAGCCCTTCACAGTATAAAAATTCATATTTCAGAAAATTTAAACTTTGCAGGCTTGCGTAAACAACTCAGTTCCCAGAATCAAATGAATGAAGCAAACATTGCATCTTCATTACTATAACGTTTAGGGGAAATAAAATATCGCACGGAATAAAGCCGTGATCGTCGCCCGTCCTTGCTAGGGTCAGCGGTAGTGACCTCCGTCTTTGATGCCACCTTGTTTACCAGAGGTCTTTGTTTGTCGACAGAGTGCAAAGACTACTCTGACGAATGCAGTCAGTATGCGTCACGTGGATACTGTAGTGATTACGCTCCAACTGCCAGCATAGGAACCATCAACATGATGTGTAAGAGAGCATGCGGAACGTGCAATGGACCGAGGTGAGTGTTTGAGTTTGCATGATTGATTCTATTTAACAATTAGAATTTGAGTTCTAGTTTTCTATGAAACCACAATGAACGAGAAGCGCCAAGTTGACCATTTAGCCCATGGGAAACGAAAACAATTAGTCTAATGATTCTATACCGAAGGCTTTTTGCAATCTATCTCGAAGGTTAAACAAGAAGTTTGGAAAAAAGAAACCTTTTTTAGTGGCGCAAAATATTTTAATGAACTTGCCATAAATATTGCGACGAGTGTGAACATTCAGACGTTCTGCCGCCGAGCAAGACATTTTTTTTCATCGTAATTTGAAATTTTATTATACTTAAATAATTTTAAATGTAATTTGTAGTGTATTTTTGTTGTATTTTTAGGCTTTTTAAATGCAGTTCTTAAATTTTATTATTGTACTTTAGAACTTAAGAAATGCAAAGTACTCTTACGCTTAATGAGAATTAATTTTTAAGATACAGGGCCCGTATGGAGACCAGCCTTAGAGATGAATGGGCTACCCTGTGTAAAGAAAGTTTTATCTTGTCTTATCTTGTCTAGGGAAAGCCAACTAAACCAACGAAACTACTGTCGATTTTACACCGATATTTACTGATTTTTTAACTGATAAAGTACATTATAGCGGTGCCTTACTAAGAAATTCTCTTCCTGAAAGTATTAGGGCGATTAGATCAATTGGGCAGTTTAAGAAGGAAATTAACCGCGCACTTGAAACATCCGATTCCCACTCGGCAATCTTGTAAATCAGTTTTTATAGTTATTTTCATTTTTGCGTATTAAAATACTATTGCAATTACTGAAGATTTTTAACCGAGTTTAAATAAAGGTATACTACTACTACTACTACTACTACTACTACTACTACTACTACTACTACTACTACTACTACTACTACTACTACTACTACTACTGCTACTACTGCTACTACTGCTACTACTGCTACTACTGCTACTACTGCTACTACTGCTACTACTGCTACTACTGCTACTACTGCTACTACTGCTACTACTGCTACTACTGCTACTACTGCTACTACTGCTACTACTGCTACTACTGCTACTACTGCTACTACTGCTACTACTGCTACTACTGCTACTACTGCTACTACTGCTACTACTGCTACTACTGCTACTACTGCTACTACTGCTACTACTGCTACTACTGCTACTACTGCTACTACTGCTACTACTGCTACTACTACTACTACTACTACTACTATGGAGGGGAATACTGGACAAAATTGTTATTAGATCGTGTGCGGTGAGGCATTATATCGTACTACATGGCTATGTACCACATATGCTACTATATCGTACCCGATAATGCTATATCGTAACCTGTGTGTTGTTATATCGTATCCGATAATGCAATATCGTACCCGATAATGCTATATCGTAACCGGTGTGTTGTTATATCGTAGCAGTGATGCCTTTGCATCGTACCGTATGCTGCTATATCGTACCGTATGCTGCTATATCGTACCGTATGCTGCTATATCGTACCGTATGCTGCTATATCGTACCCGATAATGCTATATCGTACCCGATAATGCTATATCGTAACCGGTGTGTTGTTATATCGTAGCAGTGATGCCTTTGCATCGTACCGTATGCTGCTATATCGTACCGTATGCTGCTATATCGTACCGTATGCTGCTATATCGCACCCGATAATGCTTTATCGTAACCCAAACTAGTCAGCGGCTTACGCTTGAAAGTGACGTCACATTACTGCTAGTGTTTATTATAGTACGTAGAAAATAGCAAGGAGTGACAGGCCTGCACGACTCAGTTCTAACAGTTGAAACTTTTGTACCATGTAATATTTTACAACTTTAGAGTTTTGCTCTTACGAGTATGTCTTTTAGGGATTTTCCTCTTTTATACGATACCGTGGATTTGTAGATAGTTCTTACCGTTGAATTGGAAAGAATTCTCTTTAAGTATCAGGCTTAGCATTTCTTTGAGATATTGCGCAGGGATAGGAGGGTTATTTCTGTGAAAGTTTTCGTATGCCCTGCATACTGTGACTATGCCCTCTTCTTGTGGTATATTCGTATATCTTGTTACGTCCATTGATACAAGGAATGCTTGTTTATTCACTTTCGTCTTTTCAATGAAATTAATAAAATCTGTAGTGTCTTTTAGATAAGACGCTTGTGATATGGAAATAGGCTGAAGTAATGTGTCAACAAATGCTGATATTCGTTCTGTAGGCCCGCTGCAGCCTGAGATAATTCGTCTTCCTACTAGAGTAGGTTTGTGGATAAGGCGCCAACTCTTGCGAGATTATAAAGATTTTGCAAGGCGAATGCGTTTGAAATACATTTTTCACGGGCAAAACAAATCAATACATCCCTTCTATGTAAAATCAAACTGGGAACCGCCAGTCCAACCACCAGTCACATTAGAAACCTACCTGGAAGAGGTTAAAGAACAAATCGCGGAGATAAAAATAACCAGACAAAAACCAAACTTGTCACGCAAACAACGTAAAGCGTTACATGTTTTACAGCAAAGCAAAGATCTTAATTTCAAAACGGCGGACAAGGGAAACACACTAGTAGTCATGGATAAAAGTGATAAAATACAAGAGGGGCAAGTCCAAATCAATGACCTAGATAACAACAGGCCTCTTGATAAGCCTGTAGTCAAGGAAACACACACGAAGGTGTCACGCTTGATCTCAAAACTACACCGTGGCAACTACATTGATGACATGACTGGAAAATGGCTATCTCAAACACCAAATCCACCGCAGATTCCGGAATTTTATACCCTTACAAAGATCCACAAACCTACTCTAGTAGGAAGACAAATTATCTCAGGCTGCAGCGGGCCTACAGAACGAATATCAGCATTTGCTGACACATTACTTCAGCTTATTTCCATATCACAAGCGTCTTATCTAAAAGACACTACAGATTTTATTAATTTCATTGAAAAGACGAAAGCTCGAAAGTGAATAAACAAGCATTCCTTGTATCAATGGACGTAACAAGTCTCTGATATACGAATATACCACAAGAAGAGGGCATAGTCACAGTATGCAGGGCATACGAAAACTTTCACAGAAATAACCCTCCTATCCCTACGCAATATCTCAAAGAAATGCTAAGCCTGATACTTAAAGAGAATTCTTTCCAATTCAACGGTAAGAACTATCTACAAATCCACGGTATCGTATAAAAGAGGAAAATCCCTAAAAGACATACTCGTAAGAGCAAAACTCTAAAGTTGTAAAATATTACATGGTACAAAAGTTTCAACTGTTAGAACTGAGTCGTGCAGGCCTGTCACTCCTTGCTATTTTCTACGTACTATAATAAACACTAGCAGTAATGTGACGTCACTTTCAAGCGTAAGCCGCTGACTAGTTTGGGTTACGATAAAGCATTATCGGGTACGATATAGCATTATCGGGTACGATATAGCAGCATACGGTACGATATAGCAGCATACGGTACGATATAGCAGCATACGGTACGATGCAAAGGCATCACTGCTACGATATAACAACACACCGGTTACGATATAGCATTATCGGGTACGATATAGCATTATCGGGTACGATATAGCAGCATACGGTACGATATAGCAGCATACGGTACGATATAGCAGCATACGGTACGATGCAAAGGCATCACTGCTACGATATAACAACACACCGGTTACGATATAGCATTATCGGGTACGATATAGTAGCATATGTGGTACATAGCCATGTAGTACGATATAATGCCTCACCGCACACGATCTAATAACAATTTTGTCCAGTATTCCCCTCCATACACTACTACTACTGTGATGTGATAGTGTTCGTGCGCAAAGAGATACTATCAGCCTTTATAGTTCACCACTAAATTTTCTCCGATTCGTATTGGTTTAAATTGATCACGTGACACGATAGTGTTCGTCCGCGGAGACACACTATCAGCGCATAGTGCCCTTCCGAGGATAATACCCGGATGGATAGTGCCCGTCCGTGAAAATGTGAATTTTCTGACAGTTATACCGTATTTTTTAGGCAATGTACGTTGCGAATTATTGAAATTTCAGGCTGTACGTATGGATAAATATTTGAATGATCTGCATTTAGTGGGTTTTGACTGTTTTTCAACTGGCGCGCGGAAGAAAATTTAGTGCTGAACA